>JAWNLI010000047.1:640000-1240000 GCA_035042405.1 Drosophila demipolita | reverse complement strand
TGTGTGCGTGTTTGCTTGTGTATACACAATAAATATGAAATTGTGGCCATCAAACTGAACGTACTGAATTTTATGAGGTGCAAACAAATGAATGAAATGAAAGCCATTCGTTTTTGGTGTCGTTAATTGAATTAATTCGCCAAAGTTAACTGAAAGCCACAATAATAAAAGCTGGTCGAGCATAATAAAAAAGTTGTGATTGAGCCGGGAGAAGCAGATCCATTTTAAATATGCGTTTGTATTTGCATTTGTATTTGTATTTGTGTTGGCCATGTTGCTGCTGTCGTTGTCAGATGATTGACGACGAGTTGATAATTGAAACGGATTGATTGCGGTCAACAAGTGAGCTCGCCTCTGGCGCTCTTAGCGTGACCAGCCTGTGACAGCGCCGTCAAACAACACTCATGGGAGTTGCTCTTAAGGCACTCCCATGCCACATCCATGTCGCCATCAACATTGGCGCTAATGCAAAGCGACACACATGACTTGTGGGGATGGGAAGGCATCAGGGTGACAGGGTGTCAGGGTGGCAGGGAGACGGCTTTACGCCCACTTTAGGGGCGTGCTAATTTGTGTTTAATTTGCATTTTAATACACAATATTCATAACGCACATAAATACAGCTGCGGTCAACACATTAGCAGCGCACTCAAATGTTTTGCAAGAAGTTCAAAGAAAAATATTTAAAGATAGTTCAAAATATTTGAATTTGATTCAGATATTGAAGATAAGTAAACAATAAAAGTTGACATATCAATAAAATTAATTAACAATACATATTAAGGTCCATTTCTGTTCGTCGTATGTCCTTGAAGTGCCTTGAGGAGCAGTAATATTATTGTGTTGACCGCAACTGTACATACACACACACACAAACAGACATAGTGGTGGCGCACAGGGCGCATGTGTAATGTGCATAATACTCGTGTCAGCATAAATATGCAAATCAGAGGCCGCAAAACGCCAACGCATTGCATAATTATGCAGCTCGTAGAACACAGCCTCCGTGCCACATTTTCGCATTTTCACATGTTGCGACGACCTTGCCGCCGTTGAAACTTCAGCTACTTGCCACTTGCCGCCAGCATTAATTTTCTGTCCACCACCACACTTATCCAAGTGGAGGGCATATTTAGCTACTGGCTTGGCTACTTGGCCAAATATATCAAAAATTGACAAAAACAAATTCTTCTTGATATAGATATGCAAATATATATATATGAGAAATGTATAAAAATATAAGTTTTGAAATGTTAGCATATAGATAGTCCTCGACACAACACTTTAACACTGAGACGTCTCCATTCTCTGTTCCCTTAGGGTGTATATATATACCAGAAGGTACATATTAATTCAAGAAAATATAGTTGAGAAAATATATATTGGCGCAGGCCGGATCGGATCACCTTCCATAGAATCATTGAAACTTTAGCTTTCAGAGGAACAATCGCTAGCTTTTTCCGGACTGCAAGGGTATGTAATCTTCGGCTTGCCAACGATTCTTTGTGTCATCTTTTTTTTTCCGCTAAAAAGTTTGCAGCATACTAAATGGCAACCAAATGGCAATGGCCACAACCGGTTTGAGCGCAGCCGGGGAATTATGCATGAACGACTGAATGCCCCGGCAAGTGCAAGTGCAACTGCTCCCTCTATATGTTGTTCACTCTGCCCCGCTACGTTGCATGCAACAGCAATCGAAGCGCACTCAGATTTTAGAGCAACAGCAAGCGAAGTAGCCTTGCCAACAGCAACCAGACCAGTTGGCGTTGACACATCCAAGACCCAACCAAAATGCAAATAATTGACATGAACTTCAGGTTCTCTGAGGACTGCCGAGGACACCGCCGAAAATGGAGCAGAGAGCAACCATTAACTAGCGTCCTGTAAGACAGGCAACCGCAACCGTAACTTGTTTCGCCAGTTGTTGTTGTTGTTGTTGTTGCTGTGGGTCTTTGTTGCCCAGCGGCTTTGTCTCCAAAATTATTATTTCCGCTTTCCATCTTTCCATCTTTACATTTTTATTTACTTTTACTTTTATGTGTATATTGCATTTCATATTTTTTTACTTGCTTACAGACAAAAGCCACGCCGCTGGAGGCCGGGAGGCCGGGAGGCCAGAGGCAAGCCGTGGAGGCAACCCGTGGCACGCTTCGTTAGTTTGTAAAAATCGCACCCAGTCCCAAAGTAAGCTTACCACAAGGTCGACGCCCAAAGGCACGCCCACATTAAGCCGCTACACCAACGCAAAATATTCTACTTTGTTTTTCTAATTAAATTGGCAATAGCCAACAACAACAATAACAACAACAACAACGATAATAACATTATCAACAATTAGGGTGTTGGTGTGGGAGGGGGGTGAAGAAGCACTTAAAGTGCCAAAGTTGTCGAATGTTACCCGAACCGCAGGCCACCGCACATAATTACGGGGCACTCTTATAATTTTGGGCCCGCCCTAATCACTTCCTGCCCCCCCCCCCCCACACCTCGAGGGAGCTGAGCCTATGCAGTGATTGATATTTTGTGTTACTGTTGCTGGAAAAACGCACAACTTTTTTATTAAAAATACTTTTGATGCACAAAATATACGGGCGAATTTCAAAGTGTCTGTAAAAAGTATGCGCTCAATTTCAAGTTCACTTCAAAAACGGAATCCTATTAAATTGATGACCCCGAAATTGTGATTCCAAATGTGTCTTAAACGCTGATTGCGCATTTCGCTAATGGAATCGTTAACTGAACTAATTCTCCGAATACAATTAGCAGGGGTCTTATTTACCTATTTAGAAGATGAATCTGAATGCTGGCAGTGAGTGTAACTTAATTCTCGCCTCTTACATTTGATTTGAATGGGCGTAGACTTAAGTTCGATTGCGGCAGGCCCTGTAATCCGAGTCTTAATTGAATGCAACCGGCAGATGCAACAGCACGTTTTGAAACTTAATGCTAAACTGAACACTCAGCCAAGCAAGGGGCTGAGGCAAACTCAGAGAGAGAGAGAGATAGAAGTTGAGAGAGAAGGGATAGAGAGAGGCGAGAAGGGTTGGGGAGAGGACACAGAGAAAGGGTGAGGTGGGGAATGCGAGCAAACCATTGTGGCAAGTTAATTAAAATGCGCATTTAAATATTCATAGTTTTTTGTGCTCGCTTGTCATATGGGCGATGCATTATTAACACCCTTGTTGGATATGTGTGTGTGTGTGGGTGTGTGTGTCTGCGACAACTGCAACATTAATTGCCACGCTGACCTTGAGGCCCGGCCTGGCCAGGCAACAATCCCCCAGCCATATGGCTCATCCCGCACTATCCAAAGCCGAAGCGGCGGTTAGTAAAAAACGACCTTCTCTTCAAAGAAGCAGCTGGCAACAAAGCAAATCCTTGCAACTTCTGTGGTTGCAACACATCTGGAAACTTGCCCTCGTCAATTTGCCCTTGTCTACCTAGGTACCAGGTTGCCAGGTTGCCAGGCTGCCAGGCTGCCGGCTGAGCAGCCCAGCTGCAGGCCACTGGGGCTTATGCGCCACAATAAAACAAAAAGAAAAGAAAAAAAACTGCTGCAATTTGTTGATGGGTCTGCGGGCACTCAAAGACAGAGCTTCAAGCTTGCCACAAAACACATCTCCTCTGAATACTGACTACTCAACACTTGCCGCCTGCCACTTACCTCAGACTTGAGTTTGGTTTAATTCAGAATCAGTTTCAGATTACGATTCACCTCTCGGGCTCAGTTCAACAATGGTTGAAACATCTCTCATCCAACGAAGCCCCAATAATTTTACAATTTTAATCATGGACAATTCTATGGAACCCTAAAACCACACACACCCACACACACACAGAGAGAACGCACATAGCCACGGGGAAACGAGAATAGTTTTCTGAAACTAGATGCACATTGAAGGTCTTTATGAGGTCACCTCATTTGTAACCAATTCGAAATGGCATTCGATGCGTTCCGACATTGGGCAAAATTAATAACCAGAAGTTTGATTCAATTTCGTAAATTATTATTCTCGAATTGATTAAATACAAATCAAGCGAGACATTCCAAAGGAGATTATGCACAGGAACCCAACATTCATCGGCATTACCATAAAATACTATTTGTGTAAATATTCTAAACTAATTAAAAACCCTCATCTAAACTCGCGCCCATTCACACCCACTCACACACACTCACACACACTTGTATAAATATTCACAGTTTAGGCAAACAGTTTTCTTTAATTACTTTTGCATCCAGATAGACGTGGGATATGTGAATGCATCAATTACATTCCAATTAAGCTCAACCTCAATAATAAAAACAACAACAACAACAACAACATATAAATATCGATTGATTTTTAAATGAAAACCCATAATTTTGAAATATTCCCGCAGATGGATACACTTTCACTACCCTGATATCTATTTGAAATAAGTATTTATATTCCGTGGCTTCAATTATTTCTCCTTGTGCCTCCTTTATTATTTCCACAGAAGAAACATATTGTAGATGTTTAAAAATTATTGATTTGGTTAGTTGAGTAATAAATGTTTATATTGAATATGTAATTTTGAGCAGCCCTGCTATAATTAATTCCCTTTACTTCGACTGCATTGACTTAAATCAAGAGCAAATTGTGTATAATAAAGAGCAAATTGGTTGCCTTGGGTGGATTTTGAAAATCGTATGTTTGCAAGTTAACTAAATAAATATGAAGAATTTTAATAAAATTGCTGTGCGAAGCGAACAAGGAGTCCAGCCTGTCATTTTGATTAATATCATTAATATCAACATAAAATTCGAGTGCGCCGTGCAAGCCAGAAAACTCAGATGAACTTCAAACGATTTTGCCTCCAGGGGGTCATCGGACTGAGTTGAAAAATACGCACAGCCACACACACACCTACACCCACACACACCACGCACACACACACACACTAACATTGTCACTTCATAAATATTTATTTGTACAGTTGCGGTCAAAATATTAGTAGAACTGCTTCTCAAAGTATTTGACAAAAATATTAATCGCTTTTTGGTGAATCGACACTTGTTCAAAATTTTCAAAATGAAGAAAATGAATTTCACAAAAATTATTGGTTTATCATCTGGGAATGTTCCAAAATACTTTTATTTTCTACTAAACGTAATAAAATATAATCACTAATTAAATTGTAATTATAAATTTATGTAAAAACTTGTTAAAAATAAAAACAAAATATATATAAATATTTTATATAATAAATATAATTGCTTCTATTTTAGTTTTTTTATTAAACTAATGTGAGCACTTCCATAAAATTGACCGCAGCTGTATATATATATATATGTATATGTGTATATTGTATTTTTTGTGAAACAAAATTGATGAGCGTCTTGAGCCGCTGGCATCCTCATCCTCGTCATCGTCATCGTCATCGTCATCGTCATCATTTAGCTGGGCTCGTGCCCCTTTTTGTGTGGCACTGTTACTGTGTCTCTCTATCGGGCAAATCACTTAAGCGCACTTAATTATTTGCACAAGTTTTGGCCCAGTTCGCAGCTGCCTCAGCACGTTTCGCTTGCGTTACATTTCAATCGAAACGGGCGCCCAACGCCGCGTATGAGTGATATGACACGTAATCAATAAATAACGGCAAACGGAAAATGGCAAATGGCAAACGGCAAATGGCAAACTTGCTGGGGGGCATAAATAAGCCCCAGTCTTACCCAGTACTTAGTTCTCAGTACTCATTAGGCCCGTTACGTGCCGCAATTTGAGTTGTAATTTGAACTGTTGTTGCCAGCATCCGCTTTCCTTTCCGCTTTGTCCTATGCTTTTTTTGTTTTCGTTTTCATATTTTTGTGGATTTTTTATGTTTTTATGCATAATTACTATTCAGCAGGGCCAAGGACTATTTGGTTACTTAGGTAAATGCCTGTAAAATTCTGTAAGTTGCTTTTGCTGTTGACGAGTTGCGGCTCTTACTTTCAGCTGCAATTTTGGCTTTAGCTTCAGCGTCTGATTTGGATCGGCAGTCGGCAATGGGGCGTATGATTTATATACGTGAATTAAGTCAAATCGAATCAATCAGGCCAAATGTCGCTGACTGACAGACAGACAGAGAGACAAAACAATTGGACAGACGAAGGACATGCAAATACGATAAGGCATTGTCCCAGCAGTTCCATGCTGTTTACACAGTGAAGCTTTCGTAACGCACAATATTGTTGGCAATGGCCAACAGAAATACATGGTCAGAATCTGCATGGCAAATGGCAAAAGATTGGTTTGGTCCAAAGCCTTTCAAAATGGCCTAAGGCACAATGCTGTAAAGTGCTAGCTTCCGGCCTAGGCTAATGCACATGCGGGTAGTCAACAATAACAACAACGACAACTACAATAACAACATCAACAGCAACAACATCAACAACAACAACAACAACAAGCATTCGAGTATATAACACAATATGACACATACTAAACTTTTACAACTTTCGCCCTAATGCAATGGCATTTTTATTACTGGCCAAAAGGCAGGCGCGGCCTTTTTACTGCTCAAGCAGTAACTGCAAACATCCATATACATACATATATATATACAAATATATATATATATATATATATATATATATTCACACAAGTTTAGGCAATGGTGTCAATTCTTATCATGTGCTCTGACCGTGAACCTAGATTTGCCGCCAAAACGTAACACCATCCACAAACCAAGACCCGGTCCCAGACCCAGACCCAGACCCAGACCCATGTTCACATCCCCATCAATGTCCACCCTAAAATGCGTATACACGCCCACCCAGGAAAGAATGCGCCTACGAGAATATGGACTTGTAAAGTCTATAAGCTACTCGAGATCGTATTGAAAACATAAATATTTCAATGTAGAAAATTGCAACTTCTGGCAAGCAAAATGGATATAATATTTACTGCAATCGATGCAAAATCGAAAAATATCAGAATTGCTTAGAATCGAAATTATAATTATTATTGCTTAATAAATCAAAAATGTCAAAATTATAAAAAAAGAAAAAAAAAATTTTAAATCTTGACTAAAAAAATGTTCACACTTTTTCTGAAATTGATTTTGAAAAATAAAAATCGTAAATTAAATATTTTTTTCCTTTACATAAAATTGCATAAAATTGAAATATGTGTTAATTAAATAAAAACTAAAAATATGTCAACATTTTAAAAAACTTTTTAAATTTGAAAAAGATAAAAAATTTTCGTCGATTTATAATAAGAATCGAAAGTTAAAAGAGTATTTGATGTGCATTGAGAAACGGCTTTCGCTTCGAATTTTTTTACTTTTTCGGCTTAGTTGGCGTTTATTTGATTTATGGCTGGGGTCATCGCTAAGATTTCAGCACACGGCCCAATTCCGTATTACCAATCCTAGTAGCTGCTGCGGCATTATTGGCGGTGCGGTGCAGTGCGGTGCGGTTCGGAGGTGAGGGAAGTTTGTTGTTGATGCCTTTTAATTAAAATCGACGTTAAAGCCGCCGTCTTAGCTTGGCCAACTTGCTGACAGGGTATTAAGAAAAAAAATAGCCGCCGTTTACATCTTGGCCAACTCGGGCGCAACGGCTCAATTAGGCATTCCAACGCGCTTTTTCTCTATGCGGCCTAATTGAAATACTAAATACGCAAATAATAATTGCATTTATTTGCCAACCATAATTTGGCGCCACAACAATCTATGAATTTTAAATTTCCAAATTGTACGCTTATTTCTTTGAGGGGGAGTGGTGCTATTTACAGGCGTGAGGGGGTGTATTCATGAACTTGTCGCTCACACTTGCCGTTTGGGCGAAGAGAGGGAAATAAATTTGAATTTTGGTTGCTGTTTTCTTCGACGTTACCCTTCCCCTTCGCCAGCCCTACCCCTCCCCGCCGGCCATCGACAGATTGCAGATTGCGCTAAGGCTAAATCTTTTTCTTAATTTGAATATTTTAATATTTATGAAAAATGTTCGGGGCGAAGTTTCTATGGCTGTGTAGCAACCAATTTGCGGCTTTCGCTAATGAAAATTAAATGAAATTGCTTAAAGAGCGGGCCGGGCGTTTACCATGAATTATTGGGTGACACAACAACACAACCCCTCACCCTGCCTCTGTCTCTGCCTCTGTGCTAGCTGTGCACACATAATTAAGCAACTTATGACAAACACAACATTTCGAGAACATCCAGAAATATGAAACTTTTGCTTTGACTTTTGGTCTTTGAAGTCAAGATGGGTGTTGGAAAGGAGGTGCCCAAAAAAAAGGGTTGCACATCATCAGTATGACCTTCAATTCCCTTCTTTGTCTTTTTTCAGCTTGACTCAGAAGTTTTCGGCTTCTTCTGTTGGCCAGGTGAAATTGAGCCGGGCTTGGGTTATAGTCTGGAATCGGATATGCGATATGCGATGCATAAATCAGCTCCTGCTGCTCACCTGACAGCTGACAGCCCCATACACACACACACACACACACACACACACACATACACACACAGCGAGATATAGACAAATACAGAGAGAGAGAGAATTTGACGATTAGCATTTGTAGTCTAGGCTCCTTGGGTACCACTCGGATTCGACCCGAATAATTGCTTGTTATTCATGAATTGGCCAAATGATTCATGATAAGCTTGTGAAAGCGAAATGTGCATATTTTAAAATACGTTCCTTATACATATGTAATACACATTATATAACTCACAAAAAAATGTATTTATTTTTTATTGTTCAGAAAAGAAAATTTTAGATTTATTATTTCGTAAAAACTACAGTTTGCATTTCTATTGGGATTTTTCGAAAATGTACAGCAAGTATGTTTAAATTCCTTGATTTCCAAAATTCGTTTTTTTTACTTTTTAAAAATCTTTTCTTAAAAAATCGCTATATTTTTTAAGTCATCATTTTTTAGGACAATCTTTTCTAAATTTTATAAATATTTTTCCTAATATTTCGAAATTTTTTCTACGGTTTAAAAAAGGGTATGTTATTGGGCAATTTACTAAGACACAGTATTTTTTTCTGAGTGTAGGTGTATGTTTTCCCAGCCTTCCAACTGAATCGGCCTAACCGACACCAGAGACACACACACACACATACACACGCACAAAGCGAATATATCACAAAGCTGTGTCAAAGCCATCAAATATTTAGCATTCTATTTAAATGGACTTTATTATCAAGAAATACAGAACTCTAATGAACACAAAGATTTTTTTATATAAAGCCAGACAAAAGAAATCGAATAATAAAATCTAAATTAAAACAAAAAAAAATAAATCACATTTTAATGCCGACGATCAGAAAAAATTCAATTTATTGAAATGACAAATCCTTTTCTAAACATTTTTCTTTTGGATGGCAACATTCAATAAAAGATTTGCCATTGAAACCAGCTATTAGTGGCTTAAGTCATTAACGTGTTCGCTTCAAGCCATATATATACACACATATAGTTAACTGTATTGGTTGTTGACGGATTAATTTATACGCAACGTTGCACAATTTTACAATAGATGCAATTATGTTGAGAGTCATTAATGGCGCAGTCGCAATCAGTTGATGCCACAGACGCCACAGAAGCCACAGAAGCCACAGAAGCCTTGCCACTTTGTCGGCCAATAGCCAATGGCCAAGGGCGTTAATTCGTTTACTCATTGTCATTGGATAACTGGCTTAAATATCAAACAAAGTGACCGAGTGGAAAATCAATGCACCAAATTAACAATTACAATTTGGTCAACAAGTGCAGCAAACGCCATAGAAAGAGAGGGAAAAGGGGATAGAGATAGAAAGAGAGAGAGAGAGAAAAAGGTCGAGTGAAGACGACACGAATCTATTGTCCATAACAATTTAATGTTGGCCCAAACAATGGGGCCGCAATGAATGGTACCATGGAAGATGGGCCCGTCTGTTATCGATAGTCATTGTTCGAGGCCCTTGCATACACACACACACACCCCCCACACACACACACACACATGTCATTGTATGGTCTGAATGTGAAGAACTTTCTTGTCGTGGATAGCCCCAAACTTTTGTGCGCTACATTTTATTGATGGCGAATATTACGCCAACTAAGCAAATTAAATTGTTTACATTGGCAAGGACAGCTGCTGCTGCTGCTGCTGCTGCTGTTGATGCCACAAGCTTTGCGGCTTACCACGGTGTGGCCAAGGTAGCCAGATAGTCAACCGGACAATCTAATCTGTCCAGACTACAATGGATACAAGTGGACAATGCCAGAATGCGACTTCTCCTGCACACCGAAGACTAATAGATGCTGCCACCTTTTCATATCAGCTCAGCGTGGAGTTAAGCTGACTAACAGCCGCGGTCAAAATAATAGTACTGCTGCTATTCAAAGCACATCATAAGAATGTGTCCCATTTTTTTATACAGATGAAGCTGAATAAACTTCACTTTTATTCTATAACTAATGTTCGCTTAAAATGTTCATCATTTCTGAACTTTATTTCAGGTATATATATTCCTAAATTTGTCATATATATATATATTATTTTGACCGCAGCTGTGCGTTGTGTAAATGGGAATTCCAACAGGGTTTTCGCACAGAATTGATATGCACAGTGGACACTGGCTATATTCAATTGATGTACATTTTAATAATTGCAACATGACTAAAATAATTGCACTTAAATTGCACTCAGAATTAAAATTTATGATTCAACAAAATGAATCGAAACCATTTGCAAATAATTGGGAACAATTAGTGTGCATCCTTTGAATATAATTCAAATTGCTGAAATGTGATAATTGAAAGTCTGTGTGTGTGAGTGTGTGTGTGTGTGTGTGTGTGTGAATAGTGTGTGTGAAAAGAGTTAACATGCTGTACTCTTTGTTTGCAGCACTCAGCCGAAAAGTATGCTACAAAATGCTGCATGAAATGCTTTATTGTCTGTGCTAAGTTCTCAGATAGCTCGTAAGTGTGTGTGTGTTTGTGTGTGTGTGTGTGTGTGTGTGTTTGTGTGTTGGGCGTTGGCCCGCTCTGACATATGGCGACACGCACCAAGTGTGTTTATATACGTGGGTGTGCGTGTGTGTCCGCGTGTCTGTGTGTGTGTGTGTGTGTGTGTGTGTGAGTTGTATGTTGTTATTAACTATGACATTGTTCGCCTTCGGTTTCTGTCAACTGACAAAAGCGTTTTAATCAACACGATTATACTTGGAGGAAGTGGCAAGTTTCAACTGCATTAAAACTCAACTCCCATAAGTGGCTTAAATAATTACATAAGCAAAGACACACACACACACACACACGCTCACATAGAATTGTGTGCTCGTTTCTTGGCCATTTATTTTTAGGCGAGAAAACAGCAACACAAACATGGAAACCAAGAGGGCAATCTTTTAGTTAGGCAAACAATAAATTTATAATACACCAGAATATATTAGTACGCTTGTGTGTGCTGGTGTGTGCGAGTGTAAGTGTGTGTGCCTTAGGTAGGTCCACATATAAAATTTCGAACTTTAACTCGATTTGCGGTTTTAACCGAAGCCTTAGGTAAACCATCAACATTACGCTTGTGTGTGTGTGTGTGTGTGTGTGTGTGTGTGTGTGTGCATGTAAAAAAATCAAGTAGAGCTGCATAGAAACTCTCAAATTGGCAAACGCCTTGTCATTTTAATTTACAACAACAACAAAAATAATAAAATAATAGCATCAAATGAGAACGTAGCAGTCGGGCGTAGCCGACTACGAAATACGCTGATATTATTAAGTAATACCGGCTGTTTGCTATTAGCAAGCTAGCTCTAGGAATATTCCTTGTTATCGACGTGCGATTATTATCGATTTTAACGATTACCTAGCCTCCTTGACCAGCATATGTTCTGAGCATCAAAGCTCGAGCTTGAAGGGTGTCGATGAAAGTTACGCTCATACAAACAGACTGACAGACAAACAGACAGACAGACAGCCAGACAGACAGCCAGACAGACAGACGGAATATAAAAAAGTAATATAAAAGAGACGAAAAAAAAACGAAATGTAAAAATTTGGTGTGACCAAAAGCGAATCTCATAAAAAACCAAATGTAATATGATAATCAAGTTGAGTGCCCAAAATAGCATTACTAGCAATACGCACACACACACACGCACACACGCACACACACTTACGCACATAGACGCGGAGACAACATTGTTTGGTATCTCAGTCAGAGACCCACTGGTCAGATCAGATAATAGCGCCATAACAACAATCCCATCAAACCTTCAACACCCAACCACGACAACGATTCAAAACAATTTCTTTTGACTTTGCTCTGTGTTTTGCGGTGTTCGCGCTATTTGCTTAAACGCTTATGTGCAATTGAACTTGGCCGAAATGGTGCGAGGGTAACCCGGGGGCAAATGGCAAACGGCAAGGGGCAAGGAGCAATCAGGACTCCAATGCCAACCAGATGCCTCTATTTACTCGGCTTCAGCTCTACTACGTGTATTAAGCCGTATAGTAAAAATGAATTGCTTGACTTTCAGACATCCTTTCAGAATAGCACTGAAAATAACTCTGAAGAAAAGTGAAAGGACCTTTTACAAATTTTTTTAATTTATGCATTTGAGTATGTGTCACCTTAGACGGGTTAAAAAGGCATACATCTGTCAATTCGCATTCCAAAGACCAAAACATCCTAATTTTAAATAAAAATACTAATAATAAACACACAGCAATTGTGGTTACGCAAATTGTTTTCGTAAGAAATTCCAAAATAAAATTTGATATGGGGCAGTAAATCGTACTTGGTTAATAACTGAGTAGTTGAAATTCATGAAATGCCAAAGAGTTCGAGATGATTTTATATATATTGTCTTCATATTTTTGATATGCTCCATATGAGCTAAGTAAATAAAAATAAAAAAATGGCTATATAGTCAAATTGAGTTGGGTGTATTGTAGCAAAGAAATTGTATATTTTATAGAGACTTATAGGAGAACAATTTAAGTTGAAAACCTGCAAGGAATAGCTGGATGCACAACGGGCACAAAGAAGTCAACAGGAGCCTTGCCTCAATTCAATTCAATTCAATTCTGCTCTATTCAATGGCCGCCAATGCAATTGAGGTTGAGACGCAGAAGCAATGGCCACTTGGGGGCATACTACCGATCCGCCCATCTCTTCTGCATCTGCAAATGCAGGCGCAACCCGAGGCAACGCGGCAGCGCTCTCAAATGAACAACTTGGCCGCATTCAAAGATGCTGCTACTGCAAATTGGCAGGTGTGTTGTTTTGCATTCAAGATGAGCAAAGTAAAAGTGGGCATCCACTTCCATCCCAGAACCCCCAGCCATACAGCATTTGAACAGCCTTCGGGGCAGCAACTTGATTGGCATCAGTTTGGCATGATTTTCTGTATTCGCAGTTGCCGTTGCATGCAACAAGCTGTAAATACTTGACCTTAACGGTTCATGGTCAATGTCACGGCGCAGTCCGAAGCCCTGCTTCTTGGGAATTGAAGTGGTTTCTACTCCTCTTTTGACTTCACATTAAATTATTCAATGTGGAAAATATATCGTAAGTCGTTGATTCATATCAGCTCAATGACCAAGTATTTAATGAAAAATTTTCTACTAAATTATTATAATATCAAATATATTATTCTATAAAAAAAATTCTTACACAAATCATTAAATATAATTCAGTTCATAAATATTAAATAATTTCTGATTAACTTAGTTTCGAATAAATTAGTTTTGGAAATTTTTAAATTTTTCGTAAAATAAATTTCATAAATTATTTTTATTTCGAATATGGACACTTTTCTTTTTGTTAATATGGAATACAATCCTATGAGCAATGACAAAAGACCAAAGTAAAATAATAAAAAAATCTTGCTTTAAAAAAACAAATCTGATATTACAAAGTTGATAAAACTATAAAAGTGGTTCATTAAAATTGTGTCGCTCCCAAAAGCATTTAAGTTGGATCTCAAGGCGATGTGTCGCAGAAAGCTGCAATAAAAATGTGTTGCCCCAGCTCCGAAATATATGCAACGAAACTTGTGTTTAATGATTTCCTTTGTTTTATGTCGCCATTAAATTAATTTTACAATTACGCTTTTCACAATATTTTATAAGCCTTACTCGACAGCTGTTACAAATTCCAAATAATAAAAAAAAAAACAAAATATATATTTATATATAAAATAAAATATTAATAAAAATAATTATGTATATATAGCAACTGTATATATATATATATATATATATATATTATATATGTGTGAGCTAAATTGAATTCTGACAAATGAGAAATTAGAGACGCAATTTGGCTCGCATTTAAAATGATATTAAATGGATTTCCGGCCACAGATTTTAACGGGTCTTCTTTGTCGCGCCATTGCTACTGCCATTGTTGCCACTTTCCCATTTCCGATATAACGCAACAAAAAATGAAAATCACTCCACAACACACACAGACACACGCACAGATACACACACACACACACACAAGCATCCAGAAGCAACATGTTAATTGTGTGTTAGGCAAACGGTTTACTGGCCTGTGCGCCTGATAAGCAGCAACTCTGACAACTCTCCTCGCTGATAACGGAGCCTGTTTTACGCGCCAAACGAAATGCCGGCTCCAACATACACTCACACACACTCTCGCTTACACACTGACACAAGCCAGATGGCCTCCAATTCACACGAGTTTTTTTATGAGTAGCTCACATTACAAAAAAAGAAAATTATAATAATATAATCAAAATGAAAGGATCAAATATTTTAATTACGTTTGCCTTTCGCTTCGACCAACATTTAAGCCATATCAGACCGCTTACAATAATAACAATATATGGCTAAAAACACAACTGTCACACCAAGAATGAAGAAAAACAACAATTTTTTATGGTTATTGATATTGTTACTATTTGATTTGATTTGATGTGTAACAAGCGAGAATAACTCAAACTTAAAGCGTTTAACGGTAAAAAGCGTCGCGGGTCGCGTTAACCGAAATTCTTCAGCATGTCAACACGCGCCAAAATGTTGCCAGCGACTGACGACAAACGACAACGTCGCCAACTGATGAACACCGCCAGCGTCAACCCACATCCTCTACACCTTAGCCGAGGACCGAGGGTCGAGCGACGAGCGACGAGGGCGCCATTCATTGAGAAAAGCGAAGCGCAGAGAAACAACAAAAATCAGATGGTTTTGTTCCCAGTGTCGATATTCGCCTCAAGTTTTTGTAACGCAGCTGACTGCTGATGCTGTAACCCCCAACCCCCCACTCAATTCGATAGCTTTTAAAAGCTATCATGCAGCTTTCAAAGCTCGGCAGAGCCTTTGCGCTTGTGCAGCAGCTGCAAACACCAGCATGCAGAGAAAAGCGCCTTGCCACTTGTTGCATGCACTTAAGTTGTGCCAGCAACTCTCGCGCAAAAGCGTGGCATGCCACACAATACACTCAAATATTCAAATATTTTACTGTACTCTCCGTTAAATTTCAAAAGAAAAGTAATACATTTCAACATGTTCTTATTTCATACGTTGCTTTCCTTACTCCCAGCTGAGAGCTGCCTGCAAGAAGCTTCACGTAGTCGAGCTTTTCTGCAGATATCCCAATAAACATTGTTTATTACAAATTTACAAATTCTTGTAAAACTATTCAATAAATATTTTTCGTTATTCAAACGCATATACAAATTTCGAGTACGACAATAATAATTCGTATTCAATTTGCCATTATTTTATAGATATTTAGTATTCACATTCATTCTAAAAATATTTCACGTTATCTAAAAATTCCAATGTGCGCAGTAATTTTGAAGAATATTTCAATGTGTAATTTCAAAATATTTCACTTAAACTGAAAAATAGCTGTCCATTTTTAAATATAATTGAAGTTAAATATACTTTATATATATTAAATTCCTTAATTGTTAATGTATATTATAAATCTTATAAGATATTTATTTGTATTTTAATATTCATGGGGGCAATGAACTTTAACTCATGTTCTATTTTAGTTCCTTAGTTAGCTTCGCTTCTGATTCTCCTTAACATATAATTTGTGGATAGTTTGCATACGCAGCTGCTATTTGAAGCTTTGAAGTTAATCATACGCAGTGTGTGCCGTTATAAATATTTAAATATGCTGCAGAAATGACGTTGCCTTGCCCCGCATGGCTCCAATTAATTATTCTTGCTCACATATCACAACTCAAATGCCCATTCCCTTTTCCCTCCCCCTCCCCCTGCCACTGCCACTGCCACTGTCCCCCTCTTTTACTCAAGTAGAGACCACAACATGCCCGAGTGTACTGTAAGCTGCTTGAGCTGCAGCAACAACCACACAAGCAAAGTCAATAAAGCGGATTCAATTTGAGGACTTTAAATGTGTGTGAGGGCAAAAACTTGTTCAAGAGTAATTAATATGCCAAGTCTTACCAATAAATTTGAGATTCTTGCTCACACTTGCCACAAGTGGCAGTGTCAAATTGGTTGCACTTACCTCAATGGTTATGTGATGGCTACGCGACCGAAAGTTGTCCTCGCCTCGAAGATTCTTTGAATCAATTTGAACGTTGGTCTGCATCGTAAGATATTCTCTGCCTGTTTTTGGCGTATGTGCTCCAAATTACAATGTTGTCCTGCAAAATAAAATGCAGCATTGTCAGCTCGTTAGCCAAGTGTATGACAATAAAACACACTCAAATACACGCTTACACACACACACAGACACACACACACACACACACACACTTCAACAGAACGAACACAAGCTAAACGTAATAAAAAATACTCTTCACTTTTATGTGAATTTATGAAATGTCAAAGGACGTAAGTAAAATATTCTCACATCCTGGTCCTATGTGGTTCAGCAGGAACGTTGATTGGAGCTGAACACTCAATGGTGCGTGACCTTGGATAACTTGGCATGGACCATATCAAAATGCCGTCATAAATATATAAACGGGTGCCAAGTGGAGAATCACATGTCGTCCAGCATATGGCCGATGGCTGATGGCTGATGGCCTTAATGGCTTTCAATTCATCGACTTGGCTGCCATTTAATTTAAAGCCAAGCCAAGCCAAATAAAGCCAGATAAAGCCAAATGCTAAGTGCCATCAGCCAAGGCAAAGTGACAGGCCAACTGCTCAAGTAAATGATGTCAGCAACAACAACAACAACAACAACAAAAATAAGCCTAGTAACTAGTCGAAAGTGCTCGGCTTTGAAATGTGCCCGAAAAAAATATTAAAAAAATAATCAAAAAAGTTAAGAAAACTTTTTGCACATATTGGCAAATGTGTAAATACACTTGAAATATTTTTGAACTGAATGAAATTTATATTTTGTATTTATATAAGCGAAGTATGAGCGATGTAAGTGTTGTAAGTTTTAAACTTAAAACTGGCATATAACTCTTGCCACGCCCAGTAAACTTACTTCATGATGTTTAAGCAGAGCAAGGTCCCTCGCAGCAGGACCTTAAGGATTCGGTCACAACGCCACACAAAATACAACAACAACAGCAAAAATACCAATAAGCAGACAACGAAATATGAAAGGAAACGCGAAATTATGCGAGAAATTTACAGCTATTGCTGGCTGCTGTGCGCTCCACATGACGTATAAAAAAATGTATTTATATACAGCTGCGGTCAAAATAATAGTATTGCTCACAAATATTTAAATAAATTACCTTAAATATATATTATTTTATTTTAATTATTATTCAAAGCTATCTTTTCTCAGCCTTTAGTTCCTTCTTACTAAGTTTGGTATTTAGAGAATAATTGTGTTTTAAAATATTCCCAGATAAGAAGCAAAACATTTTTGGTTTTTCTCATATTCAAGATTTTGAAAAGCGGCTTCACGATTATTGTGACCCCAGCTGTATATATATGTATGTATACAACTGAGTGTGTTTTTGGTGTGTGTGTGTGTTTTTGGTGTGTGTGGGTGTGTATTGTTTCTGCTGCTGCTATTGTATATCCCTCGGCAGATGCCAGCCTGTTTCTTGCTTATCAGCCAAAAATTGCCACATGCAGAATAATGTTTTCCTTGAGGCCGCAATACAAATAGATACAAGCACAAAGAAACCATAGAGGGGGTGAGGGGAAGAGAATGTAAATGGCTTCTATTAACTTGATTACACTGCGACTCAAAATAATCGCAATTAACAACTACAGATAAGGCAAATAGGTATTGCGTCTATTTGCATCACGTATGCGACGCAAGAAGTGGCCAAATGTCAGGTACAGTCACAGTTACAGTTACAGTTACAGTTACAGTCACAGTCACAGTTACAGTTACAGTTACAGTTACAGTCACAGTTACAGTTACAGTGGCAACCGCATTTCACTTACCGCGACGCCTTGGCAACAATTTCAAATTTAATTTACGCCTCTTTATTTATTCAGTAGAAGTAGAGTCGTCGTCTTGGGAAGCTGGCATAACTTGAAGCCGGCAAGAAATGGACAGACTTGCCGCCAGCTTCAAGTTTTCCCAGCGACAATGTGAGCTGCCAGTCAGTCTGCCTCCCCTCTCACCCCCCCCCCCCCCCATTACTACCCGTAAGTCCAAGCAGCACATGCATCCCATTACAAGTGCCACATAGCATCCGTCAGTTGAGTTCAGCGGCAAGTGACAGGCGCCATTCTCGCTGGTGTCCTCCGTCCTCTGTCCTCTGTCCTCCGTCCTCTGTCCTGTGTCTTCTCTCCTTTGTCAGCTTTCCATTTACCCAACTTGTCTGCAAGTCCCTCAAGAATTCTCAGAGTAGGATTTTTGCATTACTACGACTACTCTGAGGTGCCCACAGTTTATTCCAACTGCGTGGGGCAAGCTCGCGAACTAGCTGCGTTCAACTAAATAAGTTTGCATGTTTAGCGCGACTAGAACCTATCCTAATTAAAGTCCAATCTACAGAAAAAAGGGTCAAAATCGCATATAAAATATGAATTTGTTATGTTTATTTTATTTTCATAGTTTCCTGAAAACATCCACATTCGAAAAAACATATAAATATATTTAAGCTAATTAACTTACATAAATATATATTTACATAATTAAAATTGTAGCTGTTCAGATCGCTGGGCAACAAAGAGTCTTTAATTAATTTACTCTTATCTAAATAATGAATCAAAATAATTGGCAAAAAAAAAAGGGGATATTAAAATTTTCATATAATTTAGGTTCACCTAAGAGTTTTTAAAATGTTGTAGAGAAGTGCGGTTGAAATTTTATTCGTTGCATATGCGATTCTTATGCTTGCCGCATGCATCATGCAACCAGCCACAGCAGCATGCTTTATTCGATGGCCTCCATTTGGCTCACCAATCGATGGGGAATGGCTGAAACAAAAACCAAACCCGATTGCATATTTGAGCGTGTCCAGCGGCTCTTCCTTTGTGCCACGTTTACATAAGTAATTAGTTCGTTTGTATGATGAAAAACAAAGCAAGCCACCAAGCCCTCTCCCTCTCCCTCTGTCCCTCCTTTATCCTACCCTAACCACGCTGTTGGGGTGGCTCCATTCCCTTCCCTAAGGGAAGAAAGAATGGCATTTAATGTTTATTTCGACATTTTTAGTTCGTGTCTTATTTTTCGCAAATTTCTTGAAGTTCTGCAATTTAGCCAGACAATTTCCCTTAGGGATGTACTAAACTAAAGTTGTCACTCTACGGCTCCGGCTACTTCTCTTACTCCGACTCCGGCTTTGATTTCCTATCAAACCGCAACTGATATGCCAACAACGATGCTAGCCCAACCCAACCGCTAAAGACAGCCATGAGCCGGAGGAATCAGCCCAGTTCGTGTTGTCATTCAATCCAAGTGTCTCTTATCCCAACATTGAGTGTGTGTGCGTGGTTATGTGTGCGTGCCTGGCATGTGTATTTAGGTATTGAAGAACTTCGCCCAAGTCTTACACAGAGATGAACAACAACATTTGTGAGCCAAAGACGAGGCAATTCAAGTTTCCAATTGATCATGTAAATTGTGTTCATGTTTATTTCTGCTTAGTAATAGCAAATGTTTTAAAAAAGGAAAAATAAAAAAAGAAAAATCTGTAATTCAGAAGATGTTAAGGAAAATTGCTCTCTTAACTGTTTATCTGTTGACTGCTTTAAACGCTTTTATGTTTTGCAAGTTAACAAAAAGAGGCAAAAAAAAAACCTACATTTATTAGGCCTACTTTTAGACTCTCTTTAATCATATGATCCTGAGTGTTTTTCTGTGACAACCTAAAGAATATATATCTATAGTAATGCTGTAATCCCAAAAGATTCACATTCCATTTGACTCGTTTTCGAATCACATTTGGCAGCATCGACAATGAGAACTATGAATGTGCTCTTTGCCACTGCCTACTGGGACTTTGCCTGATTTGGTTACATTCCTCTTTGAGTCCTTAGTTCTCTTCTTGCCAATGTTTCTTGTCATCATTGCCATCTAGATAATAAGAAGAAGGAAACAGCAGCAACGCGAAAATGAAGACCCACTCGAGAAAAATTTAAAATACTGTCGTTTCTAGAAGCATTTACCCAGCAGCGAAAGACACCCATTACGAATTCAAATCGCAAACTATACTTCAGCACCCAACTCTGTAATGCCTTACTTTGTTATCTACAAAATATGCGCTGCCGTGAAAAAATAAATAAAATAATTAAAAGGAATAGTAAACAAATATAAATTGATAAATAAAGAACGCTTAGAATGTATATAAAGTCGTATGACTAAATCTGGAAAATATAACAATTTCAAATACACAAATAACATTATTTTATATGTTGCACTAAGTTAATTGCATTCCCGATAAAAAAGAACTGATAAAATTAAAATAGAATAGAATAGAATAGAAAAATTAGAAGCTGGAAAATACAGAATGCATGCAGAATGCATTACTAGGTAAGGACTTACATTTGTATGCATACAGAATGCAATTGGCAACGGGGAGGGGTTTTTCACTGCTTCGTTGCTGGGCATATGACTGCCAAAACACTCACACACACACACAGATAGAGTGAGAGAGATCGAGCGGGGGGGGGGGGAGAGAGAGAGAGAGAGGAAGCATGACTTTCAACTTCATTATTTATATTTATTTGTTATTATTGCAGCTTTGTTTCTGCTATTGATGCAATAAAGCATCGTCAGTTCAAAGGAAATCATAGCATACTTAAGTGGGCGCCGGCCAAGGATGGACTCTTGACTCGAGCTGCAAGTGGCACTTGGGTGGGGAACTGGTGGGGTTGGTATTGGTAGAGGGCAATTGAATGTATATCGGATGTGCATCTTGTGCTGCCAAGCTTTGCTGCACTGCACTGCACTCTCGACTCGCTGGCAACGCGGCATAGACAATTGGATTTGTGCTCGAGTGCCTCAAAAGCAGTCACAACCAGAACAACAAGTTGTGTTTCCGGCTTGGCAGCCACTTTTGCGATACCACAAATGAAATGATATAAATTTGAGTTAGCGTGCATGAAATCAACCAATACACAGGATCTACTCGAAGGAGTGGTTTGTACTGAGAGGGCGGGGGTTGGTGGAAAGTAGGGACGTGCACCACTTGCGTGGGAGTGACAAGCGTTCTGAAGGATTCAGGACTCATGCTGCCAGTGCCAGGCATTGCACTCTGAACTCAACTCAACTCAACTAACCCAACTCGACTGGTTGACAAATGAAGCGAATTCCTGAAGATGCCATCAATTTTAGGCATGAGACAAGTTGTATTGAACTCATTGCTAGCTATTGGGATAAACAGCCCATTTTCAAAGATTCTTATATATTTACTTAATTTTTAAAACATTTTATTCATCAATTACCATTTATCAATTTACCATTTCAATTATTATTAGTCCAAAAAGGGGTAATTAAAATAAAAATGAAGTAAATACAAATATATATACAATTCATATATATATACAAATTTAAAATTAAATTTATGCAAAAGTAACCATATAAATTATATAAAATCAAAATATCTGAATTAAATTCGAAATCATAAATACAAAAAGATGTGAAGGATATAATACATGAATCAGGTAGTTTTAAAATATTTGATTGCATAGCCTAATAATTTATGTACATTATCACAGCAACTTACTCCCACAGTGCCCTCGCTGATATATATATATCTCTCGGAATTAAAGGGTATACCCAAGGGGGTCCTTTAGTTATTATCTTTGTTTGTTATTGTTGTGTTTTTTTCTGCTTTGCTCTTCTTTTCAGCTTTCAGTTTGCGTGTGTTGCGAGCAGAGTCAACAATGTGCGAAAAATAATTGAAATCGCAGCAGTCAAAGCCACCCACAGCACAGGTAAGCAGTTATATGCACTCCACCCAAAACCACCCAACACCGCCAAACATCAACCACCACCCACCCCCTGTAGCCCACTTTGGGACGAGTGTGGCAGCCGTCACAAATAACCAAGGCGCGTGTACAATAATAATAATCATAATACAAATAATAATAATAAAAATAAAATCATAAATCAAAAAATCTTAAGGATTGTTGTGCGAATCTCGCAAACATCCGAGATACAGTTGCCACCTGTTTGATGCTCATATCAAAGTTAATGCCAATATTTTCACAATAAGTGGCATAAATGAAAAAGAAAAAAAAAAGCTTTTTGGGCCTGTTATTATTTTTATTATTGCCTGTTTTTCTCAAGTTCTTTTATTCATTTGTTTTTTTTTCTGTTTCTCCTAATTTTAAATAAAGCTGTAGTAAAGAGTTTCTCCAGTTGGTATATTGGATTATTGGAATAGGCCACGCCCCTATTCTGCGCATCTCATTAGCATTTGGCATTTTGTACTCACTTTTGGTCCTACGACTTACAGTTAATTTGGCCCAATATTTGCACCGTTGGAGCTACAATATTTTAACCAGAAAATATTAAACATGTCTCAAAGACAACTGAAATGTATTCAGTTGCGATCTAGATAAAATGTCAAAATCTACATAAAAAGAGATGAGATAAATAGCGACATCCAACACCATTTGCCCCAATATGCCCCTTTGTTGCAACTACGCGGGTAGAGTTAATTGAGTTAATTTCAGAATAAATGTGTGATGCTTGGAAGAAAGTTGCACGTTTTGCATATGTCTGATATGTATGACAAGGATCTTTCCACAAAGTTTTGCTTAACGGGTATTCAAAAATATGTCACTCGTGAAATTGTTTGACATTCGACACACGCAGAAACCCAAATAAAAAGTTTCAAATGGAATTCGCTCAGCCATGAAACGGGAACGGAAACGGAAACGGAAACGGGTAACAGAAGGGAGAACGAGAATGAGCTGCGAAAGCGTAGGTGGAAATGGCTAAAGTATTGTAACCAATTTTTCGGCAACATTCTGCGCAAATAAAGTGCAGAGCCGCAGACTCCATGGCTGCTGTCATTGCCATTGCCAGTTGAGCGCCAGGAGTTGACAGAGGACCACGATGACATATTCGTCAAAGGATCATTCCAGGCTCCAACTTCACCCCGTTTTCTCATTACATTTGCAAGTTAATTTTATTGCCTGCACTTACTCAACGTGCCTCAACTTATAGTATATATATATATATATATATAAAGCGAACGAAAATTAAAGTTATCAAAAACAAGATGCATTATTGTTACTCAAGCTTAAAAACTGTAATCATTTATATTACATATATATATATATATATATATATATATATATATATATATGAGAAAAACTAGGTTACTTTTGAATGTTACATGCCAGAGACGACGCATATTTGAGGCACATCCTGTTGACAGTTGCAGTTGCAGTTGCCAGTTGGCAGTGCCATTAAAGTAAATATGGGGAGCTGTTGATGCTGCCACAAAGCAATAGTGCATGCAACCACATCAGAATGTTGTGAAATTCAGAGCTAGCCTACGCCCAAAACCACGCCCACGCATCAAAAAATTACTTAGTTTATTTCTGTTTGGCGTCGACCAATATTCGCAATTTTCTCAACTCCTTTGGCTTTCTTGCCGATTGTTTGGGCAAGTCTACAATTAATACAAGTATTGGCAAAGCCAAAACTAGAATCTGAAAGTCAAATGCAAAACGCAAAATGTGAAATGTAAAATGTAACAAAAATTACGATAGAAATTGTAACCGAATGTTCCTGCAGTACTGTCCGAAAAAACAACATTGAAATTTAGAAAATTTTAATTCAAAAGAAATAATTTCTAGAAAAATTTTTTTAAAAAATCTACGAAAAAATGTGCTAAAATTAGAATTGTTTTAGTTTCTATTTAAAGAAATTCATTTTGTAATAATAGAAAATATTCAAAAATTTACTAATCCAAGACCCTATTTTTCCAAATATAAAATGTTCACTCTAAACTGCCATTTTGGAGTAAGCCTGTTGACTTCCTTAAATGCTACTCATTCAAATAAAGGGATATTTATTTTTTGATGGCAATGTTTGTTGCTGGAATGCATTTGATGCGGTTTGCATACCAAAGTTGGGTCCCTATAATCTTTTACTATGGTCGTAATAATTTATGTTTTAATGGAATTGTTTTATGCTGGTGGCATTTGCATAATTAAAGAGCCAAGCGGACCGAACTCAGCCAGTCGAATTCAAATTATTTGTTTTTGCATGTGCTTTATAAAGTCAGATAAATTTACACACAGATACACACACACACACACATCCAAATTATAGACTGTACAACGTGAATCTTTTAAAAATCAATAAAAAAAAAATGAAAATAATTACATACATATATATATATATATTTATATATAAATTGACTGCAGACCCTGAATACATAATTTCTGTAACTGCGAAAAATTTGATTTTCATTTAACCGTAGAAATAATAAATGCCGGGAATGTTGTTGTTTAAACTTTAAATTTTTAGAAATAATCGATTTAAAATTGATTATTATTCATTCACATCATAAATTACTCCTTAAGTGTTTAAGTATGTGATTGGATCAGCAAAATTGGATGATTACACTCATCAACATATTGTGGTTGTTGCAGCAAGCGTGTGGCTTGCCTCATTAGGGGGTCCTCAACATATTTAGCATTCACAATGCGGCAAGCAGCTTAAGGCATATTCCTAATCAGTATCTCATTAAAATACCGTTGACAGTTTGTGACAGAATGTGCCGATGGAGGCAATAAGTGGCAATAACTCGCATAATCAATCATTGTATTGCAACTGAAGGAATGTGGCATGTGTGTCAATATGTATTTGACTCACTTGCAACGCTTTCACCTACATGAATGAGGGAATGTTGCT
The DNA here is from genome assembly GCA_035042405.1 of Drosophila demipolita. NCBI lineage: Eukaryota > Metazoa > Arthropoda > Insecta > Diptera > Drosophilidae > Drosophila > Drosophila demipolita. The sequence goes on along the minus strand of JAWNLI010000047.1, from coordinate 1,214,785 downwards.
CCTGATTAATGCCAAAACATTTGTTGTTATTTCTGGCTATTCTAAATGTTGCCCTCGCTTCTGTTTTGTTGCACAACAAATCAAACAGTTGACAGTTGCCACTTGTCAGCCAGGCAGTCAGGCAGCTGCATATTGAAATAATGAAATATTGAAATATTGAAGGCAACCAACTGGCAAATTGTCAGCACACACACATCACACACACTCATCTTATTAAATAATAACAAGCAATTAAAGCTTAAATTTATTACAAACGGCATTTAACGGACAAGGCAATTAATTAATCGACTCTGCAATTATTACAGAGAATTCATTATGAAACATTTGCGGATTTATTGCCATTTCCATTTCCATTGCCATTGCCATTGCCATTGCCACAACATGGCTATTAATTAACCCCAAATGTGTAATTGTAGTTTTATAGAGTACTGAAACCCCAAACAGAGGTTATTATTATTATATTATTGTATTATTATTAAGCCCACACAAGAATTAAATACTCAATGATACTTCCTCTACACACATGAACTACTTTAATTAAATTCAGTATCGATTTTAAGTTCGCATTTAATTAAGCTATTTAATTATTTGGATAATTTTGCGCACACGAAAGGAATTTAGATTTGGCTAAAAGAGGTCAACGGGGGGCAGATTAGGACGGAGGTGTCTTTCAATGGCCAAAATGCGATAAAAAGTGTTCAGTGGCCTGGGCTTGGCACTGTAAAGCGTTAACTGACAATGTTACCAACTCAACTCAACAAATCTTAACTCCGGGAACACAATCGCAGGTGATTCACTGACTTCTCTGGATGCCTCTTTTCGAGGCCATAAAATTAGTTTGCAGCGCAACTGCATGTTGCAAAGTGTTGCCTAAGTGAATTCTACTTTCCAATACTTTGTTTGCAAAACCAGAAGCAAACTTAGCAATTTATTAAAAATGTTACATTTTTATTTTTGTTTTCTAATTTCAAATGAATTTCATATACAGTTTTTATTCTATGTTGTTCGAAAATTGATTATTAGACTCACCTCCGACCCCTCCGACTTGTGGTAAATACATTCTTGACCATTACGATTAGCTTCGCTGATACTCAGTTATCTTGAGACTGTTGTCAGCTTATTTCAAGGTCAAATCTGAAAGTCAAACTGAGCTGAGAGTAATCAAGTTTCTGCTTAATGATATGTTTACAGGACGCAAGGCATTTGCAATGAGAACAATTGAACATTGCTTTGCAAATAAACTGGATTTTCTTTTGTCTTGGATGTTCGTCCTTGGCAGGATTTCTTCCGCTCCACTTCACGTTCCCCTCTTCGCCTGATATAAAAATGAATATTATAAATGGCTTGAAACACTTCTCAGTGAAACTGTGGATTTTTATGCATAAAAATGTTTCTTTGCATGTAATTATGATTGAGACTTGTGCTTATTAACCATGGAATTGAATTGTCATATTTACTGTAAGCTTAGCCCAAATTTAGCTACCATTTGAATATTTGATGGGAATAGCTTCTGGAATTAGATGTTAAAATAGTTTCCTCTTGATAAAGCGAGAAATACTTGTCAAAGTTGATCTTTTCTTAAGTTTAATGAGCTCATTAAGTTCCATATATATGTATGAGTGTATATGTGTATGAATATATCTGCGTATATGTATATGTGTGCATTAAGAAAATGTATCAGCACTCAGTAAGCTCACATTACGATAACTTTGCGATTACTTTTGGCTCTCCCATCACGATATCGTCACGCAAATTGCTGTGCTAGGCCAGCTTAGGAGAAACAACAACAATCCGTCCTTGAGCGTAATTATCTCACACACACACACACCAACACACACACACACACACATATTCACAAACACACTTAGGCATACACATGGACCAAAAAATAACAAACAAAGCGACAATAAAATATCAGTTGGGGTTTGTACAGGTCCATGATACCCTAAATAAACCGTTATCAATGCTTAAATAATAAATATATATATGTATATATATATATACATATATATACATATATATATATCCTTCCTTAACATAGGCAATAACATATATTTGTAAGCATTTGTAAATTCAAATTGTCTCGACTGATATTATGTTTTTGAAAACCAACTACAAATAAACAAGCTTAACTTAAGTAAAATAATAAATAATAAGAACAGTTATATAGCCTAGTATTTTTTGCATATTTGCATACTTATCCCATCCATTAGTGAATTCAAATAATGCTTGTTCTCTTGCTCACAGGGTACAGAGCAAAAATATAAAAATTGTATAGGACACGGTATGGGGTGTTGGGGACGCCGACCACTTAGTTAAACTGAAAGTGTTCCATTGTTTCCAGCACTGCTAAGAATGTGTGAGTCTGTTTGTGTGTGTGTGTATCGGTGTCTGCTTTAATCGCTTGCAATTTTAGTAAGATGGAAAAACAGACGATGCGCATAAGGAAAGCTGCTAAAACTAGACCAACACAAAACCACAACAACAGCAACAGCAACAACAGCAGCAACAATAAAATCAACAACATCAGCAAATATTGCGGCTTCCAGACTTAAGTCGCCCGTCATTCATACCTGTAAAGGGAAACCTGTCAAATGGTGAAACGTTTAGCAGCAACAGGAACAGGAACAACAGCAACCATTGCCGGTGGAAATACATGTAGTTTTTTAATTGCGATACAACAGACAAAAAACCCAAGAAAATGTCGAAACCGAAACAGAAAAAAAGCTAAATAAAATGGAAAACGGAGAGAGGAGTAAAGGTGAAGACAGGACACGGAGGCAGAATGCTTTTGATGTTGAAATTACAGCATGATTGCTTGCACTCCTGAGAGCGAAGCTGGTCAAAGGACTAAACAAAGCCATTTAATAACGTTCTCAGCATGCCCTGAATTGTGGGCGTGACTTACTTTAAATACGACTCCAAGGGAGAATTCCATTATGTGTTATTCATTCATCCTGGATATGAAATCATGTTTGTTCTGATCTAAACGTTGTCAATGAATGTCAGAGCAGTTCTTAAAGTGAAAACCTATTCAATTCGTATCAGATGAAAGAAGAGTATGTCCTGATAAATGCTGAGATCATTGGCAGCGAATCCGTTTGGGCAAACCACAAGAACTGAAGCGTAAGGACAACAACAATGTTCGCCCAGACATTCAAGTATCCTGCACGCACATATGTGGAACACCATTTGAGTATTTTGTTGTCCTTGTTGTTGTTGTTGTTGTTGTTGTGTCTAGTCTCGTCTGACCACACAATTTAATACGCTTCAACCCACGAGCTTAACTTTCTCTCAAGTCGGTTGCCCCATTAAAAGGCTCCTACACCACCCACACACACACCAACCCACACCCCTCTCCATTGTGATTAGTCGGGAGCTTGGACGTGCTGTGCCTTTTTATTCGTGTTTTGGGGGCGCCAACTAGTTGCTAAAATACCTGCGACTATTGCAACTATTTAGTTGATGATGGCCACGCACACAAACACAAGCACAAAATAATAACAGCAAAGGTCAGGCCAAAAATTTTTTTCGTAAAGTTCAGTTAAAAAGGCAACAAAAAAAAATAGATAGAAAATTAGTGTATATATCTAGAGTGTACCTATGGATATGTATATGTTTATATTAGGCAACGTTGGACAAGGCCTCGATTTCCAAGGCTGCAGCGGGGCAAAATGTAATCACAATTGAAGCGCTGCCAAGAGATAAACCCACATTTGACATTTGACAAGGGCTTAAGGCAAACGCAGATGTTGCTGCTGCTGCTGATGTTGCTGCTGATGTTGCTGCTGCTGCTGCTGCTGCTGCTGCTGCTGCTTTTGTTTATGTGCGTGTAATGTCATGGCTAAAACTGGTTGATCATAAAAGCAAAGATGAATTTTATTGGGCACAATTGGGAGGCGCCCAGCTTTATTGGCACATCATTTGTGTTCCATAGCTGACCAGTCTGAGCGTCTGGTATACTCTTGACACAACAATTGTTACCCCCTCCCAGCCTATTATTTCCCCCTCTCACAACCGAGCCACACCCCAAGGCATTTGCACATAAGGTCCTTAGCTATAGAAGCATCAACAACAGTGCCTGCTATAAAGTCACCGTCAAACCATCAGCCATCATCTGACAACGCAGCGGAAACTATCGCAGGCGGAAACGGAAATTCATATAGACACACAAATACACACAAATACACGCAAATACACACAGATACAGACAAAACAATCACTCAACATTCTTTCCGCAGATAAACACAAAACGTACTCTGCAATCAGTTTCTTCAACCAATGCGAATAAGTATGTTAAATAAGAAGACGCACAAACAAATCAACAGCAACGACAACAACAACAGCAACTACAAAAACATCAAAAACAGCAACAACAACAACAACAACAACAGCAACACAGAGTGTAAAGGAAAATCACAAAACCGGATGTCTTTCGAGTTATCCCCTTTTTGCCATTGTTGAGTGCATTTGAGGTTACGTCTTGAACAGTATCCCTAAAAGTATATATATCATATTTATCTTATTTATTAGGTATATAATATTAATGACATATTAGTATATCACTATTATTGAAGAGGGGCTTCGCAGCAAGACGCCTTTAAAAATATGCAAACAACAAATATATTCCACAAATATTTATATATTTCAGCCGATAAACTCCCGTCTACAAGGGTATGTGAACCATATAATTGTTTTTATCGAGTTCGTGGAAGAACAATTTCGGCCAATTAAGCGAGGTAAGCTATGGCCCAATACAGATACAGCAGACGGCAACAATATTTATGCAACGCTTCAATCAACACTCAAAATACAGGTTTAGATTGATTGAAGAATTGCAGAAATATATTTGACATTTATCACAGCTGAAGTAAATATGCTTCTGGATCGTATTAAAGTCTATCGATAATTGGGAAATTTCCTTTTCGGGAATACAGTTTGTGGCACTTTATATTAATAAGCATTGCCTATTTTTTGCCTATTGTAGTTGGCTTAATTCAAGAACTGAAATCCGCTTTGAAGCCAGGGCATTAGAAATGCAAAGCTGGCAACTTTAAATTGCGAGTGTTGAATTTTTTGGACGCTAAAATCAACAAGGCGGTTGCCGCAAAGGAAAATAATAGCAAACGGGCAAATCGCGAAAGGCTTGGCTAATGACAATTTAAGGATTTTGTGATTTTGTTATTTACATAAATTTACCGTCAAATGCGGCCGTAAATGGCAAATGCTACTTTCAAAGCAGTCGTGGCTTAAAATGGCAAAAGTGTTTTTATTTAGGCATTTAACATCAGCGAAAGTCAACTTCATTCAATTTGGTGCCAAAGAGCGCTGAGTAGGCACCATTTGCTACAATTTGCTACACTGCTGCACATGTTGAAAATACAAAAAAAAAAAAAAAAAAAAATCGATTAATTTTCACATATATATATTATATTTGTTTATTAATTCAGATATTTTTAAAAAAAACAAATATTAATGCTATTATTTTTTACTACTTTTGAATGAAAAAATAAAAATCCTGCCCACATATATTTTTAGATTTTTATAGCAATTCCTGTTAGTCCCAAGTGAAAAGCAAACATTGTAAAAATGCCAACCAACAAAAATATCTTTTGCGAAGCAGTTTCACTATTAAAGATGCCATAAAATGTAACAGTTTGGGTTTGGCTATATATGTTAAGGGGGGAAGCATATTTTATTTAAAATCACCAAATCGAATTGCCACAGTAAAATTACTAAAAACAACAGCAATAAAAAAAGGAAATGAACTTAAAAATAATGAGCTCACTTGTCCAGTTATTGGCCCCTATCTGAGTTAATAAATAAATATAAATGTATATATATATATATATATGTCCAAATGGCATTCCCACAAAGTTAAGCATATATTTACGTAGGTGCTGTATAAATATGTGCATTGGGATAAGTTTGCGAAACATAAAATTTGATCACCTTGGTGACACATGGCCAGTTCGTGCAACAACAACTGGGAGAACACCAGCTATCCAATACACTACTTGCCACCAACCACTACGGTCCCCCGACTGACTCATCCTCAAAGACTACTCACTGTTCCCGCTGGTGAGATACGCTTGGCGCTGGGGGGGAAAGGTTGACCCACAGTGGGGAAAAAATACACACGACGATGCTGATAGCAATACAAAGCAAATCAAAGCAAATGTCTCTTTGTGTGTGTGTGTGTGTGTGTGTGTGTGTGTCTGTGTGTGTAGGTTTGTGTGTAGGTGTGTGTGTGTGGTGAGAGAGGGTCGCAAATACTGAAGGCGCAAAGTTAATCAAATTATGTTTACAAAAAGAAGGAAAAACAACTGAAAATGCAAATTAACTGAGCCAAATAATACACAAAAATTCATTAGTATATTAAAGTTTACACAGAATTATAATATGTGTAAGAATATTCTGTATCGGATCGAAGATTTTTTCTTCTTCATTATACCCATCTAAACTATATAGTTTTCTGAGTAATAAAAGATTGTGTTGAAGTCCATTTTTATATTGTGGTAAAGTAATTAATAAGACCGGAAGTAAAAGATATTTTGGGTGTATTATATATATTTAGCTATGTTATATATATTTTTTGTCAGGCGTATGATTATCAAGTAAAATAATCGAAACACATACAGGAAAAATCAGTGTCGAAAAATCAGAATCAACTTTTTACGGTTCTATGGATACCATTTTTATTTCTATTTTTTTTGTCACCGAAGACTTGACGAAAAGCTAGAATAAGCCCCCATAAAAAACACTGCAAGCGACTGACATTTATATATATATGTATAGTTGAGAATTGGCAGATTGCGGCTTGGAAGGACCAACGAAGTGGGTATGGATGCCCCAAAGCCAAGAGTGGACGCGAGCTGAAGTCTGAAGTCAGCCAGGATTATTGCTGACGATGTTTGAAGTTGCTTTTCTGTTTATGTTTTGTGTGTTATTTTGATATTTTGTCAGCTTGGTCATATTTCGTTGCTTGGAATGGGATGGGGAAATGCAATTTGTAAGAATGTTTCGCGGCTCGTATGACATTAAAAAGTGGCCAAGCAAACAGGGCCAAAGACGAAGACTTCATTCAAATGTGTCAAAGATTTAGCAACCAAATGGCATTCGACAAAAGCCATGAAGCAAACACCAACGCCAACAACAACAACATGCCACGCCCACGCATTCCCGCCCACCAATATGGATGCGTCCGAGAGGAAATCAAAATGTAAATGTTACCAGAGGCCGTTGCGAAAGCCACAAATGAAATTATAACGGCAAGTGCGTGTTCACATGCCATGCGAAAGGGGGCTGTCGAGAGGGGAGACACTTGAGAACAGACTATGTCAACACAGAACCAAAGGGAGATATTAGAAGCCGCTAAGCACTGGGCACAGAGCACTGGCCTATGCAAAATACTGTCCAACCTCGCCTCCATCAGAACCGAGCCCACTCCTCTCCCCATCAGATAATAATATGTAGAGGCTAAGAGGCCCAAGTGAATTGCGAGTGCTGAGGTAATAAAAATTGAGTGCATTTGCCACAACACATTCGAAAATTCAAATCCAAAATGTTTGCCCCTGCGTCCCTCTGCCGCTGCCCCCTCTGCCGCCTTAGAGCCGCAGTGCTGCCAATTGGTCAAGTCATAAAACAACACAACAAAAAGCAACCACCAAATCAAAAAAGTCGAAACTGAAAATGAAATACATTCGCATAATTTGAATGCAAAAACAGAAAACAAAAAGGAAAATCAAGAAAAAAGCACACAAAATTTAACCACAAGGCCAAAACAGAAAACCAAACCGAAAAATGCCAGCAATAATTTGTTGCGACTTGGTTAAAATTGTTCTTGGCACCCAAACATAATAAGCCCAAAGAGGAGTTCATTAAAAATGTTGGGACTTACTTTATCCTGTGTATACAGTACAGATATATATATATATATATAGAAAAGAATAGTGCGTTCTTTTAAATATTTTGCATGGTTTTGAATTCTTAATTTGATTATCCTATTTACAGCAATGCAAAAATTTACCTTCGTTTGGAACATTCTTTAAGTCGCACAAAAGTGCAAAACATTTTCATTGGTGTTTATACATTTTTGGTACTCGTCCTATTATATATTTTTACTCAGTGTTGCGAATAGAAATGTGGCAGCATTTTTAAAAATCAACAGAATACAAATTATTTCAATTTCTAAGTTGTAATTTTCAATTTGTATGCACGAGTATGGAAATCGTGCTCTATTAATTCTCTATATTCTATAGAGGGTTTATTTACATACTTACAGCATTAGTCTCACGCACACACACACACACACACATATATATATATATATATATGTATTTGATGACTCATGTTGAATGTATATAGTAATATATAGTAAATGCATAAAATATATAAAATAAATAATTTCAAATACCAAGAACTCAGTTCTTCTATGCAAAGAGAAACAAGGGATTCAAATATGGAATTTCTCATTATTAAATCAAAGGAAATCATATTTTGTTAAATTTCACTTTTTTGGGAATCAGGAAAATATTTGTATTTCATGTAATTGAAAAATTCCAACTCGTTTTCATCAGTTGGTCCAGCCCCCCACTACCCCACAGATCTACTAGCAGACGGGTCCGGGTCTGGGACCGGGTCCGAGTCCGAGTCCACGCCTGGTTCTGAGACTTGGTTGCGTCAAATTTATGGCTGTTGGCGTTGGGCAATGCAAATTGTCAACATTGGAAAATGTCAAATGCTTTTGGTGCCCGCCATTTTTAAGTGCCAGCAGTTTTGAAAGCGCCAAAAATGCATAAAGCGCACAAGCCAAAGGACAAAGGATGAGTCAAAACAGTATAAAAAATATACATATGTATATATATATAAATATATATAAAAGTGCAGAGAGTTCAACTGGAACATACCCTGTACCCAAGTCATTGGGTATTATAAATTGCACAATGTAAAAGTCATTCAATATGATGCCAAAGTATATTGCAATAAAATTTAAAATTCACTTTTTTATAAATTATTATATATTATTGAATAAGACACTACTTCTAAACGATTTTTATCGACATCAAATTGTCGATGATATTGTGAAAGGCACTTGTTCTACATTTGATATTTGGAATGTTTCACATATCTTAAGTTATCTAGAATTATTTATCTATATATTACTTGATGGAGTCGGAGATGCGTGAAACTACCCTCTTACAAATTTGTATTGGGTAAATTTTGTTATTTTTTTTTTGTAACAGAAAACAGAGCAAAACAACTGGCAGGATACAAATCATGTATATTTTTTTTAAAGGGGCGTTCTCGAGAGTATCGGTTCCAATACGCTACAAGGATTCGCTTTTTTGGCACTCCTAATTAAAAAATTAGCTGCGCGTATAGAAAGCTAAATCAGTGCTAATGGACAAGAGCATCAAGGACATGCTACTCAAAATGTAAAGGATTTGCGATTTGTCGCGTTTAAATACCAACACACACTTTTATGGAAATTGAGGATAATTTAGGATAAGCAGTGCTGTCTAAATTCAGTTTATACTGGTCACATTTCTAAAAAAAAAACCCATTCAGGAATTTAAAAAATCCTTTAAACTAGAACTGAAAAAATATTTTACTTTTGCTGACAACTCAAAGTTCTAAGACTGAATTAAGGATTGTTTTTCAACTTGCATTTGACACTGGGACACTTGAGAATTGACACAATGAACATTATAATCTTGAATCAATTAACTTATTCCCATCTTCAGTCATATATTTATAGGAACCTCACAATTATCTCAAGTACTAATTATTACGACTTATTTTTAAACAAAAAATGTGGACTTATTAAAAATATACTTTCGGTGAATGGAAGGGTTTCACTCTTCTCACAGTTAACGGGCTGCAAAAGTAATTCAATAGGCTTGGGGCTTGGACTGGGAATCAAATACTTACCGCCTATTTGCCTCCTTCACCTTTGATACTTGTTAATTATGATTAAAGTGTTTTTGCTTTACACGGGTTTCTGTGTTGACTGAACAAATTTCCTTTAACACTAGACAAAAACAGATAAAAAAAATAAAAAAAAATAAACAAAACACTTACACACAGAAAAGACGAAAAAACACAACACAGAAAACGTAATTTTCAAAGCCCTTGTGGCACTTTTCACAAACTAACCGTTACAATATTCAAAAGGCGCTTCGTTATACGCTTTTTCCGTTATTCGTCGTTTCGTGTTTTTCGTGTGGCATTTAAATTTGTTATCAAAATGCCTTCAGCCCAGCCAGCAAAGCAAGCATGCAACCAGGCAAGCGAACGCTGGCGATGTCAATGCTGAACTGCTACTTGTTGGCATTCGGCGTCCTCTGGCAGGCCGCAGATGCCAACTGCTCAGCTCAGAAAAGGGGGGCATACGGCTGGCAGCAGCATGGGTGCGTAAACACAACATCGCTATTACGCATGTGTGTGTCCGTGTGTCTGTGCGTGTGTGAGTGTGCTCTCGTGATGGGTTCATTCTGTGTGTTCATTGGGAGAAGCAAGCGAATTCGCTGCTCTGCACAATGACAGCTGGGTTAAATGCTTTCACTTTGCAGCAAAAGCTTTGCTCTCTTTTCACTGCTGCTCTCTCTCGCTCTCGCTCTCTCTCTCATAGCCGGCAAAAGTAGAGCTTTTGTTTACAGCTTAGAACGTGCTGTTCGATTTAAAGCAGAGGTGAAAGCTTCCAGCTTGTTCTAAGTACCAACTAACTAGTTTCATGTGACAGCTGTGGCAACTCAAATTCCTTCTTAAAGCATGCCTAATGATATTAAACGCATCATGATTCGATTTCTGTTCCTTTTGTCCTTCCTAATTAAACTTGACCTTGACTTGAAGGTATATCAGTATATTGGCTGCCTATCCTTCCCTTCGCCTGTCCGTCCTTATGAGGTCCACTTATTCCAAACACCCTTGGATATAGAGACTTGATCAGACAAAGTGTACAATTTGCAGTACGACGTCCACTAAAAGGCTAATAAATCGATAAAATTAATCGTCGCAAACCGATCAGGTCACATATATCCCACAATTTTAAGACTAATCACCAGTACCACTACCACAGGGTAGCAAATGGTTTGGCTGAATTATAGTTATTGAAATTGTCAAATTTCGCCGGATTGCAGAACAAGCAGGCTCAAAAAGGTGTATCCTTGAGTAAATCTCATCCATATCGATAAATCATGCAACCCAATTAAAATCGCTTTAATCATAAAAGTTTTTATATTTTTCGGTTTTTGATGCTTAGCTAAATAATATAAATTTTTAATATTTACTTTCTTTTTGTATTTAAATATATTTATATATGTACCATTGTATTTAATTATATGTATATCTACAGTAGTTATTATAATTATTAATATTATTTCTATTTATATATATTTTTAAATTTGTTTGCTTGTTTTATATAATATTTGTTTGTTTTGCATACCTCTGATTTATTTTAAACATGTTTAAATTTGTTTAAAAATTCATAATAATATTCTTATTCATACGCTTGCTGTGTTAGTTGTTGTTCAACGATTGTTTTCACTTCATTCACTTGCTTAAATAAGAAAAACTATCTTCATCCTCAATAATCTTTAAATATATATCATTTTTAATTCCTAGTTTATTTATTAAAAAAAAAAATAATTGTAATAATAATGCGTATGAAACAAGGCTTGCACAATAATTTTTAATTTGGAGACTAAAATAAATACAGTTTCGCATTAAAACTAAGAAGCTAATTAAAAATTAAGCCCAAGCGGACAGGCGCTCTCGGGATGGTGTGTGTGTGTGTGTGTATGTGTGGATGTGTGTGTGTGTTTTTTATTGTAGAGCTATGATATTCCATCTTTTTAACAAGGATATATTTGTATAAGTTAGCGGTCATTTACATTCATAAACAATAATTGCTCGTGTGGCCCTTGTTCCACTGGAATAGCCCCAGAAAAGAACCAAAACATAAAACAAACATAAAAAAAGAAAATACAATCGCAATGCAATTAAAACCGTATTTTCCTTCATAGACACATATGCAATATTGTTATAAAAAACCAGTTGGAAAATTTGTATTTGGTATATAGATAAAACGATGTCTACAATATTTAACAATCTTTATACTTTGATACCGAAGGTCTCATAGTATATTGGTTTTGTGCAATTTCCGTCATTCTGCCTGTCCGTCCCCTGTATGAACGCAACTCTGTTCGAGACCCTTAGAGATGGACTTGAAATTTGGATCAAATACTGGTCCGTGTCCGAGCGGCAGACAAGGTTTAAAAATCGATATAAGCAAACCGATAAAGCCACAAAAATGCCAAAATTTTAAGGTTAGAGTTTTTTCCAATATTCGGAAAGTGTAAATCGAAGACAACTTGCTGGTAACAACCTTCAAAGATCGGCTTATAAATTTTGAGACCACGCCCACACCCGCCACCCCCAAGACCTCCGACACTAGAAATCTGAAATGCGCATAATTTCCACAATTTGAAAGCTATAGTCACCAAATTTTGAATGTATGTTACTGGTAACTCCCCTGAGAGATTGATTAAAAATTGGATTTCCACGCCCACTCTGTCTCCCTAAACCGATACACCTGTTAGTGTAAAAGGATAGGACCATATATGTCCCTAAATTTGAAAGGTATATTGCAAGTAACACCCTACACAAATCTGGGATAAAACATTTGGACCACACCCACTTCCCCAAAAAATTATAAAACCCTATATCTCATGCAAATTAAAAGCTACAGTTACCAAACGTCGAAGGAAGGTTCTAGCTTATATCTAACGCAATTTGAAAGGCACACCCACCCTGCTCTTTGCCACCTGTTATCAGCTGGTATAACGAATGGTATCAAAGTATTTTGCAGTCGGTAACGTCCGACTGCAACTTTCTCTCTTTTTTTGTTTTGCTTTGTTTTCAATTGTTTTGCACATACAAAAAGGCTTCGAGACTGCCCAATTATAATAAACATACTAACGGATTTTCATCTGCGGATATTATGAAGGCTAAGCGTGTGGAACTTATATTCGCAGTCCCTTATTCCCGCCCACTCCTGTCCTTATCACTTTCTGTCTCTATAACAATAATTATTTTATGTATTTTGTTTTGTGTTTGTATATTTTTTTTGTTTTGTTTTGTTTAGTTCTTTCGAGTGAAAAAAGGGATTTATCGAGTCCATCGTTTCCCGGCAGCCACACACTTGTTTAACGTTGTAAATATACATTTTTCATATACTCTATATATATATATATATATATATATATATATATATATTTATTTATTTATTTATATATAAATATATATATATATAATTAGTATATAATTAAAGTAGCATTTTATTTCAGTTGAGTATACTAGGTTGACTTGGTTTCCTTTATCTTTTGTTTTTTTCTTTAATTATTATTTGTTTTTGTTTTTTTGTTGTTGGTGTTTTGGTTTCAATTTTGTTTAATTTGTTGTTTTTTCAATTCGATACGAGAAGGCTTCTTTCGTATTGCTTCTTGAATTTGTTTAAATTTGCTTGTTTTTGTCTGTAGTCTCTTCCGTTTTAAATTAGTTTTGCAACATTGTTGCGATTGTTATTGTTGGAGTTTGTTATTTGTGTTGTTTCTTATTTGATTTTGCTGTTGCTGGAGTTGATGTTGATTTTGGAGTTCTCATTGTGGTGGTTGTTGTTTTTGTTGTTGTTGTTGTTTTTAAAGAAACGCAAAATGAGCGCAATATTTTCATTGGGCATCATTGCCTATTTAAGATATTAATTACGCGTTGCTAATTATAAATTATCTCTTAAAGTTTTTGTATTACTTCTTCTCATCATAATCATTATCATCATCATTATCATGTCCGTGTTGGTTGATTCAGTGTATTTCTGGTTGTTGATGCTGTTGCTGTTGCTGTTGGTGTTGGTGTTGTCGTTGTTGTCGTTGTTGCCGCTGCTCTACTGTTTGCCGCCGTCGATCTTTTTGAGGGGCAACTGTTTGCCTGCCACGCGCACAGTTGCCCAGTTGCCACAGTCAACCGAAAGGAGAATGTCCGCCGTCTTTATCCAGGCAGGATGCACGTGTGATTGTCCTGCCCCCTGCCACCCCCATTGTTGCTCCACCAATCATAACATTTATAATGATGGGCTCTTAATTTGATGCTCTGCTACAGCATTTGCATTTGAGGGGGTAGCAAAAATTCAAGGGGCAGTGGACTATCAATATCGTCAGCTCCGCCAAAGTGGGCTCTTTTTGAGCCTGACAGATAGCTTGCGATGCACGTGTAGCCTAACCTGCTCCTGATCCTAAGTATCGTCAGACATGAAGGCGTTCTGAGTCTTCGACTCCTCAATGCGGCGGATTTGCTGGCGCAGATACATGATTCTATAACAAACAAAAAACACACACATATATAAAAATATATTATATATATATATATATAAAATGTATATAAGCAACTGACTTCTGTTCTTGGAGCGTAGCATTGATCTCTGTGGTGCGCACCAAGCTGCGTGCACATTTCAGTTCAGCGCATATCCGCGTGCAGGTGATGTCGCCAAGCAGATGTGTATCCTCGCAGCACTTTTGTGCCTGACAGAAATATACAGGCATGGATTAGTGGATATTCTCTCCAACAGAACATATAAAACTAATAAGATCCCTCCAATAAAAGCTAGTTCCCAATATTCAAATGGTAAACATAACAAGACATATACAAATATTAATAAAGATAAATAAATTACAAAAAACTATCAGGAGGAGCCCCTAGCCCCTGGTCGTATGATGATAATTATCATATACTATCCGAATTATGATATCCTTGCCGGAAGGAAACCTCACCTGTCGCTCCAGCACCTCCGCCTGCCAGTTGGTCACGTGCGCAATTAGATCAGCGCGAAAGTATTTGGCCAACTTGGGCGATATTTCGGGGCCGCGCAGATTTCCAGCCTGCGCAGAGGCTACACAGCTCTGCAGCGTGCTCAAAGTGCCCGAACCGGTGCCATCAACTGTGCGAAAGACCACAAAATAAATATCAATTAATTGATTGCAAAAAGAATAAGAAAAGTATTAATAATTGTAATTGAAATGCAATTTAAATTTACGTTTGCGTTGCTGTTGAGCCTGCAACGCCGCCTGTTGCGTTGCTTGAACGGCTGCCATTGCGGCAGCTGCGGCTGCTGCTGCCGCTGCCATTTGGTGCTGGTGTTGCTCCAAAAGTGTGCCACTTAAATCTAGTTCCTGTGTAGGCGTCGGCGGACCCTCCCCGCCCGCTGACTGACTCCCGCACAGACTGTTGCTGCCCATGGATGTGATGACGCTGATACCGCTGACAGTGCCCAGACCCGATAAGCTGCAGCTGCTGCTGCTGTTGTTGCTGCTGCTGCTGATGCTGCTACTGCTGCCGCTGCTGCCGCCGCCACCGATAGCAACATTACAATTGGCCAACGCATTGGCTGCGTTTCCTGATGAGGAGGAGGACACGCCAATCCCAACGCCAACAGCAATCCCATCAACCGTCTTGAGGCCGAACGGTGCATTGCAGGTGTACGCATTGTTGCTGCTGGCGGCATTCACATTGTTCGTGTGACTCACAATCGTTGGTATCGGACTCTTTGCATAGCTCAGCGACGGCGACAGACTGTGATGGGCAGTAGCATGGGGCATGCACAACGGCGAATTGTGCTGGTTATCCCTGTGTGGCAATATAATGATTTACAATGATTTATAAGCTCGTAGTTATAGTTATAGTAGATTTGCTCACCTCAGGCTGCAAAGGCTGGCAGTCACGTTGTTGACCGTATTGTAGGCATGGTTAACATCGGCAATGGACCCGCTGCCGCTGCTGCTGCCGCTGCTGATGTGATGATGCGACGCATCCAGACCGCTGAGGGCCAAGTGTAGCTTCTGTCGCATCAATAACGTCGTCTGTTGATCCTTAACGCTGCCGCTGAGCAGTTTGCCACTCGCCGCAGACGCATTCGAGTTCGGATGATGCTGCTCCTGATTCGTCAGCGTCGGCACAGTTGTCTGCAAGACAACAAATATTCAATTTAGAGAGACATAGAGACAGAGAGGGAGAGGGAGAGAGAGAGAGAGAGTGAACTATATACAGTTGCGGTCAAATTATCTTCAATGTGATTGAAAACTATATTGAATTCTGCAAAGCTACAAAAATGTTTGGTTTCCCATCTGGCAATGATTTAAATTATTTAAATTATTTTCTAAATACTAAAAGTAGTAAAATATAGCCAACAATCTTAACTACTTTTTAGAAAGAGAACGCTGTAAAACTTCGCTATTAATCCACTACTATTATAATAATACATTATTACAAATAAATATACAAATACTTAACTTAAGAACTTTCATTTTCCTTGTAAATTCATTTTATCTTATTATTCACTTATTCACTGAACGCTTTTGTTCGAATGCAAATTTTCATAATTTCTATACTATATTTTAAGCATTTTCCAAAACAAATATGTGCGCTATTCTATAATTTTGACCGTGGCTGTACATTATATATTTATATATATATTTAGATCTATTTATTCACACTTACGCTGGACGTTGAGCCAATGTGGCCGACAACTGAGCTTCTAAGGCTGCTGCTGCTGCTGTTGGCAATGCTCGTTGGCACCGAGGCCAATCCGCTGGTGGGCAGCATTGTTGCGCCGCTTACCGGTCCTCCAACTCCACCACCACCACCACCACCAGCTCCTCCGCCCGCAACTGCGCTGGAGTTTGGATGGGAGGCCAGTCTTGGCAGTGCATTGCTTAATGCCCCCTGTGGCATCATTGACGACTGTTCGTTGGACTGAACACTACCACACCCACCATTGCCGCCGCCGCCGCCACCACCGCTGCCACCATGTGTTGTGGGCGTGCCGCTTAACGAATAACTCGCCTCCGAGGTGGGCGTTGAGTCGCCGCTGATATCCATATCGGCATTATCATTATGTCGACCTGCGCAATCAATTCAAAACATTAGCTCATACTGAAAAATTAATGGAATGCTGCTGCTGCTCACCATCCAAACGCCTTCGATGGCTGGGCGGGCCACCATCGTTGTCGTAATTCCATCTCAGTCGTGAATTGCTGCGCGATGAATTGGAATGTTTGTATGCTGTCAAAAAATAATACAAACATTAATAGAGACTGCAGAGTCCAGCTAGCTGGTTAGCTCTTACTCGATCTTGAGAAGCGATCATCGCGGTCTCTGTCCCGATCCTTGTCGCGATATTCTTTCTCACGGTGCTGATCACGGGGCAAATTTCTAAACGAAATTTCAAGAAAAAAACGTCCGAGTTTAAAGCAATTCTGTGTTTTACTCTATTCCCTAGCCTGACACACTCAATGAACATTCATCTTTAGAAACCTTAAATTCTGTCCCTCCATAAACTAGTCTGCCCAGCTATAGAATATTTATCATTCCTATCTCATTAAAATTCAAATAATTTGTAACTATCTTCAGTTGGACAAGAGTCTTAACAACAAAGTGAATTATTAATTAATAATTACAGAAATTATGTAAACATCAGTCAGTTCTTCTAAAATCGAACAACAATCTGGAAACTACTCAGCTAAATTTACAATCTGTTCATAAAATATAAAAGCTGCATAGAATTATACGGACTTGCCTGTATCAAATTTGAAGAAGAATATATACATATAAATTGGCCAAAGATGCTCAACAAAAGATTAATCTGCGGCTGAATAATCTCTTTCAACTCGACACTTAGTTCGCGTGATGGCTTTGAATCTAATTCAAAGTTTAAACGTTGACACATTTGAGTCTCTTTCTGTGGTTTACCTTTCTCTGTCCACCCATTCCTTAGGCTTCTCCCATTGGGAGACTTCAGTTTTGCAGTTGTAGTAATACATTTTTCCTGTCGCATATAAAATAAGAAAATAGGTTAGCACCCGAATTGTGATTTAGCCTTAATATTATGACCCACTTACCAGAGGAGCTCACATGCTCACTCCAGTCGCCATAGCGCGCCACACGCTCTCCACGATCGCTGCGCTCGCGTTTGTCTGTGATCAATTTAAGCAAAAATAATATGGAATCCAAAATTTAAATGTATAGTTTTTATATAGTTTAATGTTATTTTAAGGACACACACCTGCATATTTGTCCTTCTTGTACAAGTCCCTGTCCCGATCGGTGCCCCTGTCACGTTTGTCGCGCAAATCACGCTCACGTTCACGATCCCGGTCGTCGGAACCAGAACGCTTATCGTTGTCCCGCGATGAGCAGAGCTTAGCGCCACTGCCACCACCACCTCCACCACGACGATCCCTGTCGTGATTCGTGCGATACGATGACTCCGAGTCGCGATCATTTCCCCGCCGATCACGTTTATCTAAATGCAAATTAAATAATTGTATTTAAATGACAATTTTGGCAATTGGATAAGTTACCGGAATATTTGTCCTTTTTGTAGGCATCACGATCCCGTTCACGCATCTTTTGTATGAAATTGTAGCGCTCGTTACTGCCACCACGACCACCACCACCACCACCTCCACCACCGCCTCCGCCGCCACCACTGCTTCGATGATCGTTGCGATCGCGCAGATCATGCGATCGAGACGATGGTGAATCAATGTCCGGTGACTGTGATCGATAGCTGTTTCCATTATTCAATTGTGCACCTGCACCGTTGCCGCCGCCGTTGCCTCCACCACTGCCACTGCCACCGCCTCCACCACCGTTGCCGCCGCCACCGCCAGCGCCAGGCGAGATGTCACGATCGCGATAATTGGAGGAACGATCGCGTTCATAGTCGCGCTTTGAACTGCTGTACTTTGAACTCTGTTAAAAATGTTAAAATTGCAGCATTAAAATAAACATTAAAGGAAACTCTCACAGACGCAAAAATTCGCAGAATTTACTTGTATTTTTAGCATTGTTTAGTTTTGATTTTTAGATATTGTTAATATTGTTAATATTGTTAATATTGTTAATATTGTTATAATCTTGTTATTTGTTGTAAGCTTGTTACTGTTGTTCATCAATGTTTAAAAAGGGATTTATTTTTTTTCTTTGGGGGTGGGTGGTGAGGAGGTTGTGAAAACATAAACAAAAAACTACAAATAATAAAATATAGCTACAAATGATTTGTTTGCGCTTTTTGCTAGTCAAATGGATTTTTGAGTTAATAGTTTTTATTGATCTTCACTTTTGTCCTGTTTTCAATTTTGAAAATGTCTGTGTGGATGTGTGTGTTGATGTGTGTTGATGTGTGTGGATGTGTGTGTGTGTGTGTGCTTTGAGTGTGTGTATGTGTGTGTCTGCTGCTTGTGGTCGTTGGTCCAACGGGGTAGAGATGGTCAAAATGGGGGAGAGAGAGGGGGTTTGCTGATTATGGGCAACACGAAACATAAGCGAACATAAAACACGAAAACAGCTTTTAATATGCCTCTAAATTAACACGTTGCAAGATTCAATTGTTGCAGTTGTTGTGGTTATCATTTCTATGTTTGCATTTTTGAATTTGCATCTTTTGTTATAAATTGCATTTATAGAGTTTAATTATTGTGTTCCACTTTACTTTTGAAGTCTGCTTAAAGTTTGTTGATCTTTGATCTTGTTGTTGTTGTTGTTTTTGGTGTTATAATTACTTACATCAACGCGACAAAATCCGACTGAGGCCGACATTGTGGCATTTGCATGGTGAACTTTATTGCTGTGATGGCTGTTGCAAATGTTATTGTTGTGATTATTGTTATTGTTGTGGTGTTTGTTGATGTTGTTGCTGCTGTTGCTGAGCAGCGACAAATCGAGGGCCATGTTGCTCCTGCTGCTGCTGTTGCTGTTGCTGCTGGTGTTGCTGCTGTTGTTGCTGCCACTCGGCGTTGGTGTTGTGCTCGTCCTGTTCGCCCTGCCGCCGCCGCCGCCGCCGCCGCCTCCACCGCGCGGACGCGGCTTCCTCAGTTGTCGCCTCGTTGTGACCGCCGTCGTTGCCCTTTTTGCTGTTGTGGTTGGCGTTCTGGTTGCTGCCTGTAGCAGCAGCAACACCTCAATGTTGCTCAGGCAATGCAGTGTGAAATTTGTGGCTTCCTTTAAATGTTGTCTATATGGTAATATATCTTTCGATGTGTCTGTCTTCTCGATCCTCCTTTTGTTCCTGTTGTTTTTTTCTTCTTTTTTAGTTATTTTAATTGTTTGGTTTTATTTCTTAGGCACGTTCGTGTTTGTTGATTTTAATTATTTATTTTATTTCTATTTATTTGTTTGTTTAATTTTATTTGTAGTTGTATGCGAGTTTTGTGTTCGATTCAATTCGAATTTAAGGCTACTTTGTTGATTTTTTGTTGATTTTTTGTTATTTTTTTCTTCGTATTTATATATGTTTTGTACTTAATAAAAGTGAGATTAATTTGTTTTATTGCTTTTGCGTTTTTGGTCTGGCAATTGGAAGTTCTTTTAACATTTCTGTTTTAGGTTAAAGCATTTATAATAAAACATAAACAATTGTTTTGATATTTGATATTTTTCTATTAATATTAATTCGTTTCGATTTGCGTTTTCGAGGTTCGTTTTCGATTTAGAATTTGAATGAGGCAATTGTTATATCCAGTGTTAATCGACTTGAGGCACTATCCAAAAGTTACTCTAATTACGTGTAGTTATTAGTTAGTTAGATCAGTTCGGTTGATTCGCTGCAATGCCGCGTGCCCAGAAAATGCGGAAATGGATTGGAAATGTGGGTAATATATATATATATATAAATGAAATTTACTTCAGTTCTAAATACAGACAAATACACAGCTCTACACAACATACATACATCATAGATCATGGATCAAATGAATAAAATAATAATATCTCCATATACATATTAAGTTATATAAAATATGAGACTACAAATGATCTACAAACAACTTCAACAAAATACAAAAACAATAAGTGAAAAACTGAATTGCTGAAAGAAGCCATCTGATTATTAGTAATCTAGATAAAGATTTTGGGAGGTGTTTTCTTTATCCTTTTTGTCTAACGATTTGGTTAATTTGATAAGAGGTTAATTAATCATCAGAAGGGTCTCACCTGGTAGGATGTGTGACTGGTATGCTTCTCAAAGTACCTGGAAATCGAATAGAATAAAAACACAACATTAATCAATTGTTATTTAAATATTTGTTAGTTAAAAAAGGCATATGAATAAATAAGCTAATACTATATGTAGACTTTAATACAGGTGCAATAAAAAAAGATGCAAGTTTAAGCAGAAAGTAATGATAGGAATAAGTTTTTTTTTAAGATTTAAAGGTTCAAATAATGGTTTGCCTCAATTTGTCGCCTCACACAATGATCTCGTTGTCGTTATCGTCAACTCAGCCTTGTTATTGGCATTGTCGTCGCCTTCTGATTTATTATATTGATCACTACCACGATCACTATCGTATCCTTACATTCCTTCAATATCAGCCTCCTCAGTCTCTAAAAAAATCCCTAAAGATTGTAATCGTTGGCGCTATTTAAGTTATCATCTGATAATTTCTGGATTATTATGGTATCCAGGCACGTCTCCTCAAAAAATTCTCTGTTAAATATCTTCTAGATTGTCATAGTCATCGTCGCTAAACGTCGTTAAACGATAAAGTCGTTGCTATTTGAACACTGGTTTCGGTTCGTTAAACTTGTCGCGTGAATCCGTCTGGCTGACAATTTTCTGGGTCGTGGTGAGAATAACTACACACATTAATTATTTCCTTATTATTATCCAGAATGAAATGCTGTCGGCAGCGGGCCAGTTGAGAGCGTGTGAGATTGCGAGTGAGAGGACAATTGATAACATTATGCACAAAGGAGAGCTGAGGAGAGGAGAATGAGACAAGGCGCGCTAAGCGAGAGGAGCAAAAAACTACAAAATAACAGTTTTAATGTTTACAATATTACATTAAAGCAATATTAAATAGTTAATGCACATATAACAAAAAAACATTTTCAAATAAATATTCAAGAACCAAGATGTGTGTTATAGATGTGTGTATGTGTACATGTAAACAAAAGTTGTCGTTTAAGTTCATGGCATGTATACACATACAAACATACATTTGCATTTACATTTGTATGCGTATGCATGCGTTAAGCTAGGATGTTAGCACAAACTAAGAACGCTGTAAATGTTATTATGCATGTTATGTTATTGTGTATGTTATTAAATTTTTTACCCATCGTTCATTCGCTGCGGTTTTCTAGCATGCATTACCATCAATGCAAAGTTTTCGCCAATACGCTTCTCTTGTTGATTGCCGTTGTTGTTGCTGCTGCTCTTATTGTTGTTGTTGTTAATGTTATTGTTATTCCAGTAGTGGCATCAGCTTGTGGACACCCGCGCTGTTCCCCCCTTTTGGGCTATTCGCTTATTCCTTATTCGTGCTTCTTCTGCGCTCTGCCTCTTGCAAGATAATAGCAGATAATGCAGCGCTGCCTGACTGCCTGTTTCTCTGCTCCACACTCCTCTTCCTCAGACTCCTTGCTCCACTCCAACTGTGGAACGCGCGGGTGTCTTTATATGTATGTGTACGAGTCTCTGTCTCTGCGTGAGTGTGTGTTTTACTGTATTTGCATATATGTATTATATTTATATGCGTGTTCTATGTGTGTGTGTCGCAGCCGTCCTCGGCAAGTGTGCCGTTTACCGTTTACCGTTGAATGTTGTAAGCATCAGCATGTGGATGCAGTACGAATTGCAATTAATTCTTCATGCATAACTCTTCTTCTTGCGTTTTCTTCGATGCTGATCTGCGTTTCACGCCTTCAAAAGCGCTCGCGGCTTGCACTTTTTTCAGTCGACTCTGTGTGTGTGCGTGTGTGTCGGTGTATGTGTGTTTTTGTGGTTGTTGGTCGTCGTCGTCGCTTCTTTGGATTTTTAGGCAATTTGCTATTCGCTGTTCGGTTTGGCAGTTTAGCTTACCGCAATTTGTTTAGCGCTTGCGTTCAATTTCTTGTTTTTGAGCAGCTAGCATGCGTATCTTTTGGTTATTTATTAAAAATTATTATAAATCGCCCAACTGCTGCGTTTGCTTTTGGCCTCTATACTTGATGATTTTTTTCAATTCTTGCACATTACGTTTTGTGCGCTCTTTCGTTCGTCGGCACGGTGCGATAGTTCACATATAGTTGCCTCGCTCTTTTTTTGTATTGTATATCTATCCCGGTTGCTCCACTCGTGAGCAAGTACGCTCGACTGCCAGTCATTTACAGCACTACACTTAACTCTGTTATACTCAGAATGGGCATGTTATTTACTCGTTTGAACTTTAATTCAAAATGAGTCTCGCTAATGTGATGTCTTGGTAAACTTAATAAATTATTTGAACTATAAATGTTGTTGGCAATTTCGTTATGCTAGAATTAACAAACTTTCAATGCTAAGGTTACTAAAGTTATTTTAATCAAAGAATATAGTGCTGTGAGCAAATATAAATGTGTTCTTTTAAGTGTTGCAAAATACATATACAATGGGATTTTGTCAAAATACCGATAAGGATATCGTTAATAAAATTATCGAAACATCGGAACTTGAGTGTGGCAAGTCTGCAACTCTAAATAATTGTGCCTAAAATCAAAGGGAAAAATTAAAATACAACGGATATGCAGCACAGTGCAGAAGACGATGTAAGTATTATATGAGATAGGATTTATGTGATTGCAACAAATATGAAATATTCCAGCTGATCAGAAATCAAATTTATTTGGCGTCTGACGAGGAATACAGTCGCAATTTGCTGAAGGTAAGCATCAGCTTGGCTCTGAGCGATGATCGTCAATCTCAAACCGCGCATCGGTAAATTTCTTGCAGCTGTGCGAGCGTTGTGTGCAGAATGAGAAGAAGGTGCTGCTGTTAACAGAGAACAGCGATATGATTCTATCATTTTCGGACACCATTGAGAAACCGCGCTCGCTAATTCAGATGGAGCGCTGGATGAGCATTGTTGCGTTGAAAGAGATGGAGAGTGCACCGCGTCGTATTATCGAGCTGTTCGATATTGCGCCCAGACCTCAACTAATTGTATTCGATATGCATTCGATTGTTACCGCCGAACTCATATCAAGTATTCAATTACATATACTCATCCGCCATATGGCCAAGTGTGCGGCAGCGTTTTGCAATTATCTGCAAATGCTAACCAGGGTTAAGCATGCACAATTGCGCGCGCCATCGTTTATCGACTCTATCGTTATTATGCCCACCGCTATATATCCCTTGACGCCGGCGCATCTAAAATTGCTCATCGGTCTCTACTTTAGCACCAATCAACTATATACGAATTTTGCGGCACTCATCGAAAGCATTTGCCAATCGCAAGCGCTGCACTGACAACAATTTATAGATATATTGATAAATATTTGAATTTGTAATTCCGAACAGTTTCCATTAACAAAAGAGGATATTTTGAAATATTATGTTTACTGTATTTAATAATTGGAGTTGACTGTTAGATTAAATTATTCTCAAGGAGCAAGCAGCTCGCGTGCAATTCATGCAAATTACTTTTTAAACTTATTTTTCTGCAAATGATTTATAAAGTGTGTAAATAAAGTGAGAAAAAATACATATATATATATCTCCAAAGATAAAAACAAAATGAAAAAATGGAGAAAGAGCAATTTTATAATAATTTATGTCGCCTGACTTTGGTTGGCAATAAATAAATGAATAAATACGAATGTATACACGAATTACACTATTTACGTTTAAAATTAGGCATTATTATTTACTAAATTCACATTTATAAATATTATGTTTATAAAAAAAAAAACATTAAAATTATATCATATAGTAGAGTTCTTAGTGTGTGGATGCAATCGAGAACGAAACTCACATTAGTTGGATATATATATTTATATACAGCTGCGGTGAAAATAATTTGTCTTTCGGAAAATGTAAAAAAAAAATAAATCTGAATACAAGCAATATAATCAATACTGTGGATAGGTAAGGAGAAAAAAAAAGTATTTGTATAAACTAGATATGATGTGTGGGTGTATTATATGGTATGGATATATTAAGTATATTTGTCTTGTATAAATCATCCGTACAACTATTATCTTGGCCGCAACTGTATGTGTATATATATGTATAGTGTCTATTGTATTTATTGTGTATTTACATGTGCACCACACCAGCTGGGCTCAGATGTAGTCCAGCATGCCGCTAATGATATCGAACGCATCTCGCGCTGTTGCCTCAATGGCGCCACTGGGCAACAGATAGCCATGGACACCGTTATCCGCCAGCTGCAGCGTGAAGCTAAATGGTATCCCAATCTCATATGCAGCAAACGCATCCGAGCAGCCTGACCAGAAATGCAGCAACAGATTGAGATTGAGGTTGAAATTGAAATTGAGATTGATACTGGTCATGATTGTGGTGTGAACATACCCGAACGCTGCTCAATGAGATCGTTGGAAGAGTCGACCTTGTAGCGTGTTTTGCTGCCCTTCTTCCGCAGCACATCGCTGCCCACCATGGCCACGTCCAGAAAATCATCCATGCGCTCCGTATTAAACGTGGAATTGGCCTTGACCGGATAGGATACCACCTGGCCATAGGCCTGCAATGAAATGTACATCTACAAAACGAGAATTGTGGCTCGGTATTAGTTCCGGATCATAAGGACCATAAGGATTTAGCGGAAGAATTTCCATAGCGGACCATAACAACAACTGAGTTAGGGAAGGGCATCAGACCAGGTCGTAAGATACTCACCGGTCTATGGACAGGACATTATAGACACTAGGAAGTCATCAAAACTAAATTAGGTATTCTCAGTTGCGAACTATGTCAGTTGTTGGGAAATCTATGAGGAAAAATCCTTTTTAAATATGCTGAGATTGTTCCTTAATGAAAATCACAAGTTTCTGACCAATATCCTTCCATGAGAAGAAGACTTGAGATTTATTTTGGTAACGAATTTTAGATTAAATTAGCTAAGTTCTAGATTTGGAAACCCTCAACAAACAGGCAAAGATTGGGATTTGTTATTGATTGGGAAGAGAAGAACAGGCTCAGACAACAAAAGAGGTAAGACCCCAATAATAATTATATTCAAAATAATACTAATTATAATAATAATCATAATGATAATAATAAATATAAAAATAATAACCTTAATTATAATAATACTAATAACAATAAAAATAAGAATAATAATCAGTTGATAATTCGTGAATTTTCAAAGATTAAACTTTGATTTTTATCTTCACCTTGATCTGTGTCCGATAATCCATGAGAAAATCGGACACCGCTTTTGTCTCGGGCTCTGAGAAGGGCGATGGACCGGCGTAGAACTCGTTGCAGGGCGTCTTGGAGCTGCCCCGCTTGCCCCATTGATATAGCCAATTGCGATCCATATCGACGCCATGACAGATCTTGTCACTGGGCCGCTTCTGTTGCAACCACGACATCGCCGAGTCCAGCAAGCCCGCTGGTGCCTTTGCCACATGCTGTGATCTCGACTTCTTCCAGAAGCGATCGTACTCATGACTAAACGCGTATCCATCCGGATTGAGCACGGGCATTATGTACCACGTCGTGTTCCGTACAATCTCGTGTTCCTCATCGGTCTCTGCAAAGCAATAAAATTTAAACTTTATTTTTTATCAAACTTTAAGACTATAACAAACCATCTAATAAATGAGGATGATATCAAAATCCTTATATCCGGCATATTTATTAAATATCCGGAAATTGGCATATGATTTTGTTATGTAGAAAAGGTCTCCAATCGAGTGTGTTTTTGGTTAGTTAAAAAAAAAACTTCCGACACCAGGTTTAAACTCCTAAATTTATCGAAGCTGTTTTCAAATCAAAATTTTGAAAAATAATATTTCGAAGAAAAAAAAAATAACACCGGAAATCTATGCTGCCAGCAATGTCGTCGGCCAACTGCCAGTGTATGTCAGGAAATCCAATACCAGCAATGATAAGCCCGACAATGGCAACGCCGACGGATCCAATGCCCTGTCCATGTAGGAAGTGCAAGAATCTGGCACGTAAAATGAAAAATGCCCGGAATCAAGCAATTGCCGATAGTAAGTCGAGCATTTGTGGCAATCGCATTAATGGGGTGCCAATTGGCCGGCCCATAGACAGCTATAAGGGATTTGCTGGTAAGGGACAAGGATCGGGACCGGGACCGGGACCGGGAACAAGTATGGCAATGGGATCGAATTGGGGACCACATCATAAGACCGAAAAATTTCAATGCGCTGCCGCGACAGGAATACGACCAGGAATGGGACAAGGATTGCCTCCTGCAATGGGAAACGAAATGAAATTGGGAACGGAATCAGAAATAAGACCCAGTGGCTATCAGTCCGAACTCATTGGCGGCGTCGCCTTCGGCTCTGTAAGCTACTTCCGCAAATCGAGCTTGGACAATGTAAGCCAATCGGATGAGTCCGACTCAGATACGCCGAGAAGCGGTTGCCGGCACAGCCTGGACTATGGTGGATTGGATAGGCGGCTTGGAAGGGACACGCTTGGTATGGTCGTTCACATGAAAGAGAAAAAGGGACTACTCAATGCATCCACCAGTGGCATGTGTAGGAATCATATAATATGCGACAGCAACTGTGGCACCGACACCACATGCGTCCCCGCCTGCAAAATGAAAAGGGGGAGAGACAGCGAAAGTGGCAGGGACAGATTCGATGGCACTGTCGGAACTCGAGTTTACAGCAACGAGTATATACATATGTTCATCAACCTCCTCCTGGAGGTGCTGGGCATTCTGGTGTAAGTATCTACTTTGATTACACTTGCCAACCAAAATCGGCATAAATTTTATTATTCCCAATTATTTAGAAAGGAAAATTCCACAATTTATGCTAAAAACCAGGTTTTTCTTTTCCAAATATTTGTGTGAATTTTTTCAAAAATTTTGCAAAAATATGTCAAATTTCCTGGATGTTGTTTCCTGTAGGAGGATACTATACATTTTCGTACTTATATTAAATTGCAGCTTCTTTGCCATCTGCACGATCGCATTCTGGCTAATGCTTGTCTATCATCTCGTCCAGCTTTTGAGCAGCCTGATCCATGCCGATCGCAGAGTGCGCATGGCCATTGGTATTGTGCTCGGCCTGCTAGTCCTGGCGTGCGCCCTTTCGTACTCCACGCCACCCGGTGGCGTCTGCCTAATCTGCAGCTGCACCAAGCGCAGCAAGTCAAGAGCAACTCGCATTTATTCGGATTGCGAGGGTCGCAAGATCTTCAATAACTCCGGTCGCATTGCGATTATTACAGAAATGAAAGAGCCGCCAATGTGGATCATCTGGCTGGTGGACTTAATCAACTGGTTCTGTTGTCCATAAAAAAAGACCGTTCTTTTGAAACAAAATTCTGATATTAACTGATTTATTGTTGAATCTAAACTCTCTTTTTAAGCTAAATAGAACAAATTGAAAGAGATGGGACCAAAATATGGTTGCTAATAAGGCCTATTGGAAAACGATCGTCCTACTTAAGACTAAATCTACAATCATTTTTGACGCATGGCATTCGAGCAAATAGAGTATTCAGAGCAAATAAAGTATTCCTTAATCACAGATGGGTTTTTCTTGGGTACACCCATTCCGTGTTGTTAGATGGTATTACGTATTGTAATATATAGCAGAGTATATCGGAACATTGTCACTTGTTGGGGGTTTCTACTCACTGTTTGTGCGCATCAGTCGCAACAGCTCGTTGATCATCCATGTGGCCGAGGCGGGTCCAATCCAGGCCATGCCCTGGGCACCGGCCTCAATGAACACTGCATTTGCGCGTCCGGAACGATTTTTGTGCTTGAGTCGCTTGTGGCTGGCTGCAGCAGCTGCTGTGGCCGCCGCGGCCATCTGCTTGGACTCGATCTTCACGACAATCAGCGGACGACCCTCGTAGGAGCGGCCAATGTGTATCAGCTCCACGAGCTGTGTGTGACGCATGCGCATCGTCTCCAGATACTTGAGTATGTCATCGTGATCGTAGTACTTGTTCCAGCTCATCGTCGGTGCCGTCGCCGGCTGTTTAGCGGGTCTCTTTGTGACCGTGGGCCTCTGATAGACATAGTCCTCCTTGTTGCGCTCATACGCGATTGCCTTACCCACGTCGAAGATGAGCACCTCGTGTGCTATTCTCTCAAAATCGAGCGTGCCCTGAAAGTCCACCAGCATCTTTGGTGGCACAAGCACATCGGTGAGTCCCCTATTTGTACATATATTTGTACAAAATGTTCAAAATTAAATATTCAAAACATAGCTCAGAAATTATGATAATTTGATTTAAGCACGGGCAAGCATAAAGATAAGTAAACATTAAAAAATTAAAAATTTATTATTTAAATTAATCATTATAATATTAGTTGCATTTTACTTGACTATGTTTGGTATTTGAAAAATAATTATATTTTTAAAAATGACCAGGAATGAATTTTTTAAGAATTTCAAAGAAATCTCAAATAGATGTCCATAAAGTATGTTATTTTATGAACTTGGAATAGTGATGAAATCCAGGAGAAATTCAGAATATATACATATATATAGAGAGATCTTTTATAGGGTTTAGTAGGACGTACCTTAGACTGGGTCCTTTCAGCCAGTGCAGCTTGGTGCCATCCTCGCCCTTCTTGAACTGCTCGAGTGCCCGCAACTGGGGCTCGTCCTGTGGCTTCAGCCGCCAGATCTGATACTTCTCGTAGCTGATCCTCTGTGGCATCCCATCCTGATGTGCTGCTGCTGTTGTTGTTGCTGCTGTTGGAGTCGTTGTTTGGCTGGTCACACGCGTCACAATGGCCTGCAGCAGCGGATTGCTGGTGGTGCTTGAGGCGCCACCATTGCCCGTTGCATTCACAATGTGATGGGCCAATATGCCAATCCAGTTTTGTGGATTACGCAACGGATCCACAATCGTCAAAATGGGCACCTGTGGCGTTGGCAGTGTTGTCGTTGATGTTGTCGTCGAGGTCGTTTTCCTACGACGACCCTTCGGCTTTGACGTCGAGTCAAACCAGCCAGAAAACCACTCTGCACGAGATAGAGAGAGAGAGAGAGAGAGAGAGAGAGAGAGAGAGAGAGACAGATTAAAACGTAGAGTGAGACAGCGATTAGTGAGCAGATCTTGAATCCTTGGCTTGGACAGACCAAAGGGTCCGACTACAGCTGCGCTCAAAATAACAGTTATGTTTTGAGAAATGTTAAAAAAAAATACTTCAGAAATGATGAAAACTTTTTTTAATGCTTAAAATAAGACAACATTAAAAATGAGCAGAGCTATAAAATGAATTACCAACAAAAATTATCATCTGATATTTATTATTTTATATATATTTTATACTTATTTCCGAGTGATTTGATCAACTTAAAATAAGTCATATTTTTTGTGTTGTATTTGCAAAAATATATAATTTGCAATGCGGATCTTTTCGGTATATGGTAATAATAATATATAATATAAAAATGCATAATCAAATCAGCAAGGAAATGATTAATCTTCAATTGCAATACACAGCAAGCATATATATATTCTTGATCATGATCAAGTCGAGTTTTAGAGGCGCTCATCAAATTGATTCATTTTATAGAAATCGAAAACATTTTTAAAGACAGAAGACGATTTTCCTCATATTAACTAAAATATAATTTTATAACTGTGTATTTGGGAAATCTCACAAAACTAGAGAAACTTTTATTTCCTCATCCAATTTTAATACTCTCTGAAAAGATTAAAGTTTGTCCAATTTCATAATTGGAAAACTTGTCGAGCAATTTCTTAAAATTCCATTTTAATATTCCATTTCAATATTCTCCGTTCAACGTATTCAGGAAATTTTCACAGAGGGTTCCCCCAATTCGTTTCTCAATATATTATTTGGATCATCTACTTACTGTCATAGTCGGTTTCTTCGATGGATGAGTCAGTTGTTGTTGTTGGCGTGCCGAATCCGAACCAGGACTCCAGCCAGCCGGCTGGCTCCGGGGTTGCCGCTTGAGGTGGTGGCGTTGGCATTGTCCCTGGCATCGTTGTGGTGCTGCCAATCTTTTTGGTGTGCCGCCGCAGCCCAAACCAGGAGCTGAACCAACCGCCCAGCGAGCCACTGCCATCACCCTGATCTCCATCCTCATCCTCATCGGGATCATCGTCCTCATCGGCAAGTGCATTGTTACTGTGATAGAGAGTATAGCTGGGGTATTTGGATTGCGATGTGGGCGCCACATCGACATCCGACTGGCCGGCAAAGCCATCATAGATGCGCGCCATCGCCACCTGCACCGGATAGAAGATCATGCGAAAGAAGCTGCCAATGCCCGTATCCGAAAAGGAATCGGAATCGGAATACATATCCTCCTCCTCTACGTCCTCCTCGTCGTCGTCGTAGTAGTCATCGCCACCTGGTCTTCGTCTAACTCGTTTTTTACTCATGCTATTTTTGCTACTTGAATGCGTTTCCTGTGATTCCAGCGATTCCATGGATTCCTCCTTCGGTGGCTGCTTCACCTCCTCCGACGGCGTCGCCTCCACGTCTGTTGTGTATTGTGTATTGTTGCGCATTGGCAACTCCTCCATTGCACCAAAATCAGCGCCCTCCTCCGCCGAGCTGCTGTTTTCCTGGCCAACGCCCGCATGCTGCTCGCTGCTCTCCTTATGCTGCTCCTTCCTCCTCTTTTTCGGCGCAGTTTTAATTTTCACCACAACATTATCATCCTCATAGTCGCCATCATCATCATCACCAGTTATAAGTTCGACT
Source organism: Drosophila demipolita (assembly GCA_035042405.1). NCBI lineage: Eukaryota > Metazoa > Arthropoda > Insecta > Diptera > Drosophilidae > Drosophila > Drosophila demipolita. The sequence continues at coordinate 1,183,052 of JAWNLI010000047.1, read as the reverse complement.
AGATCAAAAGCCAAGGATTCGGAGCTCTGCCTGCGACCCACTTCCCGACGCTCGTCGCTTTCATTGTGCCTGCGATGGAGCAGATGGACGGCATGGGGAGCATGATAGCCATTGCCACCAGTGCCGGGAGCAGGTGGCAGCGTCACCGTTGAACCCTGCCGCTTATTGGAGCGTTTGCCGCTGCTGCTCCTGCTGCTGCTGCTGCTGCTCCGCCGCCTACCACCGCCCTTCGGGCGACCACTGCTGATGGGTCTGGCGCCCACAGACTCCAACCTTCTGGCCGGCTCCACAGTGCGCCGTCGTCGTCGTCGATGCACCGCTGGCAAGTCAATGTAGCCATGGGAGACGACAAAGGGCAGATCATTGAATATGTTGCCATTGGCAGCAGTCACTGCCCCTGCAACTATTGTTGGCTGTGGCATGTGCGGCTTCTCCAGCTGTGTGGCCAGTTGCTGTTGCCCAGTTGCTGTTGTTGTCGTCGTCGCCGTCGGGCGTCGGGTTGTCGTTCGCTTGCCCAGCACAATTTGTGGACCCGATGCCGTTGTTGCTGTTGCTGCCGGTAACTTGTGGCCAGGTGGTCGCTTTGGCGGCTTTGGCTTCTTTAGCTTCCTCTTACGCTTGCGCCTAGGCCTGGACGTGGTTGTCGTCCTAATCTGTATCGGTGTCTTCTTGGTTGTTGGCAACTTGAGCAACTGATCGCTTATGCTGGACGCATTGCCGCTGACCACCATTATGGGTGGTGGCCGGTGCATCAATTTGTTGTTGCCACTCGCTGATGTCGCTGAAGTTGGGACTTGTGTTTTCTTGGGACGCTGCAAGCGAATGATCTGTGGACGTGCTGTACTCGAAACAGGACGCTCAAAAATGTGCGTTGACAATACCGATTGGGATTGGGTTTCCGCTTGGGTTTGGGCTGGGATTGGGGCGCACTGCTGCTCGTAGCGCTGTTGCAAGGCCAGCAGATCGGCATCATATTGCGCCTTGGTCACATAAATCTCAATGGCGTCGCTATCGTTGCCATTGCCATGCGACTTTGTGTGGCGACCCACCTCGCTGATGGCATAAACAATGCCAGTTGCCGGATTCGTAAAGAATATGGGCAAATTGCTGCTGTTTGTAGTTGGCATTGCTTCAGCTGCTGTTACTGTTGCTGTTGCATGTATTGCTGGTGTTGCTGTTGCAGGTTTTGCTGCTGCTGCTGCTGCTGCTGGATTATTATTAATCTCAATAAGATCGGATTGCACACTCTGCGCTGACTCCATCTGAGGAATTTCATAGATAAATGGTTGCTGCTGTTCTTGCTGATCTTGTTGCTGATCCTCCTGTTCAGCGTCCTCATTGCTAAATAGCTGAAAGTTCAACTCGGATTGAGGATTAGCCGGCTCTCTAAAGCTGTAGCGGGGAACAAAGAAGTCTCCACGCCGGCGATCGTTCGCCAGCTGCTCGCGTGTCCATCTGCGTGTCTCGCGCAGCAGACTGTCAAACTCCTCCTCGCTGGGATGATAGCCAAAGTCATACGCCATGATGCCTGGCAGCAACACAGCCGACAGGCCCGACAGGCCCGAAAGACCCGACAGACCCGACAGACCCGACAGACCCGACAGACCCGACAGACCCGACAGACCCGACAGACTGGCCAGCAGCAGGCGCATCATTAGCAGCTTTACGACTATGTGAAACTTATACATATGTAAATATGTTTAAATACACATACATATACACACACATATGCACATACACATATGTATTTATATAAATAGCGAATAGCGAATAGCAACTTGGTTCTTGGAATTAATGCGACTGCTTCACTACGCGTCTGGCTAACAAATGAAAACAACACCGGGCCCAGCAAGAAGACAGTAAAGTCACAAACAGACAAACAGACAGACAGACAGACGGACAGACGACAGACAGACAGACAGACAGACAGACAAACAGATAGAGCAAAGCAGGAGAAACTCTAAGCACAAATTTCCCCCAATAGTGCCGAGTTTCGGCTGCTTTTCTCTCTTTTCTTTGGCACAAGTTACGAGTTTTGAGCGGTATTCGAGCGCCGGGTTCATCGCGTTCACCGCCTACGTCTCCTTCTTCATCTCGGTGCGGAACCATCTACAATGTTCTGGCTGCCTCATTGTTGTCGACAAACCATCGAAGCATTGCAAATTGTCGATCTAATCACAGTTGACAATCAAAGATGACACTGTTGCACAGTGGTGCAAAAGACTTTTTGCCTCACTTCACTCAAAGCTGATAGGTCCAAAAGAGTTGCTGCTTAAATTCATTCCCAGTACATATTTTTAAATTAAAAGTTGACTTCAATATAATACCAAATTTATTCATGCATCATCATTTCATGGATGGAGGATCTTTAATTTCATACTACATATGTTAAATATTTAATTTGCCAATAAATCTTTTATCCCATCAATCACTAAATATTATTAATATCTATATTAAACTTAACTTGAAAAATAAGAGAAATAGTTCAGTTCCTATATAAATATATATGTATATTATTATATTATTAAGATTAGATAACATATAGATTATAAGTTATAAATAGATATTAGAAATTCTTTGTTCAGATATGGTTGCCTATTTGTTTGTATAAATAAGTAATCCTTATACACAATATATGAGTAGTACTAATGATAGTAAAGCTAGATTCACATGTGTTTTTTTTTTGATAGGCGTCAAATTCTTAACACGCCACATTTGAAATGAGAAAGCTTTTTAACTTGTGCATGAAGCTATTCATGCAAAAAGTGAGGCGTTACCTTCTAGAAAATGACAGCGCAATTTTTCACTTCCTGTTATTCAGTTTTGGTTATGCCAGTCCATAATTACATACATCTGTCTAAGTGTTAAATACCAAAACTATATTTTATATGCTACTTGCAATGAAATCAGCATCTAGCAAATAAATCAGCCGAAGAAAGTACACGGCTTTGGTGTATATTTAAATTTAGAATACAATTTCTCGTACAGCCAGCGCTGATTAAGTTGGCTTTATTTGATCGGTAACTGACTCCCCTTTTAAACAATAAATGCTACAATTAAGGTAATTTAAGGCAGACGCTTCTAATTGATATATAATATTTAATGATATATTATTGATAACTGTGCGATTGTCATAAAGATCGTATAAGAAACACCCACATTATGGGCGAAAACATATTCCAATATTGATATCATTTATGTATACATAAATATGTACTTGCATGTGTGAGAAAGGGATAGCATGATATTCGACGCTAGCACGATGTGTATGTATGTATGTATGAGTGTATATATGTATGTATGAGTGTATGTATGTATGTATGTATGTGCATGCGTTCAGTCTGTGTTCGGTTAGGGCTTTTAAATAAAAAAAAAAGCTGCATTCTTTTTTTTTTACTTTTACATTTGCAGAACTGCTGACATTTGGGAGTGCAAATGTTTTTAAAGCCAAATTTGTTAATAAAACTATAATAAATGCATTTGACAGCTGGGTGCAGGGTATACCGCAGCCGAACTCACTCGACTAGAGTTCTGACTTTTTTTTCGCTGCGCAAATGGAAATGTCAACTTAAATTTTGCACTGCTTCCGCATTTGCTGCATTGCCGCATTGCATCCGGTTTTTGGTACTTGGCTATTGGCTCTCTTCGAACGCATCCTAGGAACTCAACCCAAATTTGAAATTTGTTGTTTATTTTTGTTGCCTTCAAAGTGGGACAATGCGCACCACATTGAGGATTAAGATACAGGTTGTGCTTTCTTAGTTGTATTTACGGAAAGAAGATCTTTCACTTTCTACACATTCATTCTACTGTTAAAATGACTGCCCTCAGCATGGGGTAGAGGGGCGGACACCTTTTGACTTTCGCCATTGACGTAAATCGCCCCTCCTGGGCCAAAGGTAAGCCACAGGTGGTTAGTTGGTAGAAAACGCCGCAAACGAATTTACTGCCACCACACAACAACAAATGCAAGAAAAACAACAGTAACAAGCCCTGAAACAACAGTAAATAAATAGTATGATAACTATGACAATAACATCAGCAACTACTAGCAACAATAACTCGAGCGTCACTAAAAAACGTTTAAGTCAACGGCAAATCCACAGCGCAAGTTTTAGAGATGCGCAAAATGTCTGCTCTTACACACGACATGACACGAATAGAAACTAAGCACGTAGCACATAATAAAAAATTGTTTGTTTATAAAAAATAATTTAACTATATATTAAATTAACTTAAACTAATAAGGATTATTAAAGAACTACATGTTGTTAACCACATTTATCTAATTACTTGATAATGCATTGTAATAAATCGTGTCACGCGTACATATCTAAAATGGAACAAGAGAAAAAGAGCACAAGCCAAAGCCTATGCCAAAACCGATGCCAAAGTCAGAAGCATTGTGAAATTGGATGGTAAGTAGATAGTTAGAGGATTGTTTGGAAGGGGGGGGAGGGAATTCTAGCATATATATGTATGCAACAAATACCCATAATACGTATATACTTATTTATATAGTAGGTATTACTTATGGATAATAACAGAAATCATATTAATTTCATATTTTCTTTTTAAGGAAACAAACTAGTTTGTAAATAGCATATAAAAAAATTAAATTAAGAACAGTTATTACAAATCTCTAATGAACCCAACTCAACCGTTGCACTCAATCCACTGGCTCGGGAAGTCAGTGTTTGGTCAATTCAATTTAAGATATCCGATTTCAAATAATCAGTTGTTCGTTTCATACATTTTTCGCTTCCGTACATTAGTCTGTTAAGTCATACTCATTAATGTAAATACAACATTGTAGCCTAAGTAAATATCGATAGTTTAACTATCGAAAAGCCCAGTTGTAAAATTGAGCAAGCCTCAAGCGCGCGTTTTTGTTACGGTCACAAAAAATGATATTAATTAATAAGTTTAAACACCGCCCAGATCTGAAGATTCGTACATGCATTCATAAAAAAAAAACGCTTTATGCATCGAACTATTTGTTGCTCCACGTGGGGCAGTGTTTACACAAATGTTTAATGACCAATTAGAGAATTTCGTATTTCGTCAGGGCTTGTGCGTACATATACAAGAACGTGCAAAAGTACTTAAGCTTATTAGCCTTGGATTCCAAATGCGTGCAATGCATGTTTGATACAATTACAATGTCAAATCGTTCAAAATGTTTAAATCGTTGTCCAAAATCAACGCAAAGTTCGTCGCAGCAACCACGAATATCTTGAATGCAACCGCTTGTCGTAATTCACGTGAACTAAAAATGTATGTTTCCGTTAGGATATGGATGAATATAGCACTGCTTAGTAGTTGTAGCTTTCCGACAATCGCCGGCAACGTGGCGCCATCTGTGGGCAGCAACAAAAAGGTCGTCTACACGCTCCTCAAGGTATGCAATGAAATTTTACTCAATAGCAGAGCGAGCACAAAAGTATGCAACGCGTTAAATGTTGAGAACCCAAACTGACCCCAATTCCAAAACCCCGCTGAAATGCAAACAAGTTTATTTAGTTTTATTTCGTAACGTTTTTATTTTAATTGCTAATCAACTTAAGATTCGCCATAAACTAAATTTTGTCACATATGTATTTAATTACCTAAATTAGAATACGCACGCATATAATGTGTTTGGAAGCATAACTGTTGGCATCATGAACGATATTCATAGTACAATAAAATGTATTTTTGATACGAATTCTAAAATTTTTGTCTTTTTCGATGATTTTGTGTTGTTTGTACATGGAAAGTGTATTTAAATATAGGCATGTAAATTTTGAATTGTGTATAAAATAATAATAACATAATTTTCCGAAAGAAAAGCGAAAATACGCATATATTAAAAAAAATAGAATAACTGGCATTTGATTAATCGATTGCTGACGAAACTTGATTTTACCATCGATATGTCTGTTATCGATCAAGTTGTGGGAAGACGTCGATTTAGATTTGGCGCTTATTTCACAAGGCCACAGATTTGATTTAGTTTTTGCTTTTGTTTAAAGTTCGCTTCGATTCGTTGCAAGGAGAAGCAAGTGGAAGCAAGGGGAAGCAACGAATCGAAATAAGCGCCAAATCTAAAACGACGTCTTCCCACAACTTGATCGATAACAGACATATCGATGGTAATATCAAGTTTCGTCTGAGCTAATGTGTTTTTTTTTTTTTTTTTTTTTTAGGTTTTTTTTAGAACCAAACACGAACTTAAATGTTTAAAAATTAAATTGAAATATTTGCATATATATTTATGTATATATATGGTAAATAAAATGAATGTTTTTGTGCGTGTGCAAGTAAATAAAAGATACGAGATAGAATGTAAAGGTAACCTTTTTCATATTTAAATACACACCAAAAAAATTTAAATATTATAAAATATAATAATAGAAAATAATAGAAAATATTATAATAAATAATAAATATGCTGTATGCACTTTTTTCTTTCTTTCCTTTCCGTTTTTTTGTTTTTCTCTTACTTAATCTATAAATGTGCATTTCTTTTTATTTTATTTGTGTTTCATTTTTAATTTTTTTCTGTATACAATTATTGTTTAAGGCACTTTGAGAATTAACCCCCATTTTCAAGATGTTTTCTAACTTAGTACTTCGTCAACTTGATTTGACATAAATATTAAAAAAAAAAAAAAACATAAAAAACAATAATAAATTAGGGATTTAATATTTGAATTAGTTGTAGAGTTTTGCGTTTCTTTTGAATTGTTGTAGTTTGAGTTTTGTGTTTTGCGTTTGTTATTTTTTATATAAACTAATTTAACAGGTTTGTAATTCACATGTATGTCTGTGTGTGTGTGTGTGTATAAGCGTATAGCTAATGTTTCAAGGCAACTCGTAAAAATGTTTACAGAAAAATAATAATAATTTAATTAAATAATTAATTGATTGCTTTACGACAGCGCGCAACATAGCTTGTTGAATGCTTAAGAATTTTCTCAACCATATGCAAAACTCTTAATTATATTATTATTATTATTTATTAACACTGTACTCAGTTTGTTTGTGCTTTCCTTTTTCTAAGAACAATAAGTAAAAGGCAAATGCAAATCGACGACTTTGTTTTCTCACGTTTTTTGTGCGATCGTTTATCGTTTATCATTTATCGGAATCGTTAATCGCTTTACTATGCCGTTATAAATAGTTTAAATAGTTGTTGTTTTATTACATTATATAATATTGTAAAAATTTGTATACATAAATATTGTTTGTATTAAACTACGATTTAATAACTGCACCCCGAAGAAAGAAATAGAATATTTAGCAATATACGTTTAAATAAATTATAAAAATATATACATATATGTGTATATGCATATATGTAATTGAATGCATATAATAAACGATGTTATTATTATTATTATTAATATTATATATTCGTACCATATGTATGTATGTGTATGAATATGAATATGAATATGTATACATATATATATATACACATGTGCACATGTATATCAATAGCATATTAAATAAAATTATCAATGGTCAAAAAATGTGTGTGTTGTATGTGTTGTGTGTTTGTGTGTGTGTACGTGTGTTTGTGTGTCGGTTTCATAAATTATTAACAATAATTGTTTGTATGCATATATGAAAATAAATTATGTTTTAGCTCTTTCCGTCTTTCTTTTCTAAAATCAATCAGCAGGAATTCAAACAATTAAGTAATTATAACTATTGCAAAAAAAAAAAATATATATTTAATAAAAATTTTGTTGCGTTTTCTTTTACTACTTATTGTTGTTGTTGCTGTTGTTGTTGTAAGTGTTGTTTTTACATCAACTTTAGAGGTATATCATATCATATAGATGTTTCGTAACGTTATCGGTTTCGTTATCGCTAGACTTTTATCAAAAATCAATTTTAAATATATACAACATTTGTTTATTACATAATTTGTAGTAATAAATTAAAGGTCACTTCACTTTCTTGTTTAGTTTTTTTTTTACATTTTTTTTGTTTTTTTTTTAAGCATTGGAAGACGTGCTAAAGTCGGACCTTATATATATATCGATCATATATAAAATAAAGGTCCGACTTTTTTCAAGGTTTCTAATCTTAGAATAAAATATTACACAAAAGCGATAAGTGCAAATGGAGGGGTGTTGGGAAAGTGCCATCGATAAGTTATCGATAAATGCAGCAACATTTTTATAGTTTTAATGTAACTTTTTTTGAGCATTGGGTCCGTTCTATGTATCTATATATATTGGGTGTATTGAATGTACAGTCCAAAAATTTCAATTGTCCAGTTTTTTAAGATGTTTTTCGTTTTACTTTTGGTATATAAACTAAAAATGTGAATATATATATATATATAAATGTGAATATATATATATATATATATATATATATAGTGTGAATACCAAAGATCTTGTTGCGAGAGAGTGAAAAATATGGTATGGATGGGGAAGGGGGGATGGGGTAATATATAGATAGGGGGATTGAGTTTACAAGGAATTCCCCTGTGGAATGTTCATGTTGAAGTGATGATTAATTATTGTTGTTTGAGATTTTTGCATTAGAATAGTGGCTGTCGCTGCTGCTGCGGCTTTTGTTGCCGTTGTCGACGAGCTGAGTCGATTGAAGACGGGCAATCGAGGCGCCTCCTCATTCAGTGGCGAACTGGCGCTCTTTTGCACCAGCTGCTTGCTGCAACTGTTGTTGTTATTGTTGTTACTCTCATATGGGGGTGGGGTGTGCACCGGGGATATGGGCGCATTTGGGCTGTCAGGGGGCGTGGCAGGCGCCAATCCACATGCAGACGATGTGGAGGAGGCCGATGAGGAGCCGCCACTCGAATTGATTTGGCCAGAATTAACAATGCAGTTGTTGTTGCTGTTGTTGTGGTTGGGCATATTCAAATATGCCGTTGCATCGTGAAACGGAAAATTTGTCAACGAATTTGTTGGTGAAAGCGAGAGCGAACCAGTCGGCGATTCACGATCGGAACCAGTGCTCATGCTCAGTGGTGGACTCAATGGCAAAAAGTATTGATTCATATTACTGTTGTTGTTGTTGTTGTTGTTGTTGTTGTTACTGCTGCTGTTATTGTTGTTGTTGCTGTTTGTGTTTGTTAGCTGTGTGGGCTTTGAGAACGTTTTGTTTGCTTGTGCTCCTGCTGCTGCTGCTGCTGCTGCTGCCTGCTGCTGCTGTTGCTGCTGCTGAGCACGGGCCTCGTCCGCATTGTGAACAAAGTGGCAACGTGGACCATAGGGGCAGAAGCCAACGCTGTGGAAAGTGCGACAGTATTCGGTTTTGTACTTGGGATGACGCTGCAAGTTGCGCAACTCATGATAGCCATGGGCGAATTGACACTTTTCGCCGTATTTGCACTCGCCGGCCTCCTCATACGGACGGCACAATTCCGTCTTATAACTGTGTCATCGTCATCGTCATCGTTATCGAAATTTGAAATAGAGGATTTGCAGAGAATTAACACATCAGTTTTAGTTGCAGTTTTTATGAAAAGAGAGGCATTTTATAACGGGATTCTTATGTTGCACCCGTTTTCACCTGTTGCATATGCGTAAATCTGTACTATTTTTATTGCATTAACATTTACAACAAACTCAATTTGTACCTAGTTGAACAAGCTACAACGCCATCTATGGAGTACTTATTGGCTAGCAGACAAACTCATCTCTCTGTTTTTTGATATTTGAACATTGGAAAGCTTTGGGATTTAGACTCACCGTGACGTATTCATTGGCTGCTGTGGCGGCAGCGGCTCCGACTGTGTCCGCTCCAGCTTGCGATGCAGCGTTATGTTGCTCAGATTCTCAATAATAGTCACCAGCGAAGGCACTTGCGGCTGTTGCAGTTGCTGTTGGTGTTGATGTTGGTGTTGATTAACCTGCCGCTGGGTTGGCTGTGAGATTGTGCGCATTAGCGTCCCATGCAAGCGGTGATGCTGCAGTTGCTGGTGCAGTAGTTGCTGCTGCTGCTGATGGAGATCCTTTTCGTTTGGGTGCTGCTCCATGGTGGCGTCCAGAATGTGATCCGCTGGCTGCTGCTGCATATCACTGACAACCTACAATAAAGTCAAGCAAAAAAGCAAACAATTAATTTTTAACTGAGCTATCGCATATTCGCCGCTGCCACCGTGTTTCCCTCTCTTCATCTCTGTCATATACACATACACACGCGCATACAGACAATCATCAACAATAATCAAAACGACAAATGTGCAAAGGAGCAGAAGCAGAGCAGCAGAAAAGACACGCACTCAAATAGGCGATACACTTACACTCACACACAAATACAAACACACAAAATACTTTTACTTTTAACTTGACCTATAAGTAAAGAGTAAAGAGCAAAAGCAAAAGGCGCTCACTCAATTTTCAAACGTTTTTGTTGTTGTTGCTGCTGCAGGCAGCTTGTCTAGCAGTGACGTTGATAGAAATTAATTTTGGGTTTAAGAGCCATCACTTGTAATGGAAATGATATTGCAAAAAAAAATAAATAAATAAAAACATAACAAATAGCCAAATGCTATTTTTATAAATATATGTAATTTTCCTGCCATTAACCAATACAGCAATAATAACAACAATGTTAACAGCACGCATACGGACATAACGTCGACTGCGGTTGCGACGGCGCTGCGAGTGTCCAAAGATCCCAGCCACACACAGCTGCTCAATCCGGCATGCCTCCCACCCCTCCCCGCCACTCTTCCGTCTCTCTCTCTCTCTCTATATCTCTCTGTTACGCACATGCAGCCCACTCGAATCCGTCTTTGCGTGTGTCGTCATCAGTTTCGGTTTTTTTCTTTCTTTCTGTATTATTATTGTTATTGTTGTTGCTGTTCAATTTCGTGCGATGCTGTAACACGTTATGCAACCAAAAACGAACAAGCCAACAAACCAACACACGCAGACCTCCAGAAAGAGTGCGAGAGAAAGAGAGAGCGGCGCAGGCAAGTAATAGCAGCAGCAACAACGACAACAGCAATTACATATGTATAGAGCTCAAGTTCAAGCCAACAACACACACAATACACACAGCACAACACCAAACAAACAGGCAAGCAAACGAAACAGGCCGCAAAGCGAAGCTGCAGACGAAGTCACCGTCGCGGCCAAAAACAAAAACATTTTATTTTTGGGGCTCAGCAGCCGTTTGGAAAGAAAAAAAAACAATAAAACAAAAGCAACAACAAGCCAAACTGGTTGGCAGTAAACACGCACTTACACACATACACATACACATGCACACACGCACTCCAACATACACAGCAAAGAGCGATCGCTCAACAGAGACGCGTGCGCGGCCGGCGGCTGTGCACACGGCGTTGCCAGACTGATTTTCCAGGCGGATACTTCAAATACGATTAAACAGCACTAAATATGTGTCTATATATGAAAAATGCAATGCATAATAATAATAATACAATTGAAATATTCAATTTTTAAAATTTACAAATGGTAACTCTAATCTTTGCTCATTCAATCAATAATCATATCGTGTAATCTTTGAATGCATAATTCTGAAGTGATTCATTGACTATCATATGATTCATGCTTGACGAATATAAATATAAACATTTTTTCATTTCCATTGTATCAAGTAGGTTTCAAGTGCTATGGCTAGCTTCACACTTTGTGAATTATTGCATTTGGAACGGAACTCTCGCACCGTTATTCCAATATCTAAATTTCATCTGTCATTCGTTTTTAATTTTTCCCGACTATATAATAATTCTATGCAAATTTGATTTTGTCTTTCATCTTAGTCAATTTCTCATTGAAAAATCGTCGACAGTCTGGTAACGCTCAGAGGCAACTAGTCTGCGCAACAAGTTGGCAAACTTTTACGATTGTTATGACCAACTTTGCGCTTACGGCATCATTGCCTGCCGCTTAAGCTTTGCTTGCATAAAGTACCACTACTATACACACATACACGCAAGGCAAGGCAATCACCAGTGAGCCTAAGCCAGGGGGAAGAGATACGACGACGAAGACGACGCAACACTTAAACGTGTTCAAAACAACTTCAAGTTGGTCGCGCATTCATCTCTGTGCATATATATAATATATATACATATATGTATGTGTGCACAAAAGACAAGATAAACAGGAGTACAGCCCGATACACGGTATACCCTGTGCCCAATTCAACAATCAGGAAGGGGGTGCGGGGCAAGTGACACTCCCGCCGTACAATGAAAACAGAGACAAATAGATCAGAGCAGCGACGTCGACTGAGACCGATGCAAAACTCTTGTTGTGTTTGTGAGTGGCTTTTTTTTGCTTTTGCTTTTGCGCTTTATACGCAGAAGTCGCGTGCATGTGTGTGCGTTATTATGTTTTTATGGTTAACCAAGAAACTACAAGTTTCTATACATGTGTGTGTGTGTGCCGTCTTTCATCTAGGTGAGAATTTCCCTTTCATTTGAAAATGAAAATAAGTTTACTTTTCTTAGCAGTCTGGCTTTTGCGTGTTGCTGCTTCTTCTGATTCTGATTCTGCTTCCGCGACTTTTTCTTTAGTAGAACGATGTTAGCAACATTTACATTGTACACATGTTGCTGTTACCATTATACATGCTGCTACTGAAGCTGTTGCTAAAATTTTGTCTTGATTCCTTTTGCCTTTTACCATTTGGTTCGAAAGGGTGTAAGAGAGAAAGAGAAAGAAAGGGAGAGAGAGCGAATCAAGTGTTTTGCTAGTTCCGGTTGGATTTGGCACATCAACTCCTAATTTGACATTTATGTATACACACATAAATTTGTAAATCTTTTCTCAACAAGCATAAAAATCAAACATATGATTTCAATACATGTATATATGTTCATGAGTGTATGCGTGTATTTATGTAAATAAGTATGTATTAGGTGCTGTTAGGTAAGATTTTTTGTTGTTGGGCTAACATTGGCTTGGCCTGGCTTGGCTGCTGTTGTCTCGTAAACACGTTCGCACACACACACACAGACATATATATTTATTTATGTGCATGTGTCTGTGTGATGCTGAAGACTGCTTGACTGACTAACTGGTTTATAAAGCCAACAACAACAACCACGACGACGACGACGCAATATCCATAACCTCGATGAGCTAACACCAATACACACACATACACACACTTGCTCTGTAGCAGTGGCAGAGGGAGAGAGAGAGAGACAGAGTCGCTCTTTATTCTGCTCTCACAGATTGAAGCACAAAGCTTTGGAACAGGTAGGTTTGGGGGCGTCTGGGGGAGTCGTCTATATGTATATGTATGTTTGTTGTATGTATGTGCACATATACTACATATACGTGAATTGAAAATGAATACATAGTTATTATAGGTGTTATTTATAATGCCAAAGCAAAAACAACAACTACAACAGCAACAACAATCCGCACGAACAGGTAACAAAGCTTTGTGGTTTTCAGGGAAAAGGGGAGTGTTTGGGGGAGCTTATATATGCATGTATATATCTCGGCATCTAAATATATACATAGAGTTATGTACATCCATTTAAAGCTAGATTGGAGAGGGAATGAATAAAATTAACAATTAGAATACTCGTAGTATTTGTCAAAACTGGAAGACCAGCCTGGCCTGGCCTGGAAAAAAAAACAGCAACCGCCGCAGCAGCAGAAGCAGCTAATTATATGGCTAATAATCGAAATAAATGTGGAAATACCGAAACCACATCATATCATATCAATAAATGAATTAAGCTGATTGCAACGAAGTTATATTCGATTGCTTTATCGTCTGATGGTCAATTGCAATCAAAGTTAAGGGGAATCGTCAATCGATAACCTACCTTTAACTAATCTGTGTTATCGACACAATTGTACATATAACTCTACACTCTGCGCTCTAACCCCTCTTTCTCTTTCACATCAGGTCGATAACGCAATTTTATTCCTTGCACAATGTAAGACAACAACAAGCACTCATCACCTTATAGACATCCCCTTAACCGCCTTCTCCCTCCCCAATTGTCACAAGGCGAATTTGACTTGTTAATTAACGTATGCAGAGCGCCTAATCGGAGGACACAGGCTGGGGTGTAGCAGCCTAATGCATTGCATGCATGTTTCTCCCTTTCTCTCATCCCACCACCCTCCCACGCACACACCACATGTTCCCCTTACCATTGCACAAAGAAGAACAACAACTCAAGTGGTGAACAACAGTTTGGTGTGTGTAAGGAAATGAAACTCAAAGTACAAAAAGTAGAACCAAAAACAAAATACACAAAAATGAGAAGGGGAGGTGGGAGTCGGGGTAAGTAGGAGTAGGCTACGTAGTTAAATCAATCGACAAATGCCAAGAACACAATCGCATGACTCTGACTGTTCATGTTGTTGTTGTTGTTACTCTTCCTACTGTCGTCCAGCTGACAGCCGTAATCAATGCACTCATTCACACACACACACACACAATTTAAATAAAACTCAGCTCGAACTGATAAAGCTCGCAATGCAACGTGAGGTTTGCCAACGTACGTGCATCGTGCCTCGTGGCGCTTGTATCGTAATTCGTGCCTAGTGCACAGGATCGATTAGAAGAGCAGCAAATCAATCAAAAGCAAAATCAAAAACACAAACAAATTCAACAATCTGTACAGGAAGAAGGAGAGCGAAATAGATCGAACATAATTTTGGGTACATCTGTAATAAAATATATATATATATATTTGTATATACAGTTGCGGTCAAAATAATAGTTGCAGTGCTGATTCTCAACAAAGTACAATAATTTTAAGAACGGGTTTCCTGTGAAAACTTCACTATTATTCTTTCATACTTATAATGATATAATTTATAATCAATTTATGGACTTTCATTTTGGTGTCTAATTAAATGTTTAGCTAAGCCAACATTCAAAGATTGCTAATCTTTAGTATTGATTGCTTGTCTTGCACCACAATTCAACACTTTTGAATGCATATGTAAGCAGTGCTATTATTTTGACCGCAGTTGTATATATATATTTTGCAATGACGTCTGAAACTTTTGTTGCTGCCGGGTTTCGTCAAATGTAAAATTCCCAGCTAAAAGTCAGAAAAACCAGCCAAGCAACAATTACCACGTTATTATTTACATAATGTTGCCAAAGGCTTCGACTCAACTCAACTGAACTAGACGCAACGCAACAATTTACAAAAACAGCAAATGAAAAGGCTGATGATGGGAATGTGAGGGGGGAGAGGTGCTAGTTAGGGCGACCAACTTGGCCCAAGCATCGATTGAGGTCTAGGTCGATTTAAGCATTTCACATTTTCGTGTCGTTTTCATTGTGCGTCCGTTGTTAATATTTGGTAAGCGCAAGCAGACACACACACACACACACACACACACACACAAACACATGCATGCATGCATAAGCGAGAAGGTAAGACGATGGCAGCGCATGCGCAAGCGAGACGTAATCGTTTAGCAATGACGCGGCGACGCATGCGTCGCTGTCGACGTCGACGTCGCGTCGTGCCAGTTTCGTTTCATTGCCAATCGTTGACGTCGACGTCGATGTCGACGCTGAGCTTGGCTTCCTCTTTCGAAGTCGTTGTTCGAACCGGCTCCAACAGACAGACATACACACATACATAGAGCCACACAAGCAAGCATGCACGAAATACACAATACATAATAATAACACAGCACCGCACAACACATAATAAAATACAATAAAAGAAAACTTTACAAACATTAAGTAGCAACAGAAACAACTTGGCCTTGCTAAATTCGGAGCACAACAACCATTAAAAATCCAACAACATCGACTAACAAATAAAAAAACAAAAAAACAGAAAAAGAAAAAAAAACGAAATAAAAACAAAAAGCGAATCCGCCACAAAGTCGAAGGGTTTCCATACATATAATAAATTAAATATCTCGCTGCTGCTGCTGTTGTTGTTGCTGTTGTTTCTTCTTCTTGCTGGTTACAACAACTCTGTTGTCGCAATGCAGGGCGCTTATTTTTTGCTGTTGCTGTTGCGTGTGCGCAGTATTCGCATATTACCATTTGGATATGCCCTCTACGAGTAAACGAAAAAAAAAGAAAAAATGTTGCAATTGTTGTTTGCAAAGCAAAATAGTAAAATCGAAAACCCAAAAGACAATTAAAACAACTGTAGGCTGCTAACCAAACCAAGCATGATTTGTAAAAATTTCTCTCCCTCTCTCCACTCTACACACGCAAGCTCGAATACATTGAAATGTTGTGCAATCGATTGCAGTTTCCGATTTCAAGTTTTAATCGAAATTGCAAGTTGCGTGCCAGATAATAACTGAGAGAAACAAAGGAAACAAGAAATAAGAAGTAAAGGGCACACAAAATGGGGACACACACATACATATACATATTGTAATAGAGAAGGCTGTAGAAGAATGGAAATGTTATGGAGAGATGTCAACTTTGTTTCGCTAATACGTGTGCGTGCGTGTGTGGGTGCGTTTGTATGTATTAATGCATTTAGGTTAGTTGCATTTCAAATGAGATGCTAATGCCAAAATTGTATTAATCACATCTCGAGCAGAAACTATTATCGCAATACGATACGTCACAGTGCACACCCAATATGACGAGCATTCTGCTCTTATATTAATGTCTTATTTCATGGGCTTTGACATACATATGTTGATACAATTGTTTGAGCCCAGATCTGGTAATCAATACAGGAAATATGGTAAAAATGTTTTTTAACATACTTTTAAGCAAATAATACTCGTCGTGTGGGTTGGTGTTTTTCCGTTCTTAGTATATTATTTGCATCTCTCATCTTTTCTGTACTGGAATGATCTAAAAGATCAGTTTTACATATGTTCGTGTGTTTCTACTTTATAGAGATAAAACCAAAATTGTATTCTTTTCTGACAATCTCTTTAATCGCATGTACAACAACCGCCTGCCACCCCCCACCCCAGAAGCGATACTTTAGATAATAACAGTAGTAAACAGCAGCAGCAGCATTTATCTGTTTTTCTTTTAAAATACATACACACAACTGTACAGTACATATTTATGTATATATGTAGGCATGTTACCAAACTGATAAGCTGACATACATTAAATGTGTGGTGTACAGCAGATCTACATAACTATATAATATATGAATATACTGAACTTTTCATCTTTGGTGCTTTTATCGACTATCGATTAACAGCATTATGTTCATTTGCTTCTTTGATTTACGTTTGCACGTCTTCCCTCTGTTATAGTTGACCGCTGGCTATCAGCGCGCTCTGGCGGAGTGTCAAACCTTATCGGCGTGCCTCACTCCCTACGCACTTAAGCATTTTCTATGCCTATGTGTACATATTTACTTATGTGCATACAGTCCTATATACAGCTATAGGCTAAAAATGTACATTAATATATTATCGTGATCGAAATCGACATCGAAATCGACATCGTCGTCGAGACCGACTTTAATTTAATTTTCTTGCTGTTGCTGTTATTGCCGTTATTACCATTTAGATTCTTTAAGTTAAAACGCTATCTCTCTCTCTCTCTCTGCGTGTTTTTAGTTGCAAACCAATTAAATGGAATAATGTTGTTTTAAAAGTAAAGTTCTTCCACCCATTTTGTTTCTGCTCCTCTCTTTCTCTTTTCCTAATTCTTGGAGCAAAATTTTCAACTCGAGTGTCATAACAATATCCCTTGCACATGCTCTTTCTGCTACACTCACGCGCGCACGCACTTGCTCACTTACTCTTTATCTCTCTATCCGCTGATCTAGCACCTTTTCACTCCTGGCATGTGTGCGCCAGACACAACCACTTGTTGACGTGCTGCTTGCGGTTGTTGTTATTGCCGTTCTCTTTTGCTGCTCTATACCAAAGTTCTTAGCGCTTATCAGTAAACAGAAACAACAACAAGAAGAACACAAAGACTTGACGTTTCGTTAATATTCGAGAACGTATATGAATATGTATAGATGTAGATGCAGATGTAGATGTATATATGCAATATATGGCTGCTCAGGGTGCACTTCAAACTAAAACAACCAAATGCATTACAAAAAAAAAAGCATATATGAAAAAAAGAACAAAACATTCATGTGCACATGTTTTTTCTTTTTTTATTGCTGTGATAGCTCTAGCAGCAACCCCTGCCACTTCCCCTCCTTTTCATAATGATCCTACTCCTCTTTATCAGGCAGCTCCTAGACCCCTTGCTGACTCTTTTGTTTGACACGCACACACACACACGCACAGTGCTCCTCTCACTCTGTCATTCTCTCTCTCCCTGGCTTTCTGTGTGTGTGTGTGATTTAATTAGATAAGAATACTTATTATTGGGTTAGTTAGTTCATATAATAATAATCTTTTTTTCTGTTTTTTTTTCTTATTGCTTTCGGACGCGCGATAAGTAGAACTGAAATCTGAACAGTCAGCGAGCGAGTAGAAAAATAAGCATGAGCAGCAACAACAGTGGAGCAAAGAATGGCCCCAAAGAAAAAACGAGATCATAAATAATGTCCATACATTATACGTACATATATATACGTATACATATATATATATATATATATTTATATATATATATAAATATATGTATATATTTATTTACAGTGGAAACATATAAGAAGCGAACGAATTCTCTTATCAAACATAAGAACAAAAAATATGTAAATGTAATTCTTCTATTTAATATTTTTTAGTAAATATTTTTAAGTAGTAATATATGATACCCAACAATTTCCAATTCCAATTCTTGGCATTTAGCGAAAGGAAAGAAATTAATTGCAATAAATTAATTTAAAAACGCGTTCATAGAATCTGAAACATAACAATTTGGAAAATTAAAATGTTGATATGATAAGCACTTCTTATATTATTCACTATGCAGTCAGTTCAAAAAAAATAATAATAAAGTAAAGTATATATATATAGTTATGCATGTTTATAAATATATACATTCTGTATTCAGGAGGAAAATTGGGTGCACTTGATAATGAATTAGAGGGGGTGGGGGTGGTAAAGGAAAGATTAGGTTGGCTGCCTGAAAACACAAATTCACACACACACAGAATTTGTAGCTTGGTTTGTTTGTATTTCTTATCTACGTTGAAGACTCAGTTTCGAGCTGTTCCTTCTTTTCCCCTCGTATCCCACCCCTCTCCAGAGTACCTTGCCTGTTGCCTGCATCAATATATATCGGCAATTCGATAACCCTCAACCAAAAACTCACAAGGCAAACAACAACAGCTAAACCAAAGGCAGCATAATAAAAATAACAGCAGCAACAAAGAAACACAGTGCTAAACAGGCTCTGCAGGCAAGCAAGGAATGGAAAGGCAAGGGAACCAGGGAAACAGGCAAACACACACTCAGACAGACAGACCGACAGACTCAGCAGAGTTGAAGTTCGGGCCAACATGTTGGGAATATGTTGAACACGTGGTCGCAAGACATGAGGGAGAAGCGCGGGCTGCTTGTGTGTGTGTAAATATGTGAGAGGGTGTGGGAGGGGGTTGGCTTACAGTTACAAGCGGGCAGTTTAGAACGCAGGAACAACAAGCAGCAAATAAACGCACTCTCTCGCGCAAATGTGATCTGTATGCTGCTCTCGGAGCCGTTCCCCCCCTCTTCAACAAAATGCAAATGTAGTCGTTTGCTGCTGTTGTTGTTGTCCTGTAAAACCAGTTGAAAGAGCGGACTACGATGGCGACGCCTGCCCGCAGAAAAGCAAATCAGCCGACGACAACTATGACTACAACAACAACAGTAAGTAATCAAAAAGCGACAGTGAATGTGAATGGAAATCTACGAAACAAACGGCGACCGCAAAAGTCGCTGCTGCCGTCGACCACTGCGCAGACGACGGCAAATTCATTATATAATAGATTCGGTTCGAATTCGAACCCAAATTCGATTGCGATTGGATTTTTAGCTGTGTCGTTGTTTTGTGTTTCTTCAATTTATCGTCTTTGTTTTTCTTGAATTTTTTTTAATATATTTTTTGTGTTTTGGAATGACGAGCAAACGGAAAAGGAAAGAAAAAGTGATGTTGCAAGCAAAAATTGAATGATAAATAATAAACATTTTTGCTGCATTTTGCGTTGCTGAAGGTTTGAAGGTTTTGAGGGGATGTGGTGAGGAACAGTGACTGGAAAACTGTTCCTCACCACATCCCCTTCATAACATGCCCGCTTATCACTGTTTTCTAGAGCCCGCATTAAAAGCCGAAATAAGCGCAGATGAAACAACATTTCATTTACAACAATAATAAACAAATAATTAAAAAAGTTCCAATAACAATCATAATAATCGCATACTATAATTATAATTGCAGCGGAAAAAACCCCTTGCACAGAAAATATGAATAGAAAATAACACTAAACTACAAACAGGGTCAACACACATGTCACATTTTAACAGCCCCCACATACACACAATTCTCAGCTCAACATGCGTCATTCGAAACTTCATATACTAATACAAAAATTTTTAAGGTTTTGCATAATGAAGGGTCACCAACAATTTACTTTTAATTTTAATTCATTGAATTACTATCGTTGTTTGCTCAAATGTATTTGTGAATGAAAACATTTACTAAACAGTTGACTTTAGCTTGATTAATTTGCGGTTGGGTAAATTTTAACGTCAGCATAGCTCCAATGCCAATAGAACAAGATTCACTAAAGCCGTAAAATTTAATTTAATAATAGTCAGGCATAAGAAGGGGAATGATGTGCTTAGCTCAAGATTAAATGAAATTTGTTGCAAAAGTATTCAATCTGTAGTTAACCTCTAACCCCCTGCAATTCAAATCAGTGATAACGGTGTGTTGACTACAAACAAACACACACACTCACACACATATGCATACTTATTTACATGCCTATATAAATACAATAAACAGTTGTTAATTTAGTGTTTAAAACAAATGTTTTCTAGGTAACATTTCAGTTAAAGAATCGATCATTTATCGTAGTTTTTGTGATTGTTACTATTACTGTTCTTATCACTAGCTATATTTCTTAGTCTCCATCTCCGTCTCTGTCCCTGAAGAAGCCCAACGAGCCGCGTCGAAATATAACAGTCACGCACACTTACGCATATGTGCACACATACATGTATGATGTACTTTGGCGCTCAATTGATCGGCCATTAGCAAGGCAGCAGCAGCAGCAAACAGCAACAACAACATCAACATAAAGCGCATATGAAGACAATTTTAAGATTACAACAACAGCAACTGCGCCAGGCAATGACAATAGAATATGAAGTGGATAACAGGCAAGCAGAAGAGAAGGAGAGCAGTCGCTTGCTTGACTCCTCGCTCAATAAGCGCGTCGCAGTCAAGATTGTGAGAGGCAGCTAGTATGTGCAAGCGAGAGGGCAAGTGGAGCTCATACATAGCGGTTGACGCTGATGTTGTTGTTCTTGGTATTGGTGTGGGAGATAGCGAACGATGAGCGACGACATCGCGCGAGTGCACACACTCAACGGCTGACAGCCAGACAGACGTAGAGACGTTCACGGTATTGATACACACATACACCCAGGCACATGCATAACAACACAACTCATACATATTTATTTGCCTTAGCTCGTTGCCCGTTCGTTTTTTTTATTTTTTTTTTATTTTTTGTTTCTTGTTTTACAACTCAACGATAATAATAATAATAACAAGCAACAGAGCAGCAGCAATCGTCAGTTACTGGCACGCAAATAATTCATATACATATATATTTTGTATTTTTGTTGAATTGCATTATTAAAACACAAAACAGCAAAATAAAAAACAATATATATTTATAAATACACAAAGTAAAATAAAAGCTTGCACATTCGGCTGCTTGCTTTGGCAACATGTTGCTTTGTGTAGATCTGCATGTGTGTGGGTGCACGCAACTCCATCACACACACAACCATACAAGTTGACCTGCGAACGAGGGCTTGGATTGCATATTAATCGAATTGTGTTCAGTCGTATCGCATGAAATGAATTGACGTTCCAGGCGAGAAGAACTCACGAAATTCCCCTTCTCCATCCTGATACGTTACTGCTTCTTCTTAGGTAGGTAGTCGCAGTCGAAGTCACAGCAATGGCGACGACGCGACGTCGGGACATGCGCACACATGCACATGTATGTATACATGCATATGCATATGTTTGTTGTGTGCATGTCTACAATGCAGCGGCCGCGACTGTGTTGTTATCGCTTTGGCAGGAAATGGAATTATATTTGTAAAAAGTGGTCGTTGGTTCGTTCGTAAGAAAAAGTGCCGTTGTCCCTTTGGCATCGCAGTCCGCTTCTTTATTCAAGCATGTGAACATCCATATACATATATATATTTATAAGTACGTTAACGAAATTTGAAGCTATGAGGATTTGATTTAAGAAATTAAACATTTTGCTTTTGGGCGCAACCAAAAGGCAGTAGCAGCAGCAAACAATTAGATAACTAACCAAGAAGCATACACAAAAAAACAACAACCACAACTGTGCATTTAAATTTCACAATAAAAATAACAAAACAGCAAAAACAAACACAATATCGCCAACAGCAGCGACAGAAACTACGAGACAGCGACGACGAAATCAAAAGTTATGCGAAAAAGTGAATTTTTAGCTGAGCAACAAGCAGCAGCAGCAGCTTCATCCACCTGATAAGAAATAAAAAAGTGAACGCATTTTGCGAACACAAAAATAAAAAAAAAACACGCGATATGCAAAGCAGCAGTAACAGAAATAATGATACCAAAAATAAATACACACAAAACGTGTTTTTGCATTGCGATATCGTTACGGACAAACTTGTCGCCTGCGCAAAACAAAAGCACCGACCGCAAGAAACAAAACCAACAACAGCAAGCGCTGATCGCTCGCTTGTTGCAGCAGTTTCAGTTTCAGTTATGCTTGTGTGTGTATTACACATATATATTAATACACATAGATACATATACATATATGGTGTGCTTGTGCGAGTTGCGCCCTTTCGCTTTCAGCGGCAATTTGTTGCTATTGCTGTGCCTAATGATGCTGCCTTCCGTTGCAACAGTTGTATTTGTCAAAATAATGATAGGCGATTGCGATTACAAAAACAAAATATTTTCGATTGCAATAATCGGTTTCAAGCCCTTTAATAACAATCAATAACAGGCACAGCTAAGTTCAGGCAATCAAACAGAAAAACAGAACACGCGACAAAATCAAAAACAAACGCACCAGAAATTAAAAAACAAAAGCTTTGCAAATTTTATCGGACGTCAACCTGTTGCAAATGTGTGCGCCTCTGTGTGCGTGTGCGTACCGTTTATTGTAGCTCATTGTACATAGTTGGTTCCTACTTGACCCGTCCAGGGTTTCACTCACTTCTGTGTTGCTATTCTTGTTCTTGTTATTGTTGACTTCAGCAAAAAGCAGCGTTTAGCACCTTCCAGCCTGCCACCAATTTGCCGCGATAATGGCAACAACTTTGCACGTAACCACAATCGAGTCACCGCAATAACTTTAAACTTGA
The DNA here is from genome assembly GCA_035042405.1 of Drosophila demipolita. Taxonomy (NCBI): domain Eukaryota; kingdom Metazoa; phylum Arthropoda; class Insecta; order Diptera; family Drosophilidae; genus Drosophila; species Drosophila demipolita. Next base: position 1,159,602 of record JAWNLI010000047.1, on the reverse strand, counting down.
GTCTCTTTTACTCAGCTCAGCTTAAATCAGCCTCTCCAAAAAAAAAAATCACTAAACGAAAATCCAAACCCGGAACTTACTGACTTAATCGAATTTGTTGTCGATCAACAACAACAACAGCTGTTACTGCTGCTTCTGTTGACGCAGACGTCGCAGCAGTCACTTAAATATGTGTAGATGATTATGAGCTTTTTCTCTTATATATATATATATATATATATATTTACATATATATGTATTTTTAATGATGACGACCAATGCAAACTATTTTTTTTACACTCATTTACAGCTGTAGCCACTAAATTAAAGCAAGACAGGACGCTTTGCCCACCTGTCCACTTATTAAGAATACCAACAACTGCCTTATCTGTTGGTTTTTTATTATTATTATTATTATTCGTATTTTTGTTTTTGTTCAGTTAGTAAGAGTTGTGTGTTTTGCAATAAACATAATTGTGAAACAAATTAACGAGATAAATAAAAAAAAATGTTGACAAAATGCGTATTGAATTTCTGTTGTTTTCTGTGTTAAAGATCCTGAGCATAGTGTAGACTTTTTTTGTAGACTTACCACCGTCTGGAATATGTCATCGCACTCGAAATAGTGTGAATTGCTGCCGCCGACGATATTTGCAGTTGCTGACGATTTTTGAACAATTGTCGCAGACATTTTAGTTGCTTTTGTTGTTCTTGCTGCTCCGTACTGCACTCGCCTCTTTCTACACTCTCCACTTGGCACTCTCGTATTTCACTGGACTGCGCAAAAACGACGAACAACTCTTTATCTTTATTGTTATTATTAATATTTTCTGGACGTTTGGTGTTTTATTTTTTTTTATTCTTTTGCTGACTGCTGATTTTTTTTAGAATTTGTATTTTCTTTGTATTTGCACTAGTTGAACGTTTGTTATGGCTTCTTAAAATTTTTGATATTTGCTAGTTAAATTGTAGTTCGGTTTTTATTTTGATTTTGTTATTGCGTGTTGCATTTCAATCAACAAGCTAGAAGAGGAAGAGAAACGAGAAAAACAACAACGTTAGAAAGAATTCCACTCCGAATCGAATTGAGACTCGCGGAGCAGGCAAAAAACAACACAAATACAGCTACACGTGCATTTCTGTGAGTATTTGGGTATGTTTGTTGTTGTGTGTGTGTGTGTGTGTTGAGTGCTACAATCGCGCTCAAATGAAAGCCGGCTTGGCTCTCAAAAAAGGATTTTCACGCAAATGTGTCAAACATAAAATAGGCGTAGGAGCGGGAACAAGAACGAGAAAGAGAGCGAACAAGTCTGACTTTAAAACTCAACGCGTCTGCTTTGTCCCCTTTTATTTTTTCTGTGTTTCAAAACAGGCGATAGTTATTATTATTGTTGTTGGTGGTGTTTGCTTTGCTTTTATCGTCTTCGTTTTCGTTCTCAGCGGCAACAGATAAGCTTGTCGTCGTCTTGTCGTTCTTTCGTGTTCTTTACTCACACACAAACTGCGATTGTGTACGTTATGTGTGTGTGTGCCTTGTCTGTATGTTTGTGTGCCTTCTAGTGGTGGTCGTATTTTAGCTTAAATCACATGTCTGACTGTGTTAGTGTGTAATTTTGCTGCTGCACAAGCAGAACTAACGCACACAACCAGTTAAAGGCAGACTTTGTTATTGTCGTGGATTCTTCTTTTTCGTTTTGTTCTCTAATTCCTATTTTGATTTTTATTCTGTTTATTTGTCGTTTTTTTTTTTGTAATTATATATTGTGTCCTTTTTGGATTACTTCACAAAGTCTGCGCAGATCGGTCCTTTGTCGACTCAAATATGCGCGCGCCTATTTGAAAAATTTGATTTTTAAGATTAGCTAGGAAGAAACGTTCACATCAGAATCAGGCTTCAAAATTCCCGCGCACTCCACACACACTATTAAATTTCAGTATATTGGCTGGCAGAGCCAACAAAAAACAAAAACAAAACAAAAATGAAATAAATAATTTAAAGCAATTGGCAATTGAAATTGCTGTTTTCTTTTGTTGTGTGTGTTTCAATAAAAAATTTTTCGCCGCCTAATATTGATCAATTGTGGAACGTATTTAAATTCAAATTCAATTTAATTTAAAAAAAAATTGTACCACAACACAAACACAATTTTGGCTTACTTTGCTGCTGAGCACAAAAACTAACTTGAATACGAGTGGCAAAATATCCTGGCACGTTTTGCACCTTAGTTTTCGTGCAGCAGGCAAAAAAGCACGTCCGCTCTTAATAATGAATATTACAAATATGAACTGTTATCCCACTGTAGCGACGGAAGAATGATCCATATCGAAAATATATTTGATCGTGTGCGAAACAACCTTACCGATAGTATCGTTTACGCTGTTAAACTCATTCAGTACTGTTATCTCTCTGCTTCAGTGAATGTTACAATTACACTAGAAATGGCTATGTTATATTTTTAAAATTGTCTTAAGCATTAATATATCAGTTTATGTTCTTGTTTTGCGTTGGTTATTTAGCGCTTAAATTTAGCTGCATTTAATATCATATTCCATTCCAAATAAGCCATCATATGGCAACTACACGCCACAAAATTTGATATTTAAAATAAGAGTTCATTTTATTTATAATTTATTTTTTTGTTGTTGTTAACAACCCACTGTGTTGGCATTGATAAACTGCACAAACAACTGCGGCACCTGCGTTAGAGGTGCCGGCGTCGTCTGGCTCGCCCGACACGTGCTCGTGATGAACTTCTGCCGCAAACGATTTAGCTGCATGGGATTCATCGATGTGGTCACTTTGACCTTGACGGTGCTTCCTTTAATACGCAACTGGCCAAATGCCCCAATTTTGGCCGCACCCAGTATTTCCTTAATGATCTCCTGCATAATAATGTCCAGCTCGAACAGATAGTTTGTGGCGCCCAAAGGCGGCTAAAATGCACATCAATAATTACAAGAACCGAAATCAGCGGTAAGTGGTGGTAATATATATATATGTTAACATACGTTCTGTGTGCTTTGATTGGGCGGCAATGGTTGCGTCTCATACAGCGATTTGTAGATGGCCTCCAAATCGATAGTATCCTCGGGGAGTGCAACAACCAGAGGACTATCCCAGCGACTGCTGCTCTGAGGCTCCTCGTAGCGCATGCAGAGTGCATCGAATATCTCACGGGTATAGGGCACATTTGAGTTGTTTGGCAGAGTCAGTTCATCCGCTTGCGCATCCAATTTATCCGGCTCATTGCGCGTTATGTTGAATGCCCAGGCCTGCTCCAGCGGTATGCAAGTAAAAAGCGTGCATTGTGTCGTCCTTGACGCCTTGGTCATGCAGTGCAGCTCATAGCGAAAGCCTAAAATGGATGTGCATCAAAGTATGTGTTAAGTGCTACAAATTGCTATTGTGTGTGTGTGATATAATTGCACCTTTAATATAGTTGCCCGCATCGAGAATGACGACATCGTCTTTGTTAAGTTGTCGCGATGCCTCCGATTTGAGATCGCTGCGCACAACCTTCTCGCTTTGGGAGTTGTTAAAGAAGGCGTTCTTCTCGAAGAGCGCTTTAGGCACTGCCTCGTTCTCGCTGATTAGATTCACCCTTTTGCCTTTGCCCACCAAATAGTCGTGCAGCTGGCTGGCTCGAGTGGATTTGCCGCTTGCCGGTAGGCCAGTAATTACCACAATTGGCATTTGAATGTCTCCAGCAAACTGTTTTGATCGCAAAGTTGCTTCCCAATGCTAAATGCATGTGCTAAATGCTATCGATAGTGTGCTTCGTGTATCGCTTATCGATACTATCGGCATTACAACTATGACTGTGATAGTGTTGCTTAGTGATGCAAGAATGTGAAAGAAAATAATTGCCGCACAATTCACAGCCAGTTTGATCTGGCCCAGATTCCATTGCTTCACTGCATCATCGTACCATTCGCAACATGGCAGAGGGCCGCCGGCGTTTCCGTAACAAGAAGCGGGTAAGTTCGCACACACAAAGTATGTGTATATATCGAGTCGATATCAAGGTTTCCACTATGAATATACGTAGGATGACGGGCGTCCAGGTCCATCGCCGTCGATGCCCGTAACAATTGCCCGTCGCGAGAATTTGGGCTCTCCCGTTATGCAGTGCGTGCAGCCAAAGCTATTGCTAAAAAAGGAGATCGATGCGAATACCGCCAGCAGTAGCAGCGGCAGCGGCAGCAACTTTGAGCCAATCATATCCCTCAAAACTATCATAGTCAATCGCACCGAGGGGCCAACCCAGCAGCGCAACAGCTGCGAACGTTTCACAGCCAGCAGCTCCAGTCTGACAACAATTACACCCACTACTACCACGCCGACGCCGCCCACTAGTCATGCAACTGCAAGTGCTCCTACACCAACAACTACTACGACCAGCAATGCTGCAGCTAGCATACCCACATCCGCATCCTCATCCAGTGTATGCCCTGCCCCCAGCTTAGCCAGCAAGGAGAAGGCGAATGGGAACACGCAGGATGCCCAGTTGGGGCCGCCGCGCATGACGCGACCAACGCCGCTGTTCCATGCGCATGCGCGAAGACTGATCCACAAGAGCAACACGGACTTCACCGTCATCGGTGTGCTGGGCGTACAGGGCGTGGGCAAATCGACACTGCTCAATCTACTGGCGGCGGAGCGTCCCAGCGACTATGATTACTATCAGCATCTGTTTGCGCCCGATGCGAAACAGTGCATATTCCCCAACAGACATCGATCCAAAGCGCAGCAGCCAGCCAACTGCGGCTTCAAAGTACTGCGTTCACGCACCGATTGCATCCAGTTCTTCATCACACGGGAGCGATATGTGCTGCTGGACTCGGCACCGATACTGGCTGTGCATGGAGTAGCAAAGGATGCTGATCACTTGGATCTGCATAAGCTGGCCAGCGTGATGCAGCTGCTCAGCGTCTGCCACATTCTGCTGCTGGCCATTGATGACATCAATCTAGAGCAGCTGCGTCTCATCCATGCCGCGTTGCGTCTCCGCCCGCGCATCCCCAGCCAGAGCTATGTGCACGGCTATCTGCCCCAGGTGCTGTTCGTGAGGACGCGCGCTCAGCGCCAGCACTTTGAGCCCATCCATCGCGAACGTCTGGACAGGCAACTGGAGCTGCTGTACTCCGGTACCAATCTGCCCATCTATCGGGGATGCGGCGAGTCACGCACAATCAACACACTGCTGCTGCCCCAGCTCAGAAACAATGCGGCTACAGCCCATCATCCCCATGTGGCGGGGTTGGTGCGTGAGTTCCGCGAGCGCGTGCTAGGCACAGTGCGGCTGCCGATGTGCCAGCCCAGCAACGACTTCACCGAGATGCACTGGTTCGACTTGCTGCTGGAGACCACCGCCAAATGCAACGCGGCCTGCCAGCACTTTGAGCATATCTATGCCGAGAACAAGCTGACTCATATCGAGCTGCGTCCCAAGTTGCCAACCGACTCCAACTGGCGCGACGACTCCTGCTGACTCCAGCATAGCCAGCGTCATGGATCAGAGTGGTACAGTTATAGATTATATATACATAAATTTATATATATCCCCGATCGGTTTTTGGAAAGTCGATCTTTGTTGCACAACTGTTTACAGGGTATGCGAAATGAGACTGCCTATCTGTGTGCTTCCTGTTGTGTTATGGATGTCAACTCAATTCTCTTTTCGAAATTTAATTTGTTATCTGAACTATTTTGAAGTTACTCTAAGAATCCCATTTGGAAAATACGTTTAATGAGGAGGGGAGAAGCGCGTAGATTTAAATCAGTAATTATGAATAAACTGAAGGCAACATTTTGTGATTGTCCTGCATTTCAAAATCGTTTGTTTTCATATATATATATATATATATATATATATATATATAGTGAAAATGTATATAATGAAGTGCCTAGATCGATGTTTACGTTATGTTTGGTAATGCTTCATATCACGTTTGCTTTGGTTCGCGTTCAGTCTCAAAATCATAATCAACATCAATGTTGACATTGTCATCGTTATGGCTTTGGTGCATTATAAGGTCTGGGGGCTCCTTTTGGGCGCGCTGCTCCTGCGCCTGTTGCTGCTCCTTCTTCTGCTGCTGCTGTTTCTGGTCAAAGTTTGGCAGCTTGCGGCAGACCCAGAAGAGGCTTTTATATTTGCTCTGCTTCATCGAGAGCGGATTCTGTGCATATTTGGTGCTGATGCCGGTGCGTGTGCTGATTATGTTAAATCCGATGCTCTCCATAATGATAACCAAATCCTCGAACGTCGGCTCAATGCTGTTCTGTCCGCTGATATCGCTGTAGTGGTATAATAGCGGGCCAAGATTCACCCAAATGCCACCAGGCACTAGAATTCTGCAAAGAACAAGTACTCGACCTAATTTTGGGCCAGGGTTGATGGTGTTCCTGCTACTCACTTGTAAATGGTGCGTATAAAGTCAATCACATTGTTGGCACAGTCAATGAAAAAGCAGGTGGCGACACAATTGTAGGCTTCCGGCGTCTTATACACCTCGAGGAAGTCGCCCGCTGCCATCTCGATGTTGCCCTTGGGCGGATACTTAACGGGGCAAACGTCGGGGAAGCGCACGGGCGCCACCTGATCCTCGCGACGCATATTGTTGACATACTGGTGCACCCAGGGATACAGGACATGCTTGTCTTCGTAGTCGCACAGATTGAGCACGAAATTCGATGCGATCAGCATGAAGTAGGAGAACTCATTGCCCTCACAGGCATAGCCGCGACAGGCGAGCTCGTAGGTGAGCCTGCCCAGACCAGCGCCGGGAACCAGAATCTTAATCTCGTTCAGTTTGCTGTAATAGTTTCCTGTTAATCGCTATATATACATGATATTTATTATGGAATACTTACTAATCAGTCGGCTTGTAATACTCCTCGATGCTGTCGATGATGGGCTTATAGGATTGCTCACGCTCCACGGCGCACTCGGAGCTCCAGTCGCGCGCTATCAGCTTCAGTGTCGATTGAGCCTTTAAAATTTTGAGAGGTTCAACATCATCAGCAACATCATCATCATTTTGACCATCAACAAGAAAATTAGTCTGAGATAGAAATATTTTTATGGTTTATGGAAATCAGTATTTTCTTTTTGTTAAACACGATTTTAATCTCAAAATCGATGAAAATATAAGATGACGATGATGAAACGTTAAATGAATAATCCTCAAATATGGCAATTGAATTCGAATTCGACAAAATAAACCGTTTGAGAATTTGTATTGCATGCATATGTAAAAGAAAGAGAAAGAGAGAGCGAGGGAGATAGGAATAGCTGCACTGCTCCTTGCTGTGACTTTCTCTCTCATTCTATATCTCACTCACTTGATCCATGTCACCATGTCGGACATGATCGGGCGCCTCGTCCAGCTGGCTGGCGTCGCTGTCTGCGGCATTATCTTCAGTTGGATAGAGAAGACGATCCCGCAAAATCTCTCGAATTACAGCCTGATTGCTGTCGATGCAGTTGCGCACGTTATCTAAATGCGAACGGTATTTGGACAGCAGACGCTGATCGTCTGCAGCCAAACTATTCAGGTAATCTTCTGTCTTGTTCACCCGCAGATATGCGTACCGTCTGCGGAATATATAACAGATGTAGTTTTAAGATTAGAGTGTGCGTGTGTGTATTTAGGGCACTACACGCACGGACGTACACTTTACACACAACACAGTCTAATCTATACGCATGCCGCCTAAATTGATTTTTGTTATCAGCTGTTGGACAAGCGCATGCATGCAGACACAGTATGTAAAGAAAGTGTTGGACAACCGCTGTTTTCAAATTTGCGGCATATCCCATAATCCGTGCAAGATTATTTTTGCATGCATGCATAAAAATAATAGCATTTGATATCGCCGTTGGTATATATCCCTACCTCTCTTTATGGCATGGCTCATATGAAAGTAGATCAAACACATCACGTTTGGTCAAACCTTTAAGGCCCAGATTATCGACATCGAAAAAGTTTTTCTGCCGTATAGCGAAAACGAAAAGGTGCCTTAATTGAAGAGGGCCGTTGTAGCGAAATGTCATATCAAAAGCTGCCGTATAGCGAGGTATGGGTGTATGTTATTTTGAAATTTCACAAATGAATCTTGTTTACTTTTTTTTAGACATACTGTAACTTTCTAGACTGTACACTTTCTAGACATACTGTAAAAGCATGTACATTCATTTAATCGGAGAACATTTTTGTATGAGTGTGTGTGCATGCGATTGAAGGGGTAGATGTAGGGGGAAAGATTCAGGGGTAATAAGCATTTTCGTGTGGTTGCATTATTACCCTTTTGTTTACAATTGCTATGGAGTACCCACCTGTAGTACTGGAACGCATTTTGCACTTTCCGTATGTGTCTTCGTTCCTCCTCGTCCTCTTTGGCCGAAAGCACCAACTCCGGGTCCTCCTGCATTTTGGAATGCATGAGGAATGGCAATGATGGCAGCATTTCACTCATGTACACTACAGAAACAATGTTCAATTTTCCAGCCCAAATACGCCTAATTGCCAATATATTTTAACTAAACTTATCGATACTTTACATATGACTTATATCGATAGCTGGCGTGATATTTCGTGAAAATCTATGCATCGCTGCTGCCTGGGCAAAATGACAGTTACTTTGAAACTAAATATATATGTATAATTAACGATTCAGAAATTATTCCAAATCCTACTGACTGAACAAACACGTTTACCATGCACATTGTCAATTTATTAAGTGTAAATTAAGTTTACGGGTTAAACAAGTGGCAAACATTTTGGATTTGAACGCAATATGCACAAAATGCACAGCGTATCAACAGAACAGCATCAACAAAATCTTAGAGTTAAGATCGGTTAATTAAACATATTTGAATATATGTACAAACATTGATAAGGACACGTGACATTGGGATTCGATTGATGCGATTTGCGATAGCGAAACGCTCCGTTCTCGGCTGGGTTGCGAGGAGGATGATATCCAAGCATGTTAATAATTATATAAGTTTATGTACATACTTTAAGTATAAGTAGAAATAAAGTTATTGCTTATAAGTAAATTACGCTGACTGGCAAACGACAAATACATACGATTAAAAATTTAAGTAACAGCACATTTGACCACAGGAGTATTTCAAGTTGCGACATATACATAAAATGTATTAAAAAAAAAGTACGAGTGCAAAAAATGTTTCTTGATCTTTTAGGTGCACTTATTAGCCTTCAGCGGGATGACGCAGCGGCTTCTCCGCCTCAATATTAGGGAGGTCATTGATCGCTGCCAGTTCGTTGTTCAGCTCCCACTGCCTGCGACGCTGTTGCTGAGGGGATGGAGGTGTTAATAATATCTCGGCAGACGGCGCAGGGGAACGCGTTGGCGTTGTCGAAGGCGTTGTCGAAACTGAGCCAGCTTCGGGCGTATCCGGTTTCTCTAGCGGCATCACATCAGCATTAGCATCGGTGTTGGGCGGTGCAATTGATTGGATTGACCAGCGCGGCAAGCTGCTGGAGTTGGCTGCTGGAAAATTAACCTCAGCTAAGGAGAGAGCAGCTGCTGCACGCGACGTTGACGCAATGTCATCGCACTCTTTAACCAGTGGCTCTTCCTCCTGTGATTGGATGCGATCACGCTCCTTCAGCTGTTCAGCTACCTGCTTGAGGTAGTTCTTGTCCTGCGTTGGGCACTCGAGATGAACACAGTGAAATATCTGCAATGCAACATAATTAGAAGAGAGAATCGCCTGGATATATAGGTGTATACCTGATTTGCCGTATTCCACGTGCCTATGATGCGTATGAAGACAATGGGGCGCGGGGAAAAGTGGAAGTTCTGCCAGGAGCACACCTTCTCCAAGCGCTTGTCAGTCACAATTTGCCAGTTTTTGCGATTTATCGAGGTCTGGATGTAGAAGCTGTAGGTGCGATCGTCACAGTCCCACAAGAGTAGACGCATCGAGCCCACATGGTACGGCTGGCCCAGACGCACAACAATCTCACCGATGCCGAGCTGATGGCCATCTGTAAAAATTGCGCTCATCTCAGTTGTGGCCACGTTCGCTTTGGGTGCGACAATTCCATCAATTATCGTTGGCAGCTTTGACGTGTGCATGGCCTCCAGTGCAACCACCTGAAACACCTGGAGTAAGGATTACCATAGCTGTTACACACACCTATATATATAAATATGTATTTATTTAGTTAACTCACCCGGTTGACCGTGTTCTGGGTGCCCACAAGTCGTATGAAGCGCACTGGACGAGCCTCAAAGTACAGATATTGCCAGGAGCGGCAATGGTATTCACTATAATCAATGACGCGCTTCCAGTGCTGTTGATTGCCAGAGACCTCCACGAAGTAGGAGTAAGCGCGACTATCCCGATCCCAGAGCAGCATGCGCACGTGATTGATCATGCACATCGTACCCAGTTCGATAACAATACCTGCAGCATTGCTGTCCGTGATGCAGTGACGCGTGTAGCCGTTCTCCATGTCATACGAGGTAACATCCCCATCCAGCAGTGAGGAGCGGCATTCACCCTGAATGCAGCGCGACTTATACTTGGCGGTGGCCACATTCTCCTCCGGCCAGAGAGCTGCACGATATGGCAGCGTTTCCGATGTGCTCAGCTCATCGATGGCATCAAGAATTTTGTCCGGTTCGAGGATGGCGGATGGACGCACCACTTGCAGCAGATGCTCGAGATTCATCAACGGGAATCGGACAAACGAGACAACCGTTTTGATATCAACACCAGGATTATAGCGTCTCCATTTGCACACAGCACAAAAGATCTGCACCTCTGGCGCAAAGAAGCAATCACGGCGCAGCACTTCCTCCAACGATTCCTAAACGAATGACATATTTTAATATGGATATAGCCCCCTTCTCTCTCCACACGCAAAAACTCTTACCCTTGACAGCATCTTAAAGGTATCATGCTCTAGGAGTTCCGCGGCATTTCTGTCCATGAACATGAGGCACACTTGCGTTAGCTCATCGAGATTGTAAAGACGTGCTGCGTCCAGTATCATGCAGACATTATTTAATGCCAGATATTGTCGCAAATATTTGGAAATGGCCATTTCCAGGTCCTGAAAACCATATTGATTGGCCATGCCTAAGACACCGATGACGGCGTCCTCATCCAAGGTGGCTAGCGAAAGTGTGCCCGAGTAGATATAGCGCAAAAGAACCTTAAACGGATCCAGTGGTACTTCTAACGAAATTTGCCGTTGTGTTGCCTCCGACATGCCGCCGTAAAGTAACGCTCGAAAGTATTCGCTGCGTGCGGCGAGGATGGCCCGATGTGCCGGCAAACGTTGCTCTTCGACAATGAATTCAACATCCGCATATCGATCGTTCATGCAGAGGCGGGCAATGTCCGCTGAGAAGCGATCGCCCAGATCGATTTCGTCTGTGTATTCCGTGGGGGAATCTGTATTGTTCTTGACGCTTGCCAGTGTTGTCAAGCTGCCGCCTCCACTTCCGTACATCTTGTGATGCCCTTGACTTCTCTTTGCGTTTACTATCCCAATAATTTCGTGCATTATTATTGCATTTGTGCAATTGGAGTTAAAAATTTACGATTTAAGTAATGATTTATTTACCAAGTTGGTCGGTTTGCAACTCACCCACTTGTTTAAGGCAGCGTTTTGCTGCGTCCTCATGTGCTAAATTATTTTTTTTTGTTTGTTGTGTTTTAACTTTTATGGTTACGGTTAACCCGTTGAACACAATGTATTATTTGGCCGTCCACGTACTTTTCGGCGCTTGGGTTTCCTGTATGTAACCTACTTTCTAATAATTAAGTAAGTAAGTAGATTTACTTTGTCTGCATTATTGTTGTTTTCTAGTCGGAAGAATTTATAATTTAGAGATGGGGAAGCAAATTTCTATTATGTCGATACGACAATATAACGATATTTGTAAAATACAAAATATATTTATGAAACAACACTTTAGTGAATGAAGCAATTCGGCCTACTTAGAATTACAATTCTACTTCTAATATGATAGTCAACCCGAAATATATATAAAACAATTTAAATATATACACCTCGAGGAAGTCGCCCGCTGCCATCTCGATGTTGCCCTTGGGCGGATACTTAACGGGGCAAACGTCGGGGAAGCGCACGGGCGCCACCTGATCCTCGCGACGCATATTGTTGACATACTGGTGCACCCAGGGATACAAGACATGCTTGTCCTCGTAGTCGCACAGATTGAGCACGAAATTCGATGCGATCAGCATGAAGTAGAACTCATTGCCCTCACAGGCATAGCCGCGACAGGCGAGCTCGTAGGTGAGCCTGCCCAGACCAGCGCTGGGCACCAGAATCTTAATCTCGTTCAGTTTGCTGTAATAGTTTCCTGTTAATCGCTATATATACATGATATTTATTATGGAATACTTACTAATCAGTCGGCTTGTAATACTCCTCGATGCTGTCGATGATGGGCTTATAGGATTGCTCACGCTCCACGGCGCACTCGGAGCTCCAGTCGCGCGCTATCAGCTTCAGTGTCGATTGAGCCTTTAAAATTTTGAGAGGTTCAACATCATCAGCAACATCATCATCATTTTGACCATCAACAAGGAAATTAGTCTGAGATAGAAATATTTTTATGGTTTATGGAAATCAGTATTTTCTTTTTGTTAAACACGATTTTAATCTCAAAATCGATGAAAATATAAGATGACGATGATGAAACGTTAAATGAATAATCCTCAAATATGGCAATTGAATTCGAATTCGACAAAATAAACCGTTTGAGAATTTGTATTGCATGCATATGTAAAAGAAAGAGAAAGAGAGAGCGAGGGAGATAGGAATAGCTGCACTGCTCCTTGCTGTGACTTTCTCTCTCATTCTATATCTCACTCACTTGATCCATGTCACCATGTCGGACATGATCGGGCGCCTCGTCCAGCTGGAGAGAAGACGATCCCGCAAAATCTCTCGAATTACAGCCTGATTGCTGTCGATGCAGTTGCGCACGTTATCTAAATGCGAACGGTATTTGGACAGCAGACGCTGATCGTCTGCAGCCAAACTATTCAGGTAATCTTCTGTCTTGTTCACCCGCAGATATGCGTACCGTCTGCGGAATATATAACAGATGTAGTTTTAAGATTAGAGTGTGCGTGTGTGTATTTAGGGCACTACACGCACGGACGTACACTTTACACACAACACAGTCTAATCTATACGCATGCCGCCTAAATTGATTTTTGTTATCAGCTGTTAGACAAGCGCATGCATGCAGATACAGTATGTAAAGAAAGTGTTGGACAACCGCTGTTTTCAAATTTGCGGCATATCCCATAATCCGTGCAAGATTATTTTTGCATGCATGCATAAAAATAATAGCATTTGATATCGCCGTTGGTATATATCCCTACCTCTCTTTATGGCATGTCTCATATGAAAGTAGATCAAACACATCACGTTTGGTCAAACCTTTAAGGCCCAGATTATCGACATCGAAAAAGTTTTTCTGCCGTATAGCGAAAACGAAAAGGTGCCTTAATTGAAGAGGGCCGTTGTAGCGAAATGTCATATCAAAAGCTGCCGTACAGCGAGGTATGGGTGTATGTTATTTTGAAATTTCACAAATGAATCTTGTTTACTTTTTTTGCGGTGTCCAAACACTTTCTAGACATACTGTAAAAGCATGTACATTCATTTAATCGGAGAACATTTTTGTATGCGTGTGTGTGCATGCGATGAAGGGGTAGATGTAGGGGGAAAGATTCAGGGGTAATAAGCATTTTCGTGTGGTTGCATTATTACCCTTTTGTTTACAATTGCTATGGAGTACCCACCTGTAGTACTGGAACACATTCTGCACTTTCCGTATGTGTCTTCGTTCCTCCTCGTCCTCTTGGCCGAAAGCACCAACTCCGGATCCTTCTGCATTTTGGAATGCATTAGGAATGGCAATGATGGCAGCATTTCACTCATGTACACTACAGAAACAATGTTCAATTTTCCAGCCCAAATACGCCTAATTGCCAATATATTTTAACTAAACTTATCGATACTTTACATATGACTTATATCGATAGCTGGCGTGATATTTCGTGAAAATCTATGCATCGCTGCTGCCTGGGCAAAATGACAGTTACTTTGAAACTAAATATATATGTATAATTAACGATTCAGAAATTATTCCAAATCCTACTGACTGAACAAACACGTTTACCATGCACATTGTCAATTTATTAAGTGTAAATTAAGTTTACGGGTTAAACAAGTGGCAAACATTTTGGATTTGAACGCAATATGCACAAAATGCACAGCGTATCAACAGAACAGCATCAACAAAATCTTAGAGTTAAGATCGGTTAATTAAACATATTTGAATATATGTACAAACATTGATAAGGACACGTGACATTGGGATTCGATTGATGCGATTTGCGATAGCGAAACGCTCCGTTCTCGGCTGGGTTGCGAGGAGGATGATATCCAAGCATGTTAATAATTATATAAGTTTATGTACATACTTTAAGTATAAGTAGAAATAAAGTTATTGCTTATAAGTAAATTACGCTGACTGGCAAACGACAAATACATACGATTAAAAATTTAAGTAACAGCACATTTGACCACAGGAGTATTTCAAGTTGCGACATATACATAAAATGTATTAAAAAAAAAGTACGAGTGCAAAAAATGTTTCTTGATCTTTTAGGTGCACTTATTAGCCTTCAGCGGGATGACGCAGCGGCTTCTCCGCCTCAATATTAGGGAGGTCATTGATCGCTGCCAGTTCGTTGTTCAGCTCCCACTGCCTGCGACGCTGTTGCTGAGGGGATGGAGGTGTTAATAATATCTCGGCAGACGGCGCAGGGGAACGCGTTGGCGTTGTCGAAGGCGTTGTCGAAACTGAGCCAGCTTCGGGCGTATCCGGTTTCTCTAGCGGCATCACATCAGCATTAGCATCGGTGTTGGGCGGTGCAATTGATTGGATTGACCAGCGCGGCAAGCTGCTGGAGTTGGCTGCTGGAAAATTAACCTCAGCTAAGGAGAGAGCAGCTGCTGCACGCGACGTTGACGCAATGTCATCGCACTCTTTAACCAGTGGCTCTTCCTCCTGTGATTGGATGCGATCACGCTCCTTCAGCTGTTCAGCTACCTGCTTGAGGTAGTTCTTGTCCTGCGTTGGGCACTCGAGATGAACACAGTGAAATATCTGCAATGCAACATAATTAGAAGAGAGAATCGCCTGGATATATAGGTGTATACCTGATTTGCCGTATTCCACGTGCCTATGATGCGTATGAAGACAATGGGGCGCGGGGAAAAGTGGAAGTTCTGCCAGGAGCACACCTTCTCCAAGCGCTTGTCAGTCACAATTTGCCAGTTTTTGCGATTTATCGAGGTCTGGATGTAGAAGCTGTAGGTGCGATCGTCACAGTCCCACAAGAGTAGACGCATCGAGCCCACATGGTACGGCTGGCCCAGACGCACAACAATCTCACCGATGCCGAGCTGATGGCCATCTGTAAAAATTGCGCTCATCTCAGTTGTGGCCACGTTCGCTTTGGGTGCGACAATTCCATCAATTATCGTTGGCAGCTTTGACGTGTGCATGGCCTCCAGTGCAACCACCTGAAACACCTGGAGTAAGGATTACCATAGCTGTTACACACACCTATATATATAAATATGTATTTATTTAGTTAACTCACCCGGTTGACCGTGTTCTGGGTGCCCACAAGTCGTATGAAGCGCACTGGACGAGCCTCAAAGTACAGATATTGCCAGGAGCGGCAATGGTATTCACTATAATCAATGACGCGCTTCCAGTGCTGTTGATTGCCAGAGACCTCCACGAAGTAGGAGTAAGCGCGACTATCCCGATCCCAGAGCAGCATGCGCACGTGATTGATCATGCACATCGTACCCAGTTCGATAACAATACCTGCAGCATTGCTGTCCGTGATGCAGTGACGCGTGTAGCCGTTCTCCATGTCATACGAGGTAACATCCCCATCCAGCAGTGAGGAGCGGCATTCACCCTGAATGCAGCGCGACTTATACTTGGCGGTGGCCACATTCTCCTCCGGCCAGAGAGCTGCACGATATGGCAGCGTTTCCGATGTGCTCAGCTCATCGATGGCATCAAGAATTTTGTCCGGTTCGAGGATGGCGGATGGACGCACCACTTGCAGCAGATGCTCGAGATTCATCAACGGGAATCGGACAAACGAGACAACCGTTTTGATATCAACACCAGGATTATAGCGTCTCCATTTGCACACAGCACAAAAGATCTGCACCTCTGGCGCAAAGAAGCAATCACGGCGCAGCACTTCCTCCAACGATTCCTAAACGAATGACATATTTTAATATGGATATAGCCCCCTTCTCTCTCCACACGCAAAAACTCTTACCCTTGACAGCATCTTAAAGGTATCATGCTCTAGGAGTTCCGCGGCATTTCTGTCCATGAACATGAGGCACACTTGCGTTAGCTCATCGAGATTGTAAAGACGTGCTGCGTCCAGTATCATGCAGACATTATTTAATGCCAGATATTGTCGCAAATATTTGGAAATGGCCATTTCCAGGTCCTGAAAACCATATTGATTGGCCATGCCTAAGACACCGATGACGGCGTCCTCATCCAAGGTGGCTAGCGAAAGTGTGCCCGAGTAGATATAGCGCAAAAGAACCTTAAACGGATCCAGTGGTACTTCTAACGAAATTTGCCGTTGTGTTGCCTCCGACATGCCGCCGTAAAGTAACGCTCGAAAGTATTCGCTGCGTGCGGCGAGGATGGCCCGATGTGCCGGCAAACGTTGCTCTTCGACAATGAATTCAACATCCGCATATCGATCGTTCATGCAGAGGCGGGCAATGTCCGCTGAGAAGCGATCGCCCAGATCGATTTCGTCTGTGTATTCCGTGGGGGAATCTGTATTGTTCTTGACGCTTGCCAGTGTTGTCAAGCTGCCGCCTCCACTTCCGTACATCTTGTGATGCCCTTGACTTCTCTTTGCGTTTACTATCCCAATAATTTCGTGCATTATTATTGCATTTGTGCAATTGGAGTTAAAAATTTACGATTTAAGTAATGATTTATTTACCAAGTTGGTCGGTTTGCAACTCACCCACTTGTTTAAGGCAGCGTTTTGCTGCGTCCTCATGTGCTAAATTATTTTTTTTTGTTTGTTGTGTTTTAACTTTTATGGTTACGGTTAACCCGTTGAACACAATGTATTATTTGGCCGTCCACGTACTTTTCGGCGCTTGGGTTTCCTGTATGTAACCTACTTTCTAATAATTAAGTAAGTAAGTAGATTTACTTTGTCTGCATTATTGTTGTTTTCTAGTCGGAAGAATTTATAATTTAGAGATGGGGAAGCAAATTTCTATTATGTCGATACGACAATATAACGATATTTGTAAAATACAAAATATATTTATGAAACAACACTTTAGTGAATGAAGCAATTCGGCCTACTTAGAATTACAATTCTACTTCTAATATGAAAGTCAACCCGAAATATATATAAAACAATTTAAATATATTATTTAAAAATGTAATTTGCAACTTTTGGGATTTTTACAGGGTCATTTGTGTTTTATTAGTAATCGATAGTTGTTAGCAGACATGAAATCAAGATCGTTGCAGTGCGATAGATATCTATCGATTATCTACTCTCATCCTTAGCAGACTCTTTTCGAGGTGCGGAGGCAATCTGCAAACTCGTGGCGAAATTTTATATTAAACTTTCGTTGTCAATTTGGTCAAGAAGAAAAGGTTAAGACGCGCGAACGAAGATCTGTTGCAGCTGCAAAACAATATATCAGTGTGCATTTATCAATTCCAGATGCCTGGCGTTGAAACAATCAAGTCCAGTTGGGCCGATGAGGTGGAGCTGGACTACGGCGGCCTGCCACCAACAACGGAAAATGTTGAGAACGGTCACAAATATGTTACCGAATACAAATACAACAAGGACGATAAAAAAACGAAAGTGGTGCGAACGTACAAAATATCCAAGCAGGTGGTGCCCAAAACCGTTGCCAAGCGCCGCACCTGGCCCAAGTTCGGCGAATCGAAGAATGACAAGCCCGGCCCTAATTCGCAGACAACAATGGTTTCTGAGGATATCATCATGCAGTTCCTTAACTCCAAGGAGGACGAGAAGGCAAACGATCCGCTGCTAGATCCCACAAAGAACATTGCCAAGTGTCGCATTTGCAACGGCGAACATTGGTCAGTCAATTGTCCATACAAAGGCACCGCGATGGATACGAATCAAATGGAGAAGAAGGCCGCTGCCGCTGCCTCTGCGGCCGTCGATGCGCCCAAGTCCGGTAAATATGTACCGCCCTTCCTCAAGGACAGCCAAAAGGGTGGCTTGGGTTTGCGTGGACGCGACGACACCGCCGCTATCCGCATCTCCAACTTGTCCGAGTCGATGACTGAGCTCGATCTAGAGGAGCTGGTGAAAAAGATTGGTCCACACAGCAAGATGTACCTGGCCCGCGATAAGAACACCGGCCTCTGCAAGGGCTTCGCCTACGTTCACTTCAAACAACGCAAGGATGCGGCCGCGGCCATTGAAATACTAAACGGTCACGGATACGACCACTTGATCCTCAGCGTTGAATGGTCCAAGCCGCAGACCAATTAGATCGCATAATGTGGGTGCGCAGTGGGTGTGTTACTATAGAGAGGAATTTTTTTGTTTTATATTTCCTGACTTGAGAAACCTTGTATTAGAGCTAAATAAAAGTTTACTAAACTATGTAAAAGAAAAACAAAAATAAAAAGCTCTGTTGGGGCTCCCAAAACGATTTCGAATTTCTGGTGTCACATCCTTTATTTACTGACAAGACGGCGCCCTCTGTCAGCGTTGCCATCTTTAGTTCAGTTTTGAAATGCGAGAAAAACGTATAGAAGGTATATTATCTATGCTATGAGTTTAAACACAAAAAGAATTGATATAGCTCGCTTACGCACATAGCGCAAGCAGTGGCATGTGACGTCACGAGAGGCGCTCTAATAGCGTTGCCAGTGCGAAGAGCACCAATCATGACGCACTCCGATGTTGACTAACAAAAACATTTAGATATACATTGTTTTTTTGTCCAATCTTTTTTTAGTTAATTTTTTGTTTGTTATGAGCACAAGTCATAAATATATTTATGTAGATACGACGAATAATTTACTTAAATTGCTAACTCAAATGTATTGAAACAAAAAATATGCACACACGTTCAGAAAGTTGTGTTGACAGATAGGGTAGCACTGAGTGCGACCAAAGTGGATGTTGTTATTTCTGTTTTGCTTGCGTAAATTGAGTTTTGTTTTTGTGTGGGCCGCTTGCTAAATATAGAAATAGGTGCCGCAAAAACATTTAAATTTGAAATGTATAAAAATGCAATAATTCTAAGTTGATCGTCAGGTGTTTTTGCGTGCGTTCGCTCATTGTGCTCCAAGCAGTGGTCGAAATGGAATCATCATCCACCTCAACCACCGCATCCAAAGAACGCTTGAAAATAAAGCGTGGCACGCGCATTCTCACAGAGAAACCCTTCGCCTACGTTCTCAAGTCGCGGTACCGTGTGGAGCGCTGCGACAATTGCCTAGAGGCGTAAGTAGCGTTTGGCTGGCTGTGAAAGTCAATATATATGTTGCACGATGTGTTGCAGGGTGCAGAAGGTGCTGAAGTGCTCAAATTGCCGTTATGTGTCCTATTGCAATCGCGCATGTCAGCAGCAGGCGTGGACGCTGCACAAGCACGAGTGTCCCTTCCTTAAACGCGTCCAGTCGCGAATTGTGCCCGATGCGGCCCGCATGCTCTGCCGGCTCATCCTACGCCTGGAGCATGGCGGAGATCTGGAGCGCGGCTACTACGCAGACCATGGCTCACGCAAGTTTCGCGATCTAATGTCGCGTGAGTAACAAAATCATATATATATTTATACATCTATAAATAAGAACCATTTATAGACTATGCGGAGATTAAGAACGACCCGAAGCGACGAGAGCATTTGGAATCATTGCACGCCGTGCTAACGGACATGATGAGCGACAGCCGCAGGGGCAGCAGCATTGTGCCAAACATTACCGAACTGATGAGCATTTATGGCCGTGTAAGTGGCAAATGCATCAATGGCGAATTCAAATTCAAGCAAAGTTGGCATTTTTTGTGATTAACAAGCTCCTCCCAATTAGAGTGGAGAACTTGCACTAATACGCTCCTCAATTAGGCCAAGTCTCTCTTGTGTATATCGTCTTTGTTATCCGCCAATCTTACTTGCTTCCTGATTGCTGGTAACATTCCTTTCCATGCCTAAAATCTGCACCTGTCAATAAGTCCTTGTAAAACAGATCAAATGCACTTTAAGTTATGATGAAGAATACATATATATGTTTTTGGCACAGATTAATGTTAGCTGCTCGTTTGCTTGTTGGGCACGCTGCCAGAGGCTGCCCATCAGCCCTAGAAGCTGCAGCCAGCTGTGCAAATTGTAACAATATTTATATATATATGCATGTAATATCCACCTGACCTGGTCAACTGCTCAATTGCAGCTCATAACGAACGGCTTCAATATACTGGATGCGGAGATGAACTCAATAGCGACTGCCATTTATTTGGGCGTATCCATAACGGATCACAGCTGCCAGCCGAATGCGGTTGCCACCTTTGAGGGAAACGAGCTGCATGTGCATGTTACTGAGGATTTGCCTTGTTTGGACTGGTCAAAGATCTACATTAGTTACATCGATCTGCTCAATACGCCGGAGCAGCGACGTGCCGATCTCAGGGAGCATTATTATTTTCTGTGCGTGTGTAGCAAGTGCATTGATCCCCAGGAGATGCACGAAATGACCGCCGCCGTTTGCCCCAATGCCAGCTGCGATGCTAGCGTCGACATTGAGTTGGCCAAGTGCCAGCGATGCGATGCCAGCGTCTCGCCCCAACTTCGCACCGCCTACAATGATATTATGACGTTCACACAGAGCAGCCTCGACAACATGAAGGATGTGGCCTGTAAGTGGTCCCCTAAAAACTATACAATATATCCATTGTTTATGGCTTCTTCCGGTTGCAGATTTGGATGTGTGCAATGTGTGTTTAGAGAAGCAGCGAGGCGTATTGCATCCGCTGAACGTGTGGCATGTGAAGACACTAGATGCGGCCTTTGAGGCAGCCATTAATGTGGGCAAATGGATGGATGCATTGGCATTTGGAAAGCAACTGTTGCCGGGCTTTGGCAAATATCATGGCGCATGGAACCCGCTGGTGGGTTTGCTGCACATGAAGCTGGGCAAGATTCAGCTGTACGAGCGCAACTACAAGCTGGCCGTGTATCATCTGCAGGAAGCAGGGCGCATATTGAGCGTCACCCATGGACACGAGCATCGACTACTCGTCGACCAGCTGCGTCCGCTCATGCTGCAGGCCCGGCACGAGATGGCCTGAGTTGAGCCATGTCTGTGTTTTATGTTTATCTTTAACTGTAGCATCAGTTTATCATTTATTTCAATTAAAGCGTAGACTAAATGTAAAATAATTTGATTGCTGCACTTAGACAATCTGCGTAATGGCCTTGGCGCGTCGATCCGTGTCCTGGAAGAGCGCCCGTATTAAATGCTTTATCTCGTCGGCCTGATAATTGGCCGTCAGGGGGCCGGCTCCATCGCACCAGAGTTCGCTGAACTCCTTCAGCGATGCGTTCATCATGATCTTTAGTTGCTGCAGCTTTAGCCAGGATCGCACATGCACCACATCATTTTTGTCGTGGAAGAGCAGCGGCGCCTTCTCCAGCACCACATCGATCAAATCGCTCAGCTCGCTGGCCATCGTCGCCGAAATGTCGCGCAGCTTGAAAACGCGCTGCACCAGCTCATTGATGAAGGGTTCGATCAGCTCACAAAAACTGTTGTTGTACACATTCTCCGGTAGCACCTGCTGCCACACGTTCTTTAGCAGCTCCAGTTGCCGCAGGCACTGACGCACCAGTCGCAACGGCGCCGTACCCAGCAAGTGCGGATTCTCGAACTCTTTAAATATATATTGCAAGAAGCAGAATAATCAGAAAAAGCCGATAGAAGAAATAGAAGCTTCTAAATAAGTTTGTTTCCAGAACGTCTTGAAGAAATTTAATAGAAATAAAAACATTAAAATATAACAAAAGAGCTCACCAAAGCCACTCATGATTTCCATTATAATGGATTCCTGATAGCTAACTTGAACGCACAGGTGTTTATTGCCTGTAGATTGCAGTATGTTGACCAGCGATGGAAATCCCTCGATGTCGTCCTTGGCATGCTGGGCTACCCAATGTGTTAGGTACATGCAATTGTTGTAAAAGAGCGCCGATTGCTGCGGGATGCTTTCCAGCAGCTTTTTGTGCACTTTGGGAACCTCATTGATATACGTCACTAACAGAAGCCTAATAACGCCGCCCAGTGGATCTGGTGTACCCTCCGCGGCTTTATCTGGCTGGCGCAGCACACGCTCCATCAGCTTGACAAAATCCTGGAAGACGAGTACAAATATCAATGAAAATGCGTTTGATATACAATAATCTGTTGGATCTCTACCTGTGTGCTCTTGGAGATCATGCAGCGTGGAAATAGTAACGGATCACTGCCCACATTAGCGGACAGATTGCTGGGGGCCATCAGCGTCATGTCCTGCAGATCACGTTGAATTATCTCACGTGCGGAGGCCAGAACCCGAGTTGAGAGTCGATTGCGATGGTAGGTGTCAAATTGCTTGGTAAACTCGATCAGCGTTGTGTCCACGTCGGGATTGATAAGAAACGTGTCGGCCAGCTGATGCTCGAATTGGGCAACATCTTCACATAGTGTGGAGCTATTATACTCATCCATAGTCTCAGGCACCGCCGGTATGAGGCATTCATCGAGGAGCAGCTGCAGCATCCGCTCCTTGACATGATCGCCAATAACGGTGAACACATGCTGTGTGCCATTCAGACTGCAGTTGATACTGCCCAGCGTCTGCAGCAGCAGGCGGAAGTGCTCAAAG
Organism: Drosophila demipolita; assembly: GCA_035042405.1. NCBI lineage: Eukaryota > Metazoa > Arthropoda > Insecta > Diptera > Drosophilidae > Drosophila > Drosophila demipolita. The sequence goes on along the minus strand of JAWNLI010000047.1, from coordinate 1,136,587 downwards.
ACATCCTTATAGTTGGGACGCAGTAGCGAAGATGTGTCCGGCTCCTTGATGGAGTAGGAAAGCGTTAACTGTATGTGGCTACCATCCTTGGCATTTTCGTTGTACTCGACAGAAACAGGCTTCTGGATGAGCGGCTCGATGCAGTTCTCCAACAGAAAGACGCATAGCTTGGTGGGATTGTAGCGCTCCTGGAAGAGCGCAATTACAATGTCATGCAGCAGCGCCTCGTCTTTGCTGATCAACAGCGTCACACACTTGGATGTGGGAAATGATTTGCAGCTCAATTGGACGAGCCGATCGAAGCGCTCCTGCAGATTCTGCTGCAACAAGTGCACCTGCACTTGGTACTTCACCTTGATGGACTCGTAGCACTCCAGCGTCTGAAAGATACGCTCAACATCTGGTGAGATGTTTTCGCTTGTACCCTCGCCATAGATCAGGCTGCGCAGCCTGGCCATCAGGTCGAGGACCACCAGACAATCCTTGGTCGCCTTGGCCTCCTCCACGCACTGGAACAGATCGTCCATCTTCAATATGTGCTCGCTAACACGCATACCGAGCAATTTCTCGCGCAGATCTCGACTCAACGCAGCCAGCTCAACGCTGGCATCACTTAATACGGAAATACCCTCGTTGCCAACTGTGGCAAGCAGATCGCTTATCTCGTCACACAGTGTACCCGAATTCTCCAAAAAAATGTCCGGCGATGTGTGATTGGGCATAAAGTCGGCGTAGTTCTCATCTACGTGCTTCCGTACGCGCGCTTGAAAGCGTTCGATGCGCACCAGCATTTTTTTTATTGCCGCCTTTGTGGCTTCAATGCTGGTGGCATTATTATTGCCTTGCCCCTGATATGTCTCCAGCAGCACCTGCGTTTCAGCCATTGTAGCTTGCGAGCGGGGTTCTAACTTAATATTTCAAAAACAAATTGGTTGGTCATCCAAGTCAACGACGACGCTTGCAAATTTCTTGCATTTATCGATACCAACGCGATTAACATTGAATGATCGAAATTACAAATTATATACGATAGTTTGCCTCTATGCACAGCATAAATGAAGAACTTAAATGCATACGCTAATTATGTGTCACATTATGGAAAATTGCGTTGTCAAAATATCAAAGCTTTGCCCTTTACAATCAAACTTGTTAACTTCTTTCAAATTATCTTAGTTTATGTATCTGAATCATTAGCTGAATCATTATCAGCACTAAATACACATAGGACATTTTCATTAATAATCGACTCGGTTTTGCTTTTCTTACAAACGCGTAGAATACACTGCAAAAAAAAAACTTGTGATAGCCCCCATGGAATAAATTCATTGATAGGCAATAATTCCACTTGGTCTACTTTATTAACTTGTATTTTAACAACAATTCACATATAGATTATTAATTTCTACAAATTGAGATAAATAATTGTAATTTAGCGTTTTTTTTTTTAATATTGTGAAATATTATTTTAATGTAGTATTCTTAAAAAGTATGTAAAACTGTTTAATAGATATCATTAAATTGGAGGAAAAATTGCTTACATTCATTAATTTGAAATAAGAATTATTAGCGAATATAAATATTTTAAAGGGATATATCAATATCAAAGTGAGCGTAATAATAAATTATTTTTTTTATCGAAAACTATATTTTATTTGTTTTTGTTATTATTTGTGTATTTTACCTGATGTTGTTGATCAAGTATGCTTACTCTTTAGATGATTCAACTTTAAACAGCAAATAAATATGAAGAGGGGTTTTCATTTAATATGACTATTATATTCTTTGACCTACTTTACTTTAGTTGTTTGTATAAATTGCACAGATAATTTGTTTAACACGATAACCACATTTTAAGGGAAATTACTAAAGTAAAATTCGTATATAGCTAGTACATTTAGCGCAAGTGTTCTGACTCTACCGGATATTTGTTTAATTTTTTAAATAGCTTGTTAAAATACGAAATCTACATTTTATTAATGGGTATCCTTACAAACGCACGTTGCTTTTTGGTCTGCAATTTGCGTTTCTTTGGACACAGCTAGGAGGCTTTCGACTCGTTGGCGATGCTCATCATGTCCAATTCAATATTCTTTAGCGCATTGAGATATTCTGTGATCTCGAGAGCCTCCCATTCGGCCTTGAATGCCGCCTTAGGATCCTGGGGCATGGTCATCGCGGCGCCAGTCATTGCATCTGCCTGAGCTTGGGTCTGGTCCGCATGGTTATTCTCGCCCAACACTAGAGTGTAAATAGAACGCAAGCCAAACACGTTCAAGAAATACCATGATGCCGATGACACCCAGGCGGCATCTAGTGAGGCCAGCTCCACGCCGCGCTGCAGCATTGGCTTGAAGCGCAGTGTGAGTGGGAATGGTACTTTGGTGGTCACAAAACCGGAGAACATCCAGTTAATCCAGCCACCAATAACGACCATGGGCAGCACATTAATAAAATTACCCTTAACCATATCTGTCAGCATAGCCGAAGAGTTTGGTGCGACCGGAGCGCGTTTTTGGGTCTTGAAGTAGCCGGTTTCCTCGTTGTTGAAGAAGTTCTTTCGCATGGAAAAGGACTGGGCAGTCAGATATTTACCGTTCTCACGCAGCAATCGAGCACGAATCATAGCTTGACTGTGACAAAAAGCATACAACAATTTTAAACATTAAAATTAAAATTTTCATAATTTTCATATGAACTTCGCTCACCTGTCCATGATTTGGGTCATCTCAGCCTTTTTCTGAGACGATATCAAAATGGATACGTAATGACGCACGATGCCGACGAGAAATGTGATAAGCACAATGGGTAGAAACACCCAAACGCGTATGTCAGGATCTATAAGCAGCTCCGCCATGTTTCACTTATTAATTCAATTAAATATTCTACAAATCTATTTTGCACCCGCAGAAGACTGTTCTGTGAGGTGCTGGAGGTGAGTGAAATTTGAGAGTGCGAGTTATCGCTTTAATTTAAGACAACTATCGATGCACAAAATGACTCCGTATAGAAATAGAGACTAATTTTGGTTGGTTTCGATTCAGTTGTTTATACTCACAATAAACAATCAAGTTTTGTCCGAAAATAGTCTTACATGTCAACCAAAAGATTTGAAGTTTGCTTTTTAAATCGACAATCACTAGGAGTAGGTTTGTTGACCTATCGATAGCTTTGGCGATTGTATAGATTTTATTGAGTAAAAAATGTTTAATAAAATTATATATAATAAAGGCAATTGCTTAAATTTATATTTAATTGTCTGTATTATTATCCCTAAAACTGTTACATCGATAAGCCATTCGTGGTACTTGGATACTGCTACTGTTTTGGGTACCTCACTTGGGCTTGACGTTTTGAAAAGTCAAACCTATTGTCGAGTTGCTGAGTGCTGCGATGACCGAAGTGTACCGGCTGACATGAACAGTAAGTGATTTATTAAAATTGTGGTACAAATCTCAATGACAAATCCATATCACAGAGCTGTATGATTCGTTGTCCACATCTCTCTTCGGACAGCATATGGTGAAACAACATGTTCTTCCCGCCCTTGTTGCTCATCTAAAATCGAACAGTCCGTCCCGCAAGCCACTTGTGATGAGTTTTCATGGGACGCCAGGCACCGGCAAGAGTTTTGTTGCCGACCAAATAGCCGAAGCGCTTTATATAAAAGGAACCAAAAGCAAGTTCGTACACAAGTATTTGGGTCGAGCTGATTTCGCGCATCCCGCCCGTTTGGATGAGTATAAGGAGCGCATTAATCGAGAAGTGCGTGAGAGCATACGAGACTGTCCACGTTCACTGTTTATATTCGATGAGGTGGACAAAATGCCGATTGGCGTCTTTGATACGCTCACTTCGTTGGTGGACTATGCTGGCATTGTGAGGGACACCGACTATACAAAAGCCATTTTCATATTTCTGTCTAACACAGCAGGCATACGCATTTCAGATCATCTGGCCGATCTAATGATAAAAGGGACACGGCGCGAGGACACACAACTTTCCGACTTTGAGGCGATGCTAATGAAGTCTGCCTACAATATGGAAGGCGGACTGAAAAAGACACATATGATAGATGCGCATGTCATTGATCATTATATACCATTTCTGGCGCTCGAGAAAGCGCATGTTGTGCAGTGTGTGAAGGCTGAATTTCATCGGTGGCATGTTGTTGCAGAACCCGATGCTATAAACAATATTGTTAATAGCGCTGTTAACTATGATCCGAAGCACAGTATATTTGCAACATCCGGTTGCAAGACTATTGAAAAAAAGGTTGCTATTGTCGCCAACGGGGGTTCCAAATAATGTGGCCAGATGTACTATTTGTTGATTGTTAATATATATATATATATATATAGAAGTATGTATGTATGTATTATCGTACAAATATCTTTTTATACAATAAAACTTAAATGAAATCTAGTTTTACCATGGATTCAGCCACTTAAGTCTCGAGTCTTTTCGCAGGAGCTCAGTGTCCAGGCGCGTGGCATGCTGGTCAAATGCACCCCGTGCGGCATCGCGTATTTCCACAGGCCCGATATCCCTTGTCACCAGGCACTCTCCGTTTTCCTTGAGTATAGTGTGCTTGATATCATTTGCAGTGGGCTCGCCGTACGGGAACGTGACGGGCGTAACTTTAATTAGATGCTTTATCTTCCACAGACGTGCATTGTTTTCCGGTATGTTTTTGACGACGGTAAAGTCGCTCTGTTTGCCATCCAAGCCCAGATCTTTAAGTATGCGTTTCTCCCAGAATGGATTACCTTTGACGGGCTTAATACGCTGCACTCGAAACAGCTTGGCTGGTTCTACGGGCGGATCTTGATGGTCGGGCGTTCTATAAGTTTCGTGTTCTTTCTATAAAAGTAATTTTTATGCCGGTTTAACACTCACCTTGGATAGTAAATAATACCCTCATATTTTTTACCATCCTTGTACAAGAACTTCTTATTGTGTTTGCCATAGCTGCGTGCCACTGTCAGGCTTAGTTGCAGTGGCGTCAACAACCTAAACGAGTTCATTTTATTTCAGAAATATTAACAAAAATTACTAAAAAGAGTGGCAGCAGCGATACGAGCAGCTGGTTGGTTATGAAAGCATGCCAGGGTTGCAAAGCAGATTTGCTGTTCACACACTGTTATTAATATTTAAGCCTATCGATAGTATCTGTAGCAATAAATTAATCGATATTGAAACCGCCAAAAAAAGTTTTTCACATGCCTAACTTAACAAAAGCAACGGGTTTTTAAATTATATTACATAATCTTTCTGGTTTATGTTTATTAGAAAATCTGTTAGGGAACTGCGAAATATACTTTGTAAGTAATTTTGATATGTGTATCGATTATTTTGTCTAGTTACCTAGAGTTTATGTTTATGGGACAATAAAACAATATTCTCAATTAACAGATGGCAGCCTTATATTGTGGGCGGAACTACTATAACATAATGTTCGACGCCATTTTGTTGTTGTGATTGGCTTTTCAGTGCGAGGATGTTGCGCTGCTATTGGCTGCTCTCGTGCCATCCGCACAGGGGTTGCAAGTCCTTTGCTCTATAAATGATGCTGCAACATCGTCACATCGATTCAGTTCGGCGGCAAAGCTTTGTACGTGCAGGACTTCGATTACCGTTATAAAAACCAGAAAATCGTCTAATTGAGATTCTTGTAAGAAGTCAAGTGAATTAATATATTCATTTTAAGTACCAAAACACATATTTTTTTTAAAGTTATTTTAAGTGTGCGTAGGCCTTATATCTATTGAATCGCAATACATACAATTGTTACGATCCAAGATTTCTAAAATGATGGCGCGCTTTCATTTTCAAAGAACACTTTGATTTTAGTGAAGGTTGTGAGAGTTTTTTTTGATTCGTGAAGAATAGTCCCATTAAACCGCAAATCACATAAGGGTTCGAATGCTCAACTCCCGCGGGCCAAAATAAATACAAACGTGACGATTGTTGAGTTATTTGTGTAGGTGAGAAAATATGTTGCGAATAAACGAGAACAAAAACAAGAACAATAAAAACAAATGAAAGCGCATAATAAGAAACGCAAACAGGACACGTGACCATCGAGAAAAATTGGTTGTGCAGAAAAGGGGTCGCGGCTATCGAGGGGTTGCCAGCCGTGCACCCTTTAATACCCAACACCGAAAACCATAAATAATGCATCTAAAATTCGCGCAGTTTGCTTAATTTGCGGTTAGGTGGGTGGGCGTGGTACGGTGGGAGGAGAGGATAACATTTTTAGGAATTGTTGTACATACGATTTGGTCTCTATAAGAATACTACATTTAAATTTAGAAAAACGATTTGAGGTCGAAATCAACTTGAGGACGAACCAAAGCAATGCCTTATTTAACATGGGTTGGCCGTTAGTTTAATCCTGCAAATATAGTTGGAAAGAAGGTGTGCGCCCTTAGACTCCAGCTTGATTGCATTTAAGCAGCCACAGCTTTGTTAGAACTGTTGTTCAGTTTAAGCAAAAATGTTTATAACAATTGAATTCTTCTTATCTAATTAACAGTGTGCAGCGCAGTCGAAGCAAGTCGACCAGGAGCAGAACCAGCTCAATATGGTGTACGATATGACGCATTTGGCACCGGCGCCGCCGCAGAGTATCTCACTGAGTCGCTACTATATGGACCAGGACGATGAGTTGGCTGCCGCGAACAATGCGCTATTGAATGGCCATGGACATGGACTTGGCCAGCATTCTGGCGGCGATGATTATGCGGCGAGCACCACTTTGGACATTGATCAGCGCTTTCAAGCGCGCATCGCCTGCGAGACGGCCGCTCAGCCGGCACCACCGCCGCCACCGACGCCGGCACCACGTCGCCGCACCGTGCCCGTTGCCCACCTGGATCCCTCCGAGCTGGTAGGTCTGTCGCGGGAGGAGCGTCGCCGGCGTCGCCGTGCCACGCTCAAATATCGCACGGCGCATGCGACACGCGAACGGGTTCGCGTGGAGGCGTTCAATGTGTCCTTTGCGGAGCTGAGAAAGCTACTGCCGACACTGCCGCCGGACAAGAAGCTGTCCAAGATCGAGATACTTAAGCTAGCCATCTGTTACATAGCGTATCTGAATCACGTGCTGGAGACACCCTGAGACGCCGCCAACGCCTCCAGCTGCAGTCAGTTGCCAGGCGCCACGTTTCTAACTGCTCCTTCGTCTAACAATTAATATATAGTTATACACATACATACAGCTCTAGTTATATATATATATATATATATATATAGTATTTTTTTTTGTTTTTTTGTATAGCATCTAATACGTGATATTTGTTTATGTGTCTACCCAATGCGCAACAACAATAAATTAATAATTAATATATATGTATATTGTACAGAACATAAATGAGTTTCACTTTTTCCTGTTCGCCACTTGAGATTTTAACCTACAACAGCAGATGAATAACTGGGGCATTTCAGACTTGAAGGAGACAATTACGTGGACTTATTTTATTCTCTCTAATTTTTAATATTTCAGTTTTGTATACGCTTTGCTATTTTTAATATATATAATCTAGTATACTCTTCTTTATTGTACAAATGGACAGGGTATTTTATGGTCGCTTAGAAGGTGCATTGCAGCACTTTTATTTGTTGGTTTGGTGGCTCAGCTGGCATTGGCAATTTATTCATTTGCTTTTCGGTAGGCAAGCAATGCGCCAGCTGCTACCCACAGTTCTGACCCCATACCCCACACCCCATACCCCTTACCATAACTGCTTGCAACCCCCATAAGTATGCTCTGCGTATGATTGTATACCTTATCCTTTGGCTGCTGTGCGCAGTGAAAGCCACGCCCCAATATGGATCCAAGTGGTTGTTGCCTGTGATGTTAACTTGTATTTTTTTTTTGGGCTTCCAAATTCGATAAGTTTTCTAAATATTTATTTCCAAATTTGTATTCTATTGTAAAAGTCTTGGCCTCTAAATTCGAAATTTTTGGACCGAAATGTCTTTCAACTTTAGCGCCATGCAGGTGAGCATTATGTTCCAACAATATGGATGCTGTGTGCGTGTGTGAAAGAGAGAGTGAGAGAGGTGGATAGCGTTGCCATCTGTCAAGTAGCTAACTGTAAGTGTAGCCCAATTGAAGACGCCATCTTTGCCATTCGTTTGGTTTATTTTGGCGCAATGAATATTATTTATTGAGCGAGCGGTAACCGAAATTCGCGTGGTACGGGCACTAAAGTATTTAATTTAGCTCAACAGTGGAGTAGGAAGATTACGTGATCGACTTGTACGCACCCTGTAAACAATTAGTGGCTAATTTCTCATGAAATAAGATTTAAAGTGATTTTGGTAAATTTGTTCAGTTAAAAACTTTGCTAAAAGTTTACCAAAAGTTTCAACTTTTTGTTACAACATTATAATCATATACATATAATGAAATATATGTAATCATCTGGCAAACGCCCACAACAGCCACAGAAACGGGAACAACAATAACAATAACATGGCAACCAGATCAACTCAGCGTGGCCCCAATCTGTGCCTCGAATAAGCGGAACAATAGTCAAAATACCGACAGGGCCTAACTTATATGTTCAACTTGTCGCTGTCTCTGTCTCTGAGTACTAGGCTCAACTTCTATAAATAAAGAGCACGATGGAACAGGCGACAACAAATACTGATTATTAAATATGCTAACAATTTTTGACCATGATTTTTGACAAAAGCAAATTGAAATTTGGGAATTTCAGGAATATCCTAAACGGTTTTCAGATAACAAATTCGGTAAATTACGGTTAATTAAGATTTGTATATAATCATTGTAGTCCAGTACAGCTTGGACGTCTTTGTCGGCTGTCAGCTCTTGCTGCATTCCCGCTCCCATTTGCATTTCCTTGCCGATTCCCTTATTGCCCGTTCTTGTCACTTAGGAGTGGCACCCCTTCCATCCCCTTCCCTACCCTTCAGCAAGTTGGCCAAATAGCGACAGTAAAGTTTATTTACTTGGTAACGGTAGGTAACGGTACACCGTGTATTCCGAGCAGGTCCGATTGCCACGCAACTCGTTTACAGTTATTTTTCATACAATTTTTCGATGTCCACAAACAAGGCAAGAGAAGACGGTCTAACGGAATTTAACGCTTGCACAGTCCCAACGAGATTTGAGCGGCTTGTTGTTGTTGTTGTTGTTGCCCTTCAGTTTCATTGTGGCATCAGGGAGATCAAGCATACCCCCCCAAAATTATTGCAACCATATACATTTAATGGCATTTCAATTGCAATCCTGCCACTGCCAAGACGCACAAATTGACAGCTGTTTTGAGAACGCCCACGCCCACGCCCAGTAAAATTGATTGGAAAACTGCGCAAAGCTGCTGTAAATGGAATTCGAATTGGAATTGGAAACGAAAAACTGTCCAACTGTGCTGCAGCAATTGCGGACTTAAGCAGCTGCAGTGCGTGAAATTACCTTAAGTGTCGTCCACTCAGCCTTCTTCATCTCCACCTCCTTCGTCTGCTGCACGAGCCGCACCAGAGTAAGTTTATGTAGCATGTGTGAGTTGTGTGTGTGTGTGTGTGTGTGTGTGTGTGAGTGCAGAGATGGACAATTCAATTTATCTCTGTTCTTAACATTTTATTTAATTTTATTGGATATCATTAATTTCACACTTTCAGAGAGAGTTATTTAAAAACAAAACAATTTCTATCTTTTCTATTAAACACAATTGATTTATTAGTTCAGCGTATGAAAATCAAAAAATGTATACTTTTCACCTTGAAGGTAGACTTTCCCAGGATTTAGTTCAGCTGATTAGCTTCAATGGGTCAAACTATTTTCTGCCACACATTTGGATATAGAATTTGTAAAAGTCCCTTGAATTGTGTTGTTAAGATTTGAAATTTACTTGTCGTGCGTCACGATAAAGAAAACCCAAGACGCGCCCAAATTACGATGGGTGTGGGACACAAGTGGCAAATGGCACAAGTGCAGTACCAACAAGCAGGACCAGCAGTCCGACAGGCTGATCGAGTGCACGTGCAGCTTGGTAGCTTTTTGACTGTCTAATCCTGCAGGCAGCGTGTGATAAATTGCACCCCAGAGGGTTCACATAAAAATCATCGCTTCAGCTGCCTGCCCAGGCTAGCAACGCATTTGTCTCGGGGGATGGGGCAACGCTTTGGGTTTGCCAGTTATCTGTTTGCAGTGTTATCTGTTTGCTGGGTGCTGTTCATCCCATTGTGGTGCTAACAGTTGGAGGCTTTCCGTTTAGTTGCTAATTGAGTTTAAAATCAATTTGTATTTTACGCTCGGTCAAGTATACTTCACACTTACTCCTGGCTAGTGGGATTGATCCGTTCTTCCTCGGCTCCCTTCGCACTTACGCCTTGTTGTGTAATTGCCGTGCAAATTTAATTACAGCAGCAACAATGTCCTTCCGCCCTCCGCCCCTTCCCAATTCCCCCTCCCACTTGCTAAGCGACACGCTTTGTGGTCGGTTGCGCGTGTCGGCAGCATGTGCATAGTTCCAATTCCTCTCCCCGTTCCTGTTCCTGTTCCTGTTCCTACGTGCTGCTCCTGGTTCGCACGCACTCAATCAAGCTCTCCAATGATTCGCAACTCCATCAAGTGTTGACAACTTGCCACGTGCAGCATCGTGGGCGTTGTGGGCGTGGCACTGCGTATTGTATTACCAGCACACACACACACAAACTCACACCGCACGCCCACACCTACAAGCAATTTGCATTTGATATAATTGAAATTACCGTTGCGTGGGAAGTCTCAGATCAGAAAAGCGCTCCAACAAACTTTTCTGTTTTTTTTTGTGGCGCCCTTGGTTAGAGGGGCAGGGGGTGTGCATGTAAGGGGGAGGTAAGGCTGAAGCAACAGCTGCTGAACTTAAAGCCATGCTGATAAATGATTGCACATGACTTTGATCCATGGTTGAAGGCAAGCCAAGGATTTAACAAGGACTGGCATCAATTGCCAGTTCCGGTTTTTTCTGCTCGCTTTTGGGTCTCTTGATACCCTAGGATAAACGATAAATCGGGTATACACATTAATGTTTAAAACCAGTCAGTTCCAAATAGTTGCACTTTCAAAATATCATATTGATAATAATCATGAATTATGAAATATGCAAAAACTTAACAGAATATTTGCAGGTCATAAAATTAAATTCAACTTCAATAAACAAATACAAATGTATATAAATTAATTATATTTTTTAAACAATACATATATATATATATATATATATATATATATACATCTATTTTCCAGGTTTCTCTGTGGAGAGTGTCTTGAGGGATATGTTCCAGTCGAGTATTTTTCGAGCTTATGATTTTTATTGTTTCTATTTGCCGTCTGTGCTGTGTGTGTTTAAAAAGGCAAACACAAACATGGCATTAAGTGGCATTAGAGGAGATGCGTTTTTTACACATGTTGCAACACGGAGATTACGATTACGTCGTGTAATCGTCGTGCAATGCTCGAGGGTTGTACTCGAGGGGAGGGTTCCGGTGCGCTACGGTTTATCTTCGGGTGTTGTTTGGCTTTTTATCAATTGGCTTGCTTAGCGCCCATAAATAACGGTTTTAGTATTGCAATTGCAGCAGGTGGCTGCTTGACTTGACCCACCTAGCTTCAAGCAACTGCAATGCTTCTCTCTCTCTCTCTCTCTCTCCCTCTCTGTCTCTCTCGCTCTCACTATCCATCTCTCTCTTTTTTATATGCAGTACGAGCAGGACTTTCACGCCAAGGGATTCAATAACTGGGAATATCCTCGCTTCTTTCCGCCGTCCACGCAAACTGCAGAAGTGCTCGAAACCCATTGCCGAAAAGAACGGACATCTTTTGCCCACAGCAACCCGGTGAGTTCATCATCATCTTTATATTGACATCTTCCCGTTGACTTTATTTCAAGTTATTTCTATATTCGTACATTGAAATGTATCGATGGAATTTTCTATAAGTTTTTACTAATTGAGCTGCTTTTGATTTGATTTGAATTCTCGCAGAGACGGCAACTTCTTGGGCCAATATCGTGGCACGTATCATCTGCCCAACCAGTGTTTGAGCGGACGGCACAAGTACTGGAAGTATCCTCGGGATCTGTGCTGATGTCATCGGGAGCGACAGCATCCTTGCGACTTTCGGGAGACTCTTGGCATTAAGGGCGATCCATCCTGGCAGCGGCCAGCCGACTGCCAGACCAAGTGTGAGGGCCTCCAACAGATGCTGGCCATTAACAAGCTGCACACGAAGTGCAAGCGTTCCAAGTGCCAGCCAGAGGTGAGTCAAAGCGACACGGCCAGCAACAAGAGCACCAAAACCACATAAATATTATTAACCAGACTCACTAGAATAGTCTTCCTCTAGTTGAATCATATTTTCAATACGTTTTTATTTGTTTTTTTGGTTCTTTTTTTAACTTTTGTATATTTTTCTGCTCAAAACATGAATCAATCATAATTTTATCACAGGTGACCAGAGTTTCGTTTTAATCACGGATTCAGACGCGATTTTTATTTTAAAATCTTAGAAATTGTTTATCAAAAGTGGTAAGATTTTCAAAATTTATAAATTTTTGATCAGGACTTGACCTGTAAATTAATACTACATTTAAAGAAAGAAACGCGATTCTGCCCCGATTTGCGTGTTGAAGCTGAAAAGCTAATAGAAATATTCGAATAATGTGATATATATTCTGATTTGTATTTTGAGTATGGTTGTTTCACGTTTAATGTATAGAATTTAAGACACACCCCTTGCACCCAGCACTCATTGCAGACCACCCACACACCCTCACCCGCAGCCCAATGAGAAACATATTTCAAGTGTAAGCGAAGCCACCTGGAAGTATGGCGAAAAGATGCGCAAGCGTCCTGTGACCGCCTTTGACCAAAATCGTCGGCACAAGCAACAGCAGGACCAGCCCACACATAAAAGCAAGCCCACGAAGGTAACTGTTTTACTCCCAGCAGCAGCAGAAGCTGACAAGTCAACAGCCAGATCATCAGCCAAGACAACAGGGAAGGCGCTCCCAAGCCACATGAAGGTTAAGGCCGAATAATTAGATATATATTTGATCCAATTTAACAAACAGTCAATAAACATTTATAAGACATATGCCTGACTAGAATATGTTCTATGTTCTATATACCAGAATACACATATATTCGGATATTCTGGGGCATTTGATAGATATCAAAGTGTATTTCTATCCACTGATATCCATTGCATTCGCCGATTTCAGGACTATATAGCAACTATAAACATCACATCAATAAAATCCACACTTTTGATGTTTTACCTTTCGAGCTTTCTTGCAATATTCAAATCCCAATATTCAAATCAAATTGGAAGCGTTTTAAATTCGCCACAGCATTTTTGCATTTTATCTATAGATTTGTAGATTGCTTCGATATATTGCTGTAGATATTACATCAGTAAAAGATTATCTCAAGATTTGTAGATTGCTTCGGTTTTATTTCATTTTCATTTACTTCGAAATTAAAATTAATTTGTTTTTTTTTACAAATGTTTTAGAATTGCATTTCTAAATAGATTTGAGCACAGTCAAAAATCGAACAGAATTATTATTACAAGTAAAAACACTTTCATGTGCATCCATCATCCGTCATCCATCGACCACCATCAATCATCGATCCCATTATTTTCACTCACAAAACCATCCAAAAACCATAAAAAAAAGAGAAAACTTTATTGAGTGATAATTGCGATTTGAAACTGAATCCTGGATAATAACAACATCATCAACCATGTCGCAAGCAGCGGTCGCCAGCAACGGCAATTACAAGCTACCTGATTTGAGCTACACGCCGGGGGATCTCACCGAGCCGGAGTATCGACTGCCATCGCACCAGCAGCTTCTCGACCAGAGGCGACCGGAGAATGTCCTGCAGCGTGATTTGCCACTGAGCCGCTTGTATTTGAGTGAGCCGGATTCGCAGCCGTTGGACAAATATCGGTCAACGGCTGAGGCGGCACGTGAGGTTACCTCAGCGGCAGGACGACAGTTTCCCGCGCTGGCTGCCGCACAGGCCAAATACACGGGACAGCTGAACAATAACCACAACAGCTTGGACATTTCCGACTTTGAGTTTTCACCCGGAAAGGATCTCATCTCGCTGCCCATTGTAAGCACACCAGCTGCAGCAGGCAACACCCTTGATCCGGAGCAAATCCGTAAAATGCCGCTGCACTCGATCACCGAAAAGCCCAACGAGCGCTGCCCATCGCCGGTGGTGCCGGCCTACGCCAACTTCGAGCTGGCCAAGCGAATGCATCAAGACAATCTGGACCATCAGCCGCTACCGGATTGCGTCGCCGATCTGGCGTACCGCAAGGCACAGATTAGTGGCGGCCATGGCGGACTCGCTCTTGATATCGATCCAATTGCAACGGGTGTCGGTGTGAAGACCCACAATGCCGGCCCCACCCACTGCACCAAGATGCGGGTCTATCGGCCTAAGACCGGCAGCGGTGTCCTGCCCAAAGCATTTGGCGGCGATCATTTTCGAGGCATTGGCTCCGCGCCCAGCAAGAAAATGGGTGCCATGGATCTAGCGATTGGCTGGGACTTTAAACCGGCGCATCCCGGCGACGAGCCGCGTCTGGCCAGGCACATCGATGGCTCCAATGACTCGGCCGGACCGGCGGTATTCACATGCGTGAAGACACCACGCGAGGATCAATCAAATGCGGAGCTGGGCCGATCCGCTGGCGTCTTTACCAGCACCCTCGGCGAGCCAGACTTCTTTGACAAGGACATTCTGCGCCGCAAATCCGACTTTGCTGGTCGCCAAATGAATCGTGACATAAATTGCGCCTGCGACTATTCCCCGCCAGCGGCGCGTGCACGGAGCGTTTCACGCGATTCCAGCGCCTCCCATTGCCGACGTGCGCCGGCCTTGGGCGGCGGCTCCTCCGGCGCCGGAGGAGGCGTCACTTTTGGCCTGCCTGGCAATCGCCTGGCCAAACAATATCAGTCATCACCCTTGCTGGGCGACAAGGCGTATCAGGCGCTTCGCGAAAAGTATCTTGGACCAGATAATGATTGTTCCGGTGAATCGGCGCCACATGGTTGCTCCCATGCCACCGGTCCTAGCTGCAAGCGGGATCAATTGCTCCGGCGTCCGGCTAGACGACTCTGCCACAAGGTGGCGCCTGCGCCCAAATGCTGCCCTTCAGCCCATGGCCATGGACACGGGCATGGACACGGGCACGGACATTGTCTAGGGAGCAAGACGGCTTTTCGCGCCGGCATGCCCAAGCTGAATGCATCCGGCGACTTTGTGGGCATCTCTGCTGATTGTAGCATTGGCGGCGCTGGTCGTGTCCTCGTCGTGCCCCGTCCCCGGCAGCCATATGCCAAGAAGAACTATGACATCGACACGTTGGTGCCGCCATTTCGCAGCCAGGGTGGAGGCGCCGGACAGGGCGGCTATCCGGAACACTGGCGCCTGGCCAGTGTCTATCAACACGCCTACAAGCCGATCGATCAGCGCCGACGGCCGCTTCTACAGACCGTCTACAAGTAGAGCCCAAAAAAATGCATCCCAATGGAGAATTTTTTCACAAGTTTCAAAATTGCATTCAAAATTACCAAAATAAGGGGTTTTTTTTAGGAATAATTTACAATCTTAAAAGATTGTTAACATATCTTTGGGATCATCGCTGCTTTCCCTCATCTCAAAAATAGCATATTAATTGTACTTTTTAAATATCTTTTCAAAATGTATTTTAATTACGGTATTTTGGTGTTCTTGGCATAGTGAAATAAATACAACCTTATTTTTGATAGGCCTCTTGTTAGGTAAAAAATCGTATAGTTGAATATTTCGCGAAATTCTAATTAAAAAATTTATGGTTTTAAAATTTTTTTTTTCAAGTTTTAATCAGGTTTAGTTTAAAATTATAAAAATTGTGTAGCTGAAAAATGAATTGAGAAATACCCAATTACATATCTGATAAACCCACATTTAGGTAAAAATAAAAATAGTCTTGAATTGCGTACATAACATTTATGTAAAGAATGAAAAAAAAAAACAAATGTATAAATGTTGAATACACATACAAAAATGTATAAATAAACGTGCAAAACATATGTAAAACTTAATCAAAAGTGCATTTAAAATTTAAGTTCAAAAACTGGTAAAATACATATCATATTAGCTTATGTCTCTAAATTTCATCCGATATCTGGTGAAATCTTTCGAATTAGTTTCGATTATAAGTAGAAAGTTCGTGATAACGTGATAACTGCGTTTTTAACAATATATATATATATATATATTTTGTACGACTTATTAGACGATTTACACAATTTCAGGCAGAAGTTAAAATAATTAAATGACAGTTTTTAAAACCTATTTCATATAAATGTAGTATATGAATTTACATGGATTTTTACATAACAATATGTTTGGTTTGAATAATTGAAATATAATCAAGATATTTGCCAGTGGTGTGGCACTAAGTAAATATAAGATAATTTCAAATCAGCTGTCCATATAATATTCAATAGTCATGCAAATGTTTACAAGATAGCTAAAAAAAAACTTAGTTTCAATTAAGAAAAAAAAACAAGAAAGAACATTACAGTCGGGCTGAACCAATTACGAAATACTTTGATACCATGAGTAATCCCCGCTAAGAACAGATAGTAAAGAACTGGCTGAATGTGCCTTACAAATTTCGACAGATATAACCTAGTAATCTTCCCGCCAAGTTTACATTACAGAAGATATGCGTTTTTACGAATTTTCTAGACCCTTAGTTGACGTAGCACGCAAATCTGACGCATTCCTACAGACAGGCAGACAGACAAACAGACGGACTTGGCAGAAAACCAATAAAATATGAGATCTTCAGTATCAAAGTATAAAAGTACGAAGCATCAACTTCGGTGGGATGGTGTTTTGTAGACAATCTTTGGGTGCTAAAGAACTTGTAGTGTGAGTAGTGTGTGAAGTACTCCTTTTTGTGTGGTATGTGAGCGGCTGCTCACTTGGCCGTTGTAGCATATGCATCCTGGCTCTTGTGAAACACATGACGCAGCACGTCGCGTGTGGAGCGACGGATGGAGTTGCGCAGCGTGTGCTTCTTCTCGTTGGTCAGCTGCTCGATGCGCATGTAATCGGTTTGTGGAATGCTGGAGCGGAGCTTCAGCGTCCGCTCGCTGCTGTCCACAATGGATATGTCTGCTTGGGTGTACTCCTCCGGCTGCTGCTTCTGCGGACGACGACGCAAACTGTGCCGTATGCTGCTGATAAGGTTGCTGCTGCCGTGTTGTTGCATTGCTGGCTTCTCGGGAGATGTGCTCGCCTGAGCATGCGGCTGTTGTTGCATGGGATGCATAAGCTTGCGAATTGATTTGCGTATCATGTTCCTAACGCCATGGCCAGCACTGCTGGCTCTTTCCTCTGCGGACTTGGCTGATTTACTGGAGGAAATTGAGTGCAGAGATTCCTTGCTACCAGCAATCGGATTGGAGTGAGTAACTGCAGCTGTAGCAGCTGCTGGGCGATAGGAGCGCACAAAGCGTGCTGGCGCCTTAAAGTTCAGCTCCGCTTCTGCGTCTTCTGGCTCCGATTCGGAGGCATAGGCCACATCACTGATTTCTAGCTCCAACTCGGCTAGATTGGCCCCAGGCTGGAGCTTTGGCCCTTGGGGCTGTTCCTCCAGTTCCGTTTCCTCCGGCGCCTCTATAATCTCTGTTAGCGCCCGCCTGCGCGTAGTAGTGCATACAGTGCGCCGTTCCAACTCCTCGTTGGATTGCATCTGCTTTTGATCAATCACTACTTCCACCTCTGTTTGTGTCGTCTCCAACACTAAGCCATTTTTGCGCAGCTTTGCCTCGTTGATGCTGTTCTCCAGTTCCAGCTGGTAACGATCTAGCTCCTTGCCAATATCCATGATGCTGCTCTCCTCACTGATGGCGCCCAGCGAGCGCTTGGCAGCCACCGGCGGCGGTAGCGGCTGCACCGGCGAGAACACCAGCTTTTCGGCGAGCAGTTTGCTGGGCGTTAACTGGCCCAACGACATGCCACTGAAATCAATGCGACAACCCATCGTGGGCGTAAATGGTAGCCCAATTTTTAGTGTGGTTGGCAGTGGGTCCTCGGCGAGGGCGAGATTCGCCACGCCCGCTGGATTTCTAGCTGCTGCTGAGATCTCGCTCTGTCGATGGATCTCAAAGGGATTCAGGGATGCAGGTGCATCGCTGCCCCGCAAATTGAGCGCCTCATTAACAAAACACTTTGTGGGCGTAGCCACGCAACGTACCACCTGGAGCACAATAAATAACAGTCTATTGACATATATACAACAATTCTCAAACTCACCTCGTACGGATTAAACTGGCGCTCCGGTAGTTCAATATTTAGGCCTGGATTTTCGAAGCAAGCGTGATCCCGCTTCTTTTTCTTGGATGCATGGCGAACCACCTCGAAAGGATTAAGTGGGGGTTCTGTTGGTGGTGTTGGCAGCTGTTGTTTCTGCTGCTGCACTGTAGCAAGTTCTGCAATTGATTTGATTTCCAGGCCTGGATGTGCCCCAAATGGGTTTAGATTCTCATTCGCCTTGGGAATGCGCCGACGCCCGATCAGTTTCTTTGGCGTCGAACTAAATGCAGCGTTAGTGAAGCATGACGCAGTACTTGCAGCAGCTGCCTGTTCTTTGTTTAAGGGTAGCTGAGGTGCGCAGCCAGTTCCGAATCCTGTTTCCCTTTTACGTTTGCGCGGCGTCTCATTGTATGCCAATGCAGCAATGCTCTTTGTTTCCAGCATTACGGATATTTGATGTCTATTTTACAAACAAACCTAATAAAACATTAATTGAATCAAACCTACTTTATCACTTAGACCAGCCGAATAACTCACAAACGAAATATACACAACAGCCAATTGTACACCCTATACAAAGCGCACCATTTTGAAACTAAAATTAAGTGTTGCAAAACATTTATTAATTTAATATACAAAAAACACGACGATAGGACGAATATTGCGTATCGTTGTGAATGAACAATGTAGATGAAGCAGCATTCCTATTTTGCCGCCATTTTAAGATTTGAATAAAAAGAAATATATTAAAGAATTGTAAAAACTATATATGTGACGGTTCATGCACCTCTATTTAAAGCGCACCCTTTCTCCTACATATAACTGATTTTTAGGCAACTATATTTTTTAGCTATCGATATAGTTAAACCGATGTGTAACAGAGCGAAATTATATATTTTCAACATAACATCAATCCAAACGAATTATCTAAGTTTCTTTATTTTTATTATTAAAAGTAGACTTGATTGATATATACTAAAATAACACAATAATAAATATGTTCATATACATCGATATTTAGTCACACACACATCGATTGCCAGCTTTCGATTATTTCGGAACACGTGTGCAGCGGACAAAACGGTAAAAGGCAGAAAGTAGCAGCACTTTTTGCAGCTGCTGTTGGTGTGTGTGTTCGGTGTGTTCCTGTTCCGTTGTAAAGCATCAGCCCGTCTAGCAGCAGCCCCCTCAGAAGCCCGGACCAGCATTAACAACCCAACAAATGCAAATTGGTTTTAATTCTTTTGCGTGACACGCTCTTTATTTTGTTTAAATCAGCAATTTAAAGGTGAGACTTATTGTTAATAATCACCAGTGGAAAATTCAATAATGTGCACACACATACGTAGGTATGTTATATGCACAGATGTCTCTGTGCATATGTGTGAGTGCGCGTGTGTGCTGTAACCGTCAGTCAGTCAAGTGTTAGTGTTGTCTAGTGCCTATATACATGTGTGTGTGTTGCAATTTCATCCCCTTTCCCAGTCACTTAATACACTTCTGCACCTCCTTGTTCACCTATCAGCTGCAGCGAAATTCCTTTGTGCAATTCTCATTGAGCGAACGCTCGTCGATGTGATTCATAAAAATGCGCTAACGCAGGCGAAATGTGGCTCAGCAACAGCTAGCAGAGAACAAAAAGAGAAAAGCATCAGTCGACGTCGCAAATTGTTAACACGTATGAAAAATCGTAACGCGTCACTTGTCTTCGTTTAAGAAATTGGCGTTCTACTGAAGCAGTTGTTTCTCTAATACACTGTTGTGGCGCCATCTACTGTCACCAAAACAGCGTGTTCCCTCTCTATTCTTCCTTCGCTTACAGTATGTTTTTTGTGCAAGATTTAACATGCTTTATTTTATTCAATATTATTTGATACTGGACATGAAATCGCACACTGTACAATTCACGCAAAAATGTGCGTTTTAATTGCTGATCAGCGCTTCAATTCTGAACTCTTATTCCTCTCTTTTATGCGTATTGCCTTTAGCTTCTTTTATTTATTTCAATCTATCGAGATAGTTAATTTTAATTGTGGAAATTAATGTAGATTTCAAACAAAGAAAGAGAGAGAGAGAGAACAGGAGCTTAAAATTATTTGAAGTATTTAACCTTAATATTATGTTAATTCAAATGCTTTTTTACTGTATTTTTCAGCTCATACACACGCACACAGTTTAGACGAACAGTTACGCACATACAGGAAATATAATAAGATAAATTTTTTAGGCAAAACAAATAACACACAAATTTCTCTGTGGAAAACAAAAGTATTGTAAAGTTAAAAAAAAGATGCCATCGGACGCTAAGAAACGCGATGCACAACGCAAAAAGGATGCGCGCAACAAAAAGATCCAACAGATACCGTCCACGAAGAAGTTAAATGGCGTGAACGGTGTGGAGCGCGAACTGACCGAGGAGGAGAAACTTTGCGCCAAACTGGAGGAGGAGGCACGCATCAATGCCGAAGCGCGCTCCTGCACCGGCTCATTGGCTGTCCATCCGAGATCGCGTGATGTGAAAATTGCCACCTTCTCGATTACGTTCTTTGGCTCTGAGCTGCTGCAGGACACAATGCTCGAACTGAATTGCGGTCGTCGCTATGGCCTAATTGGTCTCAATGGCTGTGGCAAATCATCGCTGCTGGCTGTGCTTGGTGGTCGGGAGGTACCCGTTCCGCCACACATTGACATATTCCATTTGACGCGCGAGATACCGGCTAGCTCGAAGAGTGCGCTTCAGTGCGTCATGGAGGTCGATGAGGAGCGCATTAAGCTCGAGAAGCTCGCCGAGGAACTGGCTATGAGCGATGAGGACGATGCCCAGGAGCAGCTAATCGATATCTATGAACGACTCGATGACATGTCTGCCGATCTGGCCGAAGTCAAAGCCGCTCGCATCCTTCACGGTCTTGGCTTTGACAAGGCCATGCAACAGAAGCAGGCCAAAGACTTCTCAGGTGAGTCACATGCTACATGACTGGATTGTGTAGTTTCTAATTTGATGATGTCTTTCCTTAGGTGGTTGGCGCATGCGAATTGCGTTGGCACGTGCGCTATTTGTGAAGCCGCATCTGCTGCTGCTGGACGAGCCGACAAATCATTTGGATCTGGATGCGTGTGTGTGGCTCGAAGAGGAGCTGAAGACATACAAGCGCATTCTGGTGCTTATTTCACACTCGCAGGATTTCCTTAACGGCGTTTGCACGAACATCATTCATTTGACCAACAAACGTCTCAAGTACTACACGGGCAACTATGAGGCATTTGTGCGCACTCGCATGGAACTGCTGGAGAACCAAATGAAACAATACAACTGGGAGCAGGATCAGATTTCGCACATGAAGAACTATATTGCGCGATTCGGTCACGGTTCCGCCAAGCTCGCCCGCCAGGCCCAGTCCAAGGAGAAGACGCTGGCCAAGATGGTCGCCCAGGGCCTCACCGAAAAGGTGACCGACGACAAGGTGCTCAATTTTTACTTCCCGTCGTGTGGCACGGTGCCGCCGCCAGTCATCATGGTCCAGGTGAGTCTCCGGCGCAAGTTTTAATTGAATTTTATACTAATTTGAACTTGAATTTCTTATGGGTAGAATGTGCACTTCCGGTACAACGATGAAACGCCATGGATCTATAAGAACCTCGAGTTTGGCATTGATCTGGACACGCGCCTGGCACTGGTGGGTCCCAACGGAGCTGGCAAGTCGACGCTGTTGAAGCTGCTCTATGGCGATCTGGTGCCCACATCCGGCATGATTCGCAAGAATTCGCATCTGCGCATCGCACGCTATCATCAGCATCTGCATGAGCTGCTCGATCTGGATGCCAGCCCGCTCGAGTACATGATGCACGCCTTTCCCGATGTCAAAGAAAAGGAGGAGATGCGCAAGATCATTGGACGCTATGGCCTCACTGGCCGTCAGCAGGTTTGCCCCATTCGACAGCTGTCAGATGGTCAGCGTTGTCGCGTCGTCTTTGCCTGGCTGGCCTGGCAGGTGCCGCATCTGTTGCTACTTGACGAGCCGACCAATCATTTGGACATGGAGACCATCGATGCTTTGGCGGATGCCATCAACGATTTTGATGGTGGCATGGTGCTAGTTAGTCACGATTTCCGTCTCATTAATCAGGTAAATTTTAATACATTTCTTTATTTCGAAGAATAATTGTTATTGACTGTTTTTCTGTTCTTTCGTGATAGGTGGCCGAGGAGATTTGGGTGTGCGAGAAGGAGACGGTGACCAAATGGAAGGGTGGCATTTTGACCTACAAGGATCACTTGAAGAACAAAATTCACTCCGAAAACGAGAGGAAGGCCAAGGCGGCAAATAAATAGATATGATGAATTATACAAAGCACAATACACACACACCTTCACTCACACTCACACAATATACAGGCATAGGTTGATTCCCTCTCTCTCTCTTTCCATCTTACACTTCTCGTTCGATCGTTCTGCTCCTCGCACTTTCTTCAATAGAGGCGGTGTGTAACGCTATGTGAAATACGCTACGCGTATTGAGTTTACGCTACGCTAAAGTCAAGTCATGTGAACTCTAGATATTAACAACAATAAAAGAAAACTATACACACACACACCAAAACACAAATTCGAAACACATCCATATGCATTCAACAAAAACCAACAACAAATTTATAGGTGAATTTTTTTCATTTTCTGTGTCGATTTAAAATTAATAAAATGTGAGACAAAACCAACAACAACTACTACAAAACAGCTTGTGATCTTAAGCTTAAGCCACATTTTCGACATTTGTTAAACACACTCGCACACACATACACACACACATATGCAAGAATCTCATATATATATTGTTTACAAAATGCAGAAAACGTGGCTTTTGCATATTTTTTTATAAACTATTATTATTATTATTTATTTATATAAATAATATATAATTTAATTTTCAAATAAACTTTTTGATTTAACACTCTAAACTAAATAAAAACATAAATAAATATAGTGAATATATATATGTATATATATATTCATTTACATTTACATATATATATATATATATATATTAACACATTGCAAGACCAGTAAACTATACTGCTCCTGCCTGCACCCTTTGAACCCCGCTCCAACATGTCGCTCAGGCTCAAACGCTTGGGTTAGACCGAGACAGAAGTTGCTTAGAAATTCGAAATATTAACATGCAAAATGATATAATACTAATTTTATAGGTTATAATCTATTGAAAATCTATGTTGTTCCAAAAAAAAAAACTGCAGGAAGAATTTTTTTTGTGAACACAACATAAAATAAAATTAATCGTAATATAATCGATTCGATACGTTTAATAAGCTCAATCGAATAAATATATCTATACATATATGTATATATATATATATATAAAAGGAACCATATAAAGAAAACAAAACAATTTAGGATTATATGAATTTAAATAATTGTTTGAAAATAAAAGTACATACATACATACATATACAGTACATGCGAAATAAAAAAAAGCCACAAAAAATAAACAATTGGAACTAATAAAAATAGATAAAGCAATGCAAATGTGTTTTTATCTTGATAAATCGGAACATGCATAGAACCCACAACAAAGTGTTCTTAAATCTGAAATTATTTTTAAATTGACTACAGTTTTGACACAATTCACCTATGTTGTAACTATTTGTTCATAAATATTTTTTTAATTTCTTTCTAAATATAGAAAATTGGAACGCATCACTTTCAAACAGAATTTTATTTAATTATAGATATTATATTTATTTTAATTTATATTTCTACAGTTCGCTTTTGAGTGTAAGATGCGTCGTGTAGGCACGTTGAAAGGTTAAGCGGTAGACTTGGCTACACTTAAAGGATAACTTAGTATGTTATGCTATATTATACAGTTTGTCTTATTTAAAAATGTTCTAGTAAACTTTCGATAGATCGGAATAAAGTGTTTTCAGTAAATGGCGCTCTTGCTGGCTAATCGAGCTATTCTCAGCTTCAAAATCTCTAAGCAAATGTTTTAGATCGCACATTTTACGTTCCACCCAGGCGCAGATGATTTCGGCGAGCGCATCCTGTTGCTGGAGTGGCACAAACGCGCCTGGTCTTTCCACCGGCTCTTGATTATAGTCCACACAAGGTGTGGCTAGCGGTGACTCGAACTGGGCCAGAGAATAGTAGTACTCGATAAGCTTTATATGTGCAGGCGATTGGCGCGAAGGCGGCAAATTGAGATGCAGCAGGAGCAGCAAGCGCATTATTTCGACGCGCCGCAATAACTCGCCGTACAGCATCGGCACCCGTCGCTCGTAAATATTATCCACAATGTCGTCCAGTTGAAGCAGTGCGCCCCGAAAATCCTTCCGCTGCATGCTCATCTCGGCGCTCATCTCCAGATCGTTAATTCGATGTGTGGGCGACGCAAAACTGCTGGTGCGATCCATTTGGCGCTGCAATTGATTCAGCTCACGCAGTACGGCCGCCTTGAAAACGCCGCTATCAACGACCCGCTCCGCGGCCCGATTATAACAATGCAGTGCGCCCTCCCGAAAGCTGTTGTGGCCGGTACGCAAGTGCAGCAGCGCCGACTCGTTGTGCGCCAGCAGAAAGTCCCGTGCCGCGCGCAAATATGCTTCGGCCTCCCGTTGCGCAGATCCGCCAAACGATTCACATTTGGCATAGCCAATGTGGCACATGGCCGCATATTGCATGATACCCGATTCCTCAAAGCTGTAGGCCAGACGCTGGAAATCCGTCTGCACGTCTGCCACATTGGGCGCAAAGCGTCTGTAAATATGGTGACGACAAAGATAGTGAGTAATTACAAGAAAATAGGTAGATAAACGCATGTAGCGAAAACTTACTTAAAGAAAACGACACGTTCAATCTTCTTAATTTTTGTTGACGCACGTAAATATTGCTCAATACAATTCTTGGGATATTGATCAAACTGTTGTTGTTGTTGCTGGTTTGCCGGCTGTCCGCTGCCGGCGGTGCTGCTGCGTCGCCTATCCATGACATTTAAGTGCTATACATACATAACTAAAAGTATGATTGAATTGGTCAAAACAAAAAACAAAAGAATTATAAGTGTTGGACAACGACGAACGCCAAAGGTATTACAAGAAGATTAAATGTAGATAACGCCCTGTGCTGGTTGTTTTGACGTATATCACGTCGCAACCTGTTGGCTCTTCAAACTAATATCGCTTACAATAAAAGTACTGCTATAATTTAGCTGTCCAATTTAAATACACATTCCATTTACATGCGTAATGCATATGTTCAGCGCAATTAATATTGGCAATTACTGGGCGTTACCTGATCATTCGACTATGCATTTCTTTTCGATGTTAGCCAGCACTATGCAATTCAGCTGTTTACACCAATACACACAGCACCATTTTTTTGCACAAACGTAGAACAGAACGCTGAAAATTATTGCAGCGCACGCCACGTTAACGCGACGCAACGCATTTAGTTAAATAAAAAACACATATACAAAATAATTTTTATCTTAAATATTGACAAGAACGGTATATAAAATGGCCATTGCCGAGCACGATAACGTTTTCATTTTTGTGCCGAATCTGATTGGTAAATTTCGTTTAGTAAACAACTTTACTGTCGGGTATAGTGGGGCAAAATTGATGGATAACAAGCCAATTTAATTGATTTGAGAAAATTAACAAAACTAATATAAATGAATCTTCATAAAACGTAAAAAAAATACAATAAGTGCTAAACTAATTTAGATAAGACTATTGCCAAAATAAGTATATATTTTGGCGGCTAAAATATTTGCATATGGGTCCACGGTGCAACACAAAGTAGCAACAACAATGTGTATACATTCCAATGGTTTTGTTGTTTTTGTTTCCCGTTTTGTGATCTTAATTTAATTAGTGGGCGTAGGTGGCGCTGCAACCTGTCAAATGCAAGACATGTTCTGCGCCCCGCTACTAACAACCCCCAAACATAATGACAATGTCACCCATAGCTGAGCCATCTATGTGTGCTTATGTGAATACATACACATTATCGATTGGAATTGCATTTGTTTATATTGACCTTGATGTTTTTGGCTTGTGTAAATGAATTGTTGATGCGTATTAAAATATTTCGATTTTCCAGGTTATGCACGCATCGTCTTGGCGCTTATTGCTTTCTGGTTTATGTCAACGAACTACGTGATCGCCGGTTGGTGTTATATAATCAGTGCACTACTGGACGCAGTCGATGGACATGCCGCACGAGCCTTCAACCAGAGTATGTCTCATTCCGCATTTAACATTTCCATTGAACATCATCATCATCATTGCTGCCGTTTGGCACTCGTCAATCGTCAAATTATTAATGACTCATTTACACAACAGTACATAGATCCATGTATGTAGATGTGCTTGCGCACTTTGTTCACATACGTGCTGAAATTGTGTGTACCAGACCACCAGATACTATAATATGCATACTTATATCGAATTCCAAATTCCAGCACACACACTAACCATTTATATATCTATGTATATTTATTTGAACAAATCGACGAGTACATTGATCATTTTCCAAAATTAAAGTGGAAGAATTTAAAATTTTATGCACTTCCACTCGCTCTTTGAAACGTTTTCTTTTCTGCAAGGTATTTTTTTATTACACTAATTATTGATTAGTTATATATTGATTATAATTTGTTCGTTTACTTGCAGGCACACGTTTTGGCGCCATGCTGGATCAGTTGACGGATCGGTGCGGCACGACGGGTCTGCTGGTTACCTTGGCCTACTTCTATCCAAGCTACATGTTCTGGTTCCAGTTGTCGATCGCTATTGATGTTGCCTGTCACTGGCTCTACATGCAAACGTAAGTTATTAGCTGGTACTTGTAATACATATTGCATATTCATGGCTATTTCAAAATTGCAGGAGCGTTGTGGTTGGACGTGTATCACATAAGGTGAATGATAACTTTGTGATGCGCATCTACTATCAAAAGGATGTGCTGACCTTTATGTGCTGCGTGAATGAGCTGTTCTACGTTTGCCTGTATCTCTTGCATTTCACCTATGGACCCTTGAGTACGTTATGCCACTAACAAAAAGCTTTGTGTTCTATATGGTATTTAAGGATTTATAGAGGCTTATTAAATCGACCCTTTATTGCAGTATTCGGCGCATCGCTGTTTAAAATATTGGCCTTCCTCTCCGCACCGTTTGCGGTGCTCAAGGCTTTGATCTCTGTAATGCATGCCTATGTGGCTGGCAGCGATTTGGCTGCTGTCGATGTGCGTGAGCGCCAGGAGAAACGCCAAAGCGCTGAGCCTGCTGTCGGTGAAAAGAAGCTGGAGTAGGCTGGAGAGGCGACTCCAAAACAAACATGAAACAACAAAAAGTACGAAGAAAAACTTTTGATTCCAAATAAGAACTAAAACAAAGCAAAACATGAAACAAAAAGAACACAACAACTAACTATTGATAGTCAAATTTTAGTTAATTTTAGTGTGCTCTAAAGCTATTTGTTGACTTTATTTCGTATTTTTAGTTTAAAAATTAAAATTTGAAGTCCTGGGGTGATTCAAGCATTATATTTGTATACATATTTATTTGCCTAAGTTAACGTTAATTTTAAATTTTGTGACGCTTACACACATACACATAAAGATCCATATATTTTATATGTATAAGCTATATGCAAAAGTTGTTTTAATGGTTTTTGAATCTACGTCATCCATTTTTATTGAAATTCTTCGAATAACCAAACTAATTCTGTATGTATATTTAACATAAACTATAGCAACAATTGGTACCTACAACAACTTATTACAAGGCGAGACCTGCAAATGAAGAAACCAACAAAATATATATTGATGTTTAAAATATGTAGTAGCATTATTGAATTAGTCGAAATGCAGGGCGATATAGTCAATATCGTTATAAAATACAAAAATAGAAACACAAAAATATGAAAAAAAAAATCAAAAATTTCTTAGTGGTAAACAAGAGAAATAAATTGTTTTTGTGTGCAAATCCAAATTTATGTAAAAGTTATTTTATACGTAAAAATTACTTTGAATTTAGCGCCCCACAGGTGCAATAGCATTTCAAATGAAACAAGCGGGATTGCACCCCTGTTTAATAAACAGCAACGCACAGCTGACGCACTATGTAGCCCTGGTAAGACAACCACTCTCCAAAATACGCTTAGACATAAATTTGATACCATTTTTGTTTTTGTTTTGTAATATGCAAACACACTGGCAGCGCCACAAAGCACCAGATATTAAATAAACAGTGTTTCAGTTTCTATTCCAGTAGGATAGGAATGGGCTACACAGTACTATCGCGATTACGCACCCTGGCACGGTATACAATTACTTATGCTTGTATAACTCACTGCACCTTTGAGTATGTGGGTGACTTTGTTTTGGTAAGTAAACGATTCGTTTCTCTTATTTTTTTGTTGATTTCGTTTGATTTTATAGTGCAATGGTCCGTCCATGGAGCCAACGCTTTTTTCGGACAATGTGCTGCTGACGGAACGCCTATCGAAACACTGGCGCAAATATAGGTCGGGCGATATAATTATTGCCGTTTCTCCAGTTAATGCCAGCCAGTATATTTGCAAGCGCATTGTGGCCGTCTCCGGCGAGAAGATAAGGACACTCAAGCAACATCCAATTGAGGCCGAATCACAAGCGTCAAAGCAGTCAAGTAAAATGTCTATGGTCACCGACTATGTGCCGCACGGCTGTGTTTGGATCGAGGGTGATAATAAGGGCAATAGTTCGGATTCACGTTATTATGGGCCCATACCTCTTGGTCTCATACGCAGTAGGGTCGTCTGTCGCATATGGCCGCTCTCGGAGATAGCAGGCCTATAATGGTTAAAAATTTCTATTTGTAATTCCCATTATAATTGCGCATTAATGACAAATTGCCAAATAGAATAGTTCTTTTGAAAGATATCCGAATATTGAATTTGAGCATCAAATATTGTTATCGATATATAGCTTCAATCGGAATATCGTTAACTGCAATTTGCAAATGAATAAAAAATTTTGCTACAGTTCAAAATATCACTAAACATTTATTTGTATAATTCAACGACCATGTAGAGAAATAGTATAAAAATGTCTTATCGATAAAGGTTGATTTTCGGGTGGTTCTTAGCCAATTAAATCGCAAATAAGCAACTAAAAATTAGTGGAAGACAAAATTAAGTTAGTGAAGTAAAGTCTTTAGTTATCCATATTGATCAAGACAAAACTTGAATGAATTGGAGCTAAGAATTTTTTTACAATTTAAAACTAAGCATTGTTGTACGCCGTTGCACTACAAATGTGCCACCTCTTGCGTGTCATCCTTCTGCGGATCAACGTAATACAATTGATACTCCTTCTTGAGCACCTGATGCATCAGTCTGTGGCAGGTAAAGTCCAGGCCACGCT
The DNA here is from genome assembly GCA_035042405.1 of Drosophila demipolita. NCBI lineage: Eukaryota > Metazoa > Arthropoda > Insecta > Diptera > Drosophilidae > Drosophila > Drosophila demipolita. The sequence goes on along the minus strand of JAWNLI010000047.1, from coordinate 1,106,811 downwards.
TCTGATAGTCCAGGTAGGTGCGCACAAAACTGCGACTCCCCTCGAGCACCAGCGGATTATTCATATACTCTGCCAGTGGCATCCAACTGGCGGACTCGATTTCACGCTCGCACCGCTTGATGTCCAGATTGAGTGGCTTGAGGCCAATAACTATGTAGATGTCTGAGCAACCGAAATTGCCGCCATGCGAATGCCGCAAACAGACCATCGAAAGGAACTCGGTCCGTATGCCCGTCTCCTCGAACACCTCGCGCATGGCAGAATCGATAAAATTCTCGCGTGGCTCCACATAGCCACCGGGCAGCTTGCAAATGTTCTTCGCTATCGCATACTTGTCGGAGACAACCAACACCTCGTTCTTATCATTAATCACAAGACCACCAACGCCCAGCAGTGTGTGAGCATAGCTGGGCAAGTTGCTCGCCTCGTGGGTGGGCAGCCACAGATACATGGTAACAACGCCCACCCGGGCATGATGAAAATCGAAACCCGCCTCTGTCAATATCGGCACCCATTCGGACTGATCCTTGTACACGCGGAACCATATCGCACGGTTCTTGTTCACTCGCCAAAACTCCAAAGATTCTAAAAAAAAAAAAATTTTCAATCAGAATATATTTATATATATATATAACACGATTCTATATATGATAAATATTAATATTTACTCTGCAACATTTGCCGGAATTGTGTTTTGTCAGCAATCTGTTCAGTTTGATCCTTGCAGTCCACTGTGACGCCCTGGAAGCGGTCCACCACCCCGCGAAAGACGTCCGGCGGCGAGTCCATGTTCTTAAAGCTGTGTGCGAACATGCAACATGGTTGTACGCAAAAAGTCGTTAACTCTTCACTTGATTTCATTGACTTACCCCAGATAGCTGCGAGAATAATGCCGCTGCGACCAGGAAACAAATTTACTAATTAGCCTGGCTGTTGATGGTTTTGTTGTTGTTGTTGCTGTTGATGCGGGAACGGATAGTTTGCGCCATGAATTGAGCGCGTTAGACAAACAATTACTGCGGCGGCACAGCAATGCAACTGACGACATTAAATTCCAGTTGCACTATTGGACCAGGTGACGATGACGAAGCTGCCTGCCTGCCTGCTTCTGTTATGTTGCCCGCTGTAAACAAGCCGTGGCGACTTTGCAACTTGGTGTAGCTACTTTAAACAAAACAGAAACAAAAATAAAAACCAACATTTTGATTAAGATGAATTGAGATTGAGGTTGATGCAAATACTTGGCTAACACAAATGTGGCATGAAATTACAATTTGCAATCATGTCTCGAATTGATAAGCGGAAATCTACCTGCAACCTTCAATGCTTGCCTGAGTGTATGATTGTGTGTGTGAGCTTTGACATTTCCGCATTTGTTGTTGTTTATCAGCTGTTATCAAAATAAAATGAGCCTTTTATATAACACACAATTACACACACACACACACACTTCGTAATTGTCAGAATCATTTGCATAGTTCATAGTTCAAGTGCTGCTTCCACCCATATATTTATTTATTTACACCTCATATTTCAGGCCAGTTACTTTCAGCGTTACAAAAGGTTTACTGCTTTTAGCACAATGTGACCGTTTGTGTGCACGTGTGCAAATAAAATTTTTCATACAAATTACTAAAAAAGAAAATGTTTGATACATTTTAAAAAACAACACATAATAAACGTACTTTTTGGACTTAAAACTTATTGAAATGTTCTGATTCCAAATGGCAAGGCGAGCACAAAAATACGTTGATAGAAATGAAAATATTGACTGTGGTCACCCCGTTTTGACAGTGCTGCCGATAATATTTTATCATTATCAATAATGCCATAATTTATCGATAGATTTAATTAGGCGCGCTTTTATTTCGGTTAGATTATAGAATAAAGATGATCTATGTTGAATTTGGATGTGTAACAAATAAACAAAAAAGTGGATGGAGTATAGTGCGCTTGAAGGGTTTCTTTTGTCTTATCATTTACAAATAATTAATGTGACCATATTTTAGTTGTTGCTGCTCCAGTTGCAGATTTTTATTTTCTTCGACTCTTTTTTTCCGATATACATACATGTTTCTTTAATTTACAGTTACAATTCGACAAGTAAATGTAGAGAATGGATGTAATGGAGAACAAGACAACTGCTGAAATCACAGATTCCACGACTGTTCTGTTCTATTTCGACGTGTGTCGGGATTACAAGCTTTCGAATTATTTAATATTCTCATCCATTTTGTATATTGTGTATTTGGATTTGTTTTTTTTATTAAACTGTAAGGACGTGGCTAAATTTTTGTTGATCTTTCAAACCACAAAGGAATAAAAAGTGAGTAAAGTGCTCCGATATTCTCCACTTTGCACTCTCTATTCCCTCTCTTTTCTGTTTTTTTGTTTAATTTGTTTGTTTTTGTGTGGGTGCAGAGAGAACCGTAAAATAAAAAAGAAAGATTATTATTTGTTGCCTTAACAGCAACCAAATATAAAGATAAACAAAGTGTTTTTGCTACTGCGCCAAAATAAAAAGAGAGAAAAGAAGACAATGAATAGAGGATTATGTTGTTGCGTGTATTTTATTAAAATTAAGTAAATTCATTTTATTTGAGGTCTTTTTGTGCAACGATTTGGAAAATTCTTTTTGAAGCAGCAACGCGCGATATTCGAAAATTAAACACAGTAAATAAGGGATTACAAAACACTGTTGCCAAATGCACAATTTAACAAAATCAGCTTGTTGCCATGTGGCGGGGGATGTGAACTTTATTCAGTCCTAAGAACAGAACCAGATCCCATTATTAAGGTGCCTTAACTGGCCGTAATAACTAAGGCCGCCCCATTGAGTTTTATTTTTTGTGCGTGTTTCTGTTTTGAATGGTAGCTTAGTTTTTTTTTTTATTTACAAAAAAAAGTGAAAAAGTTGGAAATATATAAAAAATAAATAAAATGATTACCCTTACCCCCGTATTATGACAGGGGCTATTTGCTCAGTTGCTTAAATAAATTTTCCTCTAAGGGTTGCGATCGGTTTTCGAATGTTTGGAATCCCATTCATTGGACGCTGCTGCCTGTTTGGCTGTCTGGCTAAAGTGAAAATTCCACTGCAAATATGTGCTTTAATTGAGCATTGAGATGGCGTCAGTAATCCTAGGGAGAACACGAAGGAGCGGAGGAGAAGGCCCCTTTCTCCGGCGGCCCAACAATTTTTTGTGTGTGTAATCAGAGAGTTAATTTTCCATACTCAATACAATTGCTTCACTGTTCTTGCGTAGTTTTGTTTGTCTATGCGTTGGTGTGTGTGTTCTAATTGATCTTCTTCTGACTGGCCCGTATTAAATAAATAATGCTTGCGATTTTGTGCTTGCACATTTGTAGAATATTGGAATAGAAATAGAGTGAAATATTTGGCAGCCATATATGTACATATATTTATATATTTTGCATGTATATGTATGCATGTGTTTGTGTGTGGACGATGCTGCACAGCTGATTTTGATTTTGGCATAGTTTTAATTGGCACATGTACAGAAAAAGAATAATACACATTAAAAGGAAGGCGCAACAATACGCAACGGCAGCTGCTGCAAACACCACACACAAATACACACAAACGGCACATGCCATAACGGAACAGTAAAAAAAAACAACTCGAAGATGGGAAAGAAGAAACGAGCGAGGACAGCAGGCAAGCAGGGATAACAATAGAAGAGTGGCAAAATCGCAGCACAAATAACACCCAAGGAACAGCTGTCGACGCAGCCAGCGACGTCATCATAATCATCAAAAAGACAACAACAAAAGTTAAACAGATTGGGCGTTTTATATAGATATATGTTTGCATGCATATTTGTGCGAATATCTAAGTGCGTGAATAAACTAAATAATAAAACGTATTGTGGCAGCTCAGTTGACAGTTTTCAGTTGTGAGTTGCGATCTCATCTAAGCTTATAGCGTCCAATAGTGACCCAATTCATGGCGATTCTATTTGTGCAAAACTTAAAGATTTAATCTTGTTTTGCTTAAATGTTTATTTATCTCATTGCTTATGCTTCAATTATATTTGTATAACATTTTCCACTGTTTCAAAATCGTTTATAAGGACAAATATTGAACTGTGCAAAACAATACACTTTTAATTCATATGCTTAAAAATATCATTACAGAATTCCCAGAAATGGAACATCTTTCAAATCTGCCAGTGAATATTTGAATTGGCCACTGGGGAAATGGATAAACTTGCAGTTGTCTAGCGAATCCAAAACTGATTTATAAAATGCGATGCGCTTGCAATAAAAGTGGAGATGGAACTGCATCGATTCGAAAAGATGTAAGTTACAACATTCCAAAACTCTAATAAAGCCGTTGCATAAAATGTCATGATGATTTATAACTATTGTCAGGAATTACTCTTTGCTCTGATTGTCTTCCAGATGTCAAATAACGATCGCTTCTCGGGGCACATTTGTTGATTTATGGATAGCGTACATCGGACAACTCAATTCGGAAAGCTGACCAAAGCTGTTTACACCAAAATTGATGTCACAAAATCAATTGTCCGACACGAAGGCAATAAAAACAAGGCCGGGAGGCAGGCAGAAGCTATATAATCCGCCCTGTTTTATAAAAACAGGGGTCAGTTGCACAACCCGGTCGGCTGCTGCTGCTTCTGCTACCTTCATTCATCCACAGGACAATCGAAGGCAAATCTTAATCGTCGTCGTCATCGTCACACGGCGCTAATCCCCACGGCGAGCGTTGCATAATTTTCCAGTTCAGTGAATCGCCAGAAACGTTGATCCTGACCCACAAAAGATTGTCGTCCTCGTCGCCGAGATGCCATAATGAAGAGGTCAGTTTCGCACGCTGGCTGCCAAGTCGTTGTTTGTTTGTTATTTTTATTAATGTTGACGTTGATGCCGTTGCAGTTAAAGGATTATCAGAGCCGCAACATGGGCGCGAACTTGCGGTTGCTTCAATGTCGTTCTTCTGCCAGCTGCACAGTTCCAGTTGCAGTTGCTGCTCCTGCGCAATTTGCTAGGCGTTTACCTAATTTATTTTTTGTCCTCGTATATTTACAGGACACAGGATGCGCTGTCTGACTGACTGGCCACAACAGCTATCGCTTGTGCAGAGTCACATCCTGCCACATCCTGTGGCTCAAGTATCACACGCATGATTAATGAATTGACTCTCATTCAGCCCACAACATTCCCAGGCTGCCAAAACGGGAGCAAAAAATGAGAATTTTAACCAATAATAATAATGCTTGTTGTCAGATCGGATGTGAATCATGCTAACCAGGGCAACTAGATGTGATTTGTTGCTGTTTCTGATTTAAAGAATACAAATATTTTGCGGAATTATTATATTTATGGTTTTTTTAAATACTTTACATATTCCCTTGATTTAATTTTTAGTTTTACTTAAACTATGCTGAATGGAGTTGCACATGAAATAAATAAAATCGAGCTGACGGCTAACAGCTGATGGAATCAGTCCGTCCACAACACAATTAAGCCCAATTGTAAAGGGTCACACATCATGTAAGCCTTTAAATGCTGAGTTTTCTTTTTTAAAATTGTTTTTTGTTTTTCAGTGTTCGGTCATGTGAAATTTAAAAGCTGACATGTAATAAAAACCAACCTTTGTTGATGGGACATTCAAACGGGACGGCGCTGGGCAAGTGGCACAAAGGGCACAAGGGGTGCAAGGGGCAAACGTTGCCCGTGGGCTTTGTTAGCACGGTGCTTCTTCGGTTTGATGGACAAACTCAGGAGTTGCGTTTTTCTCGTTGCTCGTCCTGCAATGCAATGTTTTCTCAATTAATTTCCGCTCTTTTCTTTCGAGCAGCATCAGTTGAAAACAAAAAGGGGCCATTGGGCCCTTTCTTGATTAGCTCGCTTAGATCTGTGCACCGGTTTTGCGGTGTGATGTGTAGCGGGTCAAACGGTGTGTTGCCTCATCTAATCCAATTACCATTTACCAATTGACCGCGCCTCACCCATTGCTAGCAGCAATCAGTAGGGGTATTCAAGCTGCAGGCTGTAGGACACTTTTCGACCCAATATTTATGCTAGATATTCTATTAATTTTATGACTATAATCGGGAAAAGAATTCGTTTTGCATATAGTTTGATTCAATGGCTTAGTTATTAAATAGATTTCGATCTTTTAACCCAGGCAAAAAACCACACAGAAATTGAATAAAAAACAGATTGGCAAAACATGCTACAAATGTGCACCTAATGAAAAACTGCCAACGTGCAACGAATTTTTTAGTCGTAAAACTTACAACAACAACAATTATAGACAATGAATAAAAAAACGAGCATAATTGTAAATTAACCCGATGGCAGCATATGCAATAAGCAGGGAAAACAAATTTCCATGTGTCATAAAGTTAAGATCGACATGAAAACAGCAGCTCCGCCCCCAACCCCCTTTCCTGTCAACCAAGTGGGTCCGTGTTAATGTGTTAGACACGTGGGTCGCGTGGTTGATGGTTGATAGCTGAAAGTTGCTATTGATGGTGGTGCTGGTGGTGCAATTTACGATATGCATCTAGTGCTGCACTTTTGACAGCTTACCATTAACATTCAGCGAGTGACCTTTAGATGCTTGGAGGGGTTGCTGCTCAAGGGTTCATATTCAGGTTCAGGTTGTGGTGCCTCAGTGCTTGAGTCAGTTTTTGGGCGGTCGGTCATTACATGTAAACATTTGAGGGTTTTTTTGTTTTTCTTTTTCTCGGGTTTTTGGTTATTTAATTGATTTTCTGCACTGACGTCATTAGCAGATCAACGACCAGTGATAAACTCCCTCCTCCTCCTGCTGCGCCTGTTTTATGATTAATGTCTTGCATATAGTACTATATGTATATATATATAGTCTGACTCTTGACTAATTCCTATAAGCGTTGCATGCCCTCTCTACTCACTTCCCTCATCTGGAAGCCATTCGATGTTTCTAGCTCTGTTCTTAAACTTTGTCCGGTTGTCAAAAAAAACACCAATACACAATCATTTGACTGAAATCAATTTGACATCTGTGATTTGTCTGTCATGTATTTCATTCTGTTTTGTAGTCTTAACTGAAATTGTGAACTATAAATTAAGAGAAAACAATATAAATGGAGGGCGGTAAAAAAGAGTCCGAAGGTGCTTTCAGCAGCGACGCAGACATTAAGATGCTTTGCCTACTTGTAAGAAAAGTCTTGTAGCGAAAAACATAGCAAAAAAGCCAATTTTCTAATTTTCCAATTTTCTAATTTTCTAATTTTCACATGTGATTGCATACAACTTTGGCAACAGTTAAAAGGGTTGACTATCAGTAAGCCGGGTAAGTGCTAATGCAAACCAAAGTTATTATTATAAAAACGATGTTTTCACAACGTACATATTATTCAGATAACGTGGAATATTGCACTATCTGTGGCAACCTTATAACGCAGTCGTGCACTGATTGCAAGAAGAACGTTTTTAGTTTCCACGAGGAGTGCGTCATTGCTAGGGGCGTTTGCCAGCATGCCTTTCATCTGCACTGCCTTAAGCCTTGGCTGAATGGGTGCAATCGCTGCCCAATTGACGGCACCGAGTGGGAATTCATCGATGACTAGCTGTCAATTTATTTGCGTTTATAATTGCTAACTAATCTGTTTATTTTGGAGTATGCTCGTTTAGTTTCCAGTGCGTCAAAATATTTTGCACACTCTTTAAAGATTTATTGGCAAACACACACACATACATAGGCACACAGAAAAGTTCGATAGCTATTGAAAAAGCTCAATAGCTCAAAAATCATATTGTATCGAAATTCAAAATTTAACCACAAATTAGGCAATAAACAATGGCTAAAGCGGTCATGGGTTTATTCAGTTCAAATCAGCGCTAAAGCACTGTGCAGCCGCGTCGAATCGAGGGCAAAGGTTCTTCCTATACCTACTATATTAAACTACCTACACAGGACATGCACATAGTGCAATGGGTTGCTCCCCTTATTTGCCCTGCAAATAAACACACACGCACACACACATATCCATATATATACTGAAAACTGCACAAATTTCAATGCTTCATCCAGTTTCTCTCGACCCGATCAGCAATTATGGAAAAACATTTTAAATGGGAATAAGTTCAATGTTTAAAGTAATTTCGCAAAAAAGCAGAATACAAAACTCTTGGGTACATCTCAAATGTTGAACTTTGTGGTAATCCACATATGTAATCATGTCAACGCAATCCTGACGAAATGGACCTGTTGCAGATGAAGACGATGAAAATAGATAATATTTTAGAAACAAACTGACCGATTCTTCCTCTCAAAGCTGTATAATATAGTTGCCCTATATATATATCTGTGATTTGTCTGTCATGTATTTCATTCTGTATTGTAGTCTTAACTGAAATTGTGAACTATAAATTAAGAGAACACAATATAAATGGAGGGCGGTAAAAAAGAGTCCGAAGGTGCTTTCAGCAGCGACGCAGACATTAAGATGCTTTGCCTACTTGTAAGAAAAGTCTTGTAGCGAAAAACATAACAAAAAAGCCAATTTTCTAATTTTCCAATTTTCTAATTTTCACATGTGATTGCATACAATTTTGGCAACAGTTAAAAGGGTTGACTATCAGTAAGCCGGGTAAGTGCTAATGCAAACCAAAGTTATTATTATAAAAACGATGTTTTCACAACGTACATATTATTCAGATAACGTGGAATATTGCACTATCTGTGGCAACCTTATAACGCAGTCGTGCACTGATTGCAAGAAGAACGTTTTTAGTTTCCACGAGGAGTGCGTCATTGCTAGGGGCGTTTGCCAGCATGCCTTTCATCTGCACTGCCTTAAGCCTTGGCTGAATGGGTGCAATCGCTGCCCAATTGACGGCACCGAGTGGGAATTCATCGATGACTAGCTGTCAATTTATTTGCGTTTATAATTGCTAACTAATCTGTTTATTTTGGAGTATGCTCGTTTAGTTTCCAGTGCGTCAAAATATTTTGCACACTCTTTAAAGATTTATTGGCAAACACACACACATACATAGGCACACAGAAAAGTTCGATAGCTATTGAAAAAGCTCAATAGCTCAAAAATCATATTGTATCGAAATTCAAAATTTAACCACAAATTAGGCAATAAACAATGGCTAAAGCGGTCATGGGTTTATTCAGTTCAAATCAGCGCTAAAGCACTGTGCAGCCGCGTCGAGTCGAGGGCAAAGGTTCTTCCTATACCTACTATACTAAACTACCTACACAGGACATGCACATAGTGCAATGGGTTGCTCTCCTTATTTGCCCTGCAAATAAACACACACGCACACACACATATCCATATATATTCTGAAAACTGCACAAATTTCAATGCTTCATCCAGTTTCTCTCGACCCGATCAGCAATTATGGAAAAACATTTTAAATGGGAATAAGTTCAATGTTTAAAGTAATTTCGCAAAAAAGCAGAATACAAAACTCTTGGGTACATCTCAAATGTTGAACTTTGTGGTAATCCACATATGCAATCATGTCAACGCAATCCTGACGAAATGGACCTGTTGCAGATGAAGACGATGAAAATAGATAATATTTTAGAAACAAACTGACCGATTCTTCCTCTCAAAGCTGTATAATATAGTTGCCCTATATATATATCTGTGATTTGTCTGTCATGTATTTCATTCTGTATTGTAGTCTTAACAAAAATTGTGAACTATAAATTAAGAGAAAACAATATAAATGGATGGCGGTAAAAAAGAGTCCGAAGGTGCTTTCAGCAGCGACGCAGACATTAAGATGCTTTGCCTACTTGTAAGAAAAGTCTTGTAGCGAAAAACATAGCAAAAAAGCCAATTTTCTAATTTTCCAATTTTCTAATTTTCTAATTTTCACATGTGATTGCATACAACTTTGGCAACAGTTAAAAGGGTTGACTATCAGTAAGCCGGGTAAGTGCTAATGCAAACCAAAGTTATTATTATAAAAACGATGTTTTCACAACGTACATATTATTCAGATAACGTGGAATATTGCACTATCTGTGGCAACCTTATAACGCAGTCGTGCACTGATTGCAAGAAGAACGTTTTTAGTTTCCACGAGGAGTGCGTCATTGCTAGGGGCGTTTGCCAGCATGCCTTTCATCTGCACTGCCTTAAGCCTTGGCTGAATGGGTGCAATCGCTGCCCAATTGACGGCACCGAGTGGGAATTCATCGATGACTAGCTGTCAATTTATTTGCGTTTATAATTGCTAACTAATCTGTTTATTTTGGAGTATGCTCGTTTAGTTTCCAGTGCGTCAAAATATTTTGCACACTCTTTAAAGATTTATTGGCAAACACACACACATACATAGGCACACAGAAAAGTTCGATAGCTATTGAAAAAGCTCAATAGCTCAAAAATCATATTGTATCGAAATTCAAAATTTAACCACAAATTAGGCAATAAACAATGGCTAAAGCGGTCATGGGTTTATTCAGTTCAAATCAGCGCTAAAGCACTGTGCAGCCGCGTCGAGTCGAGGGCAAAGGTTCTTCCTATACCTACTATATTAAACTACCTACACAGGACATGCACATAGTGCAATGGGTTGCTCTCCTTATTTGCCCTGCAAATAAACACACACGCACACACACATATCCATATATATACTGAAAACTGCACAAATTTCAATGCTTCATCCAGTTTCTCTCGACCCGATCAGCAATTATGGAAAAACATTTTAAATGGGAATAAGTTCAATGTTTAAAGTAATTTCGCAAAAAAGCAGAATACAAAACTTGGGTACATCTCAAATGTTGAACTTTGTGGTAATCCACATATGTAATCATGTCAACGCAATCCTGACGAAATGGACCTGTTGCAGATGAAGACGATGAAAATAGATAATATTTTAGAAACAAACTGACCGATTCTTCCTCTCAAAGCTGTATAATATAGTTGCCCTATATATATGTCTGTGATTTGTCTGTCATGTATTTCATTCTGTTTTGTAGTCTTAACTGAAATTGTGAACTATAAATTAAGAGAAAACAATATAAATGGAGGGCGGTAAAAAAGAGTCCGAAGGTGCTTTCAGCAGCGACGCAGACATTAAGATGCTTTGCCTACTTGTAAGAAAAGTCTTGTAGCGAAAAACATAACAAAAAAGCCAATTTTCTAATTTTCCAATTTTCTAATTTTCTAATTTTCACATGTGATTGCATACAATTTTGGCAACAGTTAAAAGGGTTGACTATCAGTAAGCCGGGTAAGTGCTAATGCAAACCAAAGTTATTATTATAAAAACGATGTTTTCACAACGTACATATTATTCAGATAACGTGGAATATTGCACTATCTGTGGCAACCTTATAACGCAGTCGTGCACTGATTGCAAGAAGAACGTTTTTAGTTTCCACGAGGAGTGCGTCATTGCTAGGGGCGTTTGCCAGCATGCCTTTCATCTGCACTGCCTTAAGCCTTGGCTGAATGGGTGCAATCGCTGCCCAATTGACGGCACCGAGTGGGAATTCATCGATGACTAGCTGTCAATTTATTTGCGTTTATAATTGCTAACTAATCTGTTTATTTTGGAGTATGCTCGTTTAGTTTCCAGTGCGTCAAAATATTTTGCACACTCTTTAAAGATTTATTGGCAAACACACACACATACATAGGCACACAGAAAAGTTCGATAGCTATTGAAAAAGCTCAATAGCTCAAAAATCATATTGTATCGAAATTCAAAATTTAACCACAAATTAGGCAATAAACAATGGCTAAAGCGGTCATGGGTTTATTCAGTTCAAATCAGCGATAAAGCACTGTGCAGCCGCGTCGAATCGAGGGCAAAGGTTCTTCCTATACCTACTATATTAAACTACCTACACAGGACATGCACATAGTGCAATGGGTTGCTGTCCTTATTTGCCCTGCAAATAAACACACACGCACACACACATATCCATATATATACTGAAAACTGCACAAATTTCAATGCTTCATCCAGTTTCTCTCGACCCGATCAGCAATTATGGAAAAACATTTTAAATGGGAATAAGTTCAATGTTTAAAGTAATTTCGCAAAAAAGCAGAATACAAAACTTGGGTACATCTCAAATGTTGAACTTTGTGGTAATCCACATATGTAATCATGTCAACGCAATCCTGACGAAATGGACCTGTTGCAGATGAAGACGATGAAAATAGATAATATTTTAGAAACAAACTGACCGATTCTTCCTCTCAAAGCTGTATAATATAGTTGCCCTATATATATATCTGTGATTTGTCTGTCATGTATTTCATTCTGTTTTGTAGTCTTAACTGAAATTGTGAACTATAAATTAAGAGAAAACAATATAAATGGAGGGCGGTAAAAAAGAGTCCGAAGGTGCTTTCAGCAGCGACGCAGACATTAAGATGCTTTGCCTACTTGTAAGAAAAGTCTTGTAGCGAAAAACATAACAAAAAAGCCAATTTTCTAATTTTCCAATTTTCTAATTTTCACATGTGATTGCATACAATTTTGGCAACAGTTAAAAGGGTTGACTATCAGTAAGCCGGGTAAGTGCTAATGCAAACCAAAGTTATTATTATAAAAACGATGTTTTCACAACGTACATATTATTCAGATAACGTGGAATATTGCACTATCTGTGGCAACCTTATAACGCAGTCGTGCACTGATTGCAAGAAGAACGTTTTTAGTTTCCACGAGGAGTGCGTCATTGCTAGGGGCGTTTGCCAGCATGCCTTTCATCTGCACTGCCTTAAGCCTTGGCTGAATGGGTGCAATCGCTGCCCAATTGACGGCACCGAGTGGGAATTCATCAATGACTAGCTGTCAATTTATTTGCGTTTATAATTGCTAACTAATCTGTTTATTTTGGAGTATGCTCGTTTAGTTTCCAGTGCGTCAAAATATTTTGCACACTCTTTAAAGATTTATTGGCAAACACACACACATACATAGGCACACAGAAAAGTTCGATAGCTATTGAAAAAGCTCAATAGCTCAAAAATCATATTGTATCGAAATTCAAAATTTAACCACAAATTAGGCAATAAACAATGGCTAAAGCGGTCATGGGTTTATTCAGTTCAAATCAGCGCTAAAGCACTGTGCAGCCGCGTCGAGTCGAGGGCAAAGGTTCTTCCTATACCTACTATACTAAACTACCTACACAGGACATGCACATAGTGCAATGGGTTGCTCTCCTTATTTGCCCTGCAAATAAACACACACGCACACACACATATCCATATATATACTGAAAACTGCACAAATTTCAATGCTTCATCCAGTTTCTCTCGACCCGATCAGCAATTATGGAAAAACATTTTAAATGGGAATAAGTTCAATGTTTAAAGTAATTTCGCAAAAAAGCAGAATACAAAACTCTTGGGTACATCTCAAATGTTGAACTTTGTGGTAATCCACATATGTAATCATGTCAACGCAATCCTGACGAAATGGACCTGTTGCAGATGAAGACGATGAAAATAGATAATATTTTAGAAACAAACTGACCGATTCTTCCTCTCAAAGCTGTATAATATAGTTGCCCTATATATATATCTGTGATTTGTCTGTCATGTATTTCATTCTGTTTTGTAGTCTTAACTGAAATTGTGAACTATAAATTAAGAGAAAACAATATAAATGGAGGGCGGTAAAAAAGAGTCCGAAGGTGCTTTCAGCAGCGACGCAGACATTAAGATGCTTTGCCTACTTGTAAGAAAAGTCTTGTAGCGAAAAACATAACAAAAAAGCCAATTTTCTAATTTTCCAATTTTCTAATTTTCTAATTTTCACATGTGATTGCATACAATTTTGGCAACAGTTAAAAGGGTTGACTATCAGTAAGCCGGGTAAGTGCTAATGCAAACCAAAGTTATTATTATAAAAACGATGTTTTCACAACGTACATATTATTCAGATAACGTGGAATATTGCACTATCTGTGGCAACCTTATAACGCAGTCGTGCACTGATTGCAAGAAGAACGTTTTTAGTTTCCACGAGGAGTGCGTCATTGCTAGGGGCGTTTGCCAGCATGCCTTTCATCTGCACTGCCTTAAGCCTTGGCTGAATGGGTGCAATCGCTGCCCAATTGACGGCACCGAGTGGGAATTCATCGATGACTAGCTGTCAATTTATTTGCGTTTATAATTGCTAACTAATCTGTTTATTTTGGAGTATGCTCGTTTAGTTTCCAGTGCGTCAAAATATTTTGCACACTCTTTAAAGATTTATTGGCAAACACACACACATACATAGGCACACAGAAAAGTTCGATAGCTATTGAAAAAGCTCAATAGCTCAAAAATCATATTGTATCGAAATTCAAAATTTAACCACAAATTAGGCAATAAACAATGGCTAAAGCGGTCATGGGTTTATTCAGTTGAAATCAGCGCTAAAGCACTGTGCAGCCGCGTCGAGTCGAGGGCAAAGGTTCTTCCTATACCTACTATATTAAACTACCTACACAGGACATGCACATAGTGCAATGGGTTGCTCTCCTTATTTGCCCTGCAAATAAACACACACGCACACACACATATCCATATATATACTGAAAACTGCACAAATTTCAATGCTTCATCCAGTTTCTCTCGACCCGATCAGCAATTATGGAAAAACATTTTAAATGGGAATAAGTTCAATGTTTAAAGTAATTTCGCAAAAAAGCAGAATACAAAACTTGGGTACATCTCAAATGTTGAACTTTGTGGTAATCCACATATGTAATCATGTCAACGCAATCCTGACGAAATGGACCTGTTGCAGATGAAGACGATGAAAATAGATAATATTTTAGAAACAAACTGACCGATTCTTCCTCTCAAAGCTGTATAATATAGTTGCCCTATATATATATCTGTGATTTGTCTGTCATGTATTTCATTCTGTATTGTAGTCTTAACTGAAATTGTGAACTATAAATTAAGAGAACACAATATAAATGGAGGGCGGTAAAAAAGAGTCCGAAGGTGCTTTCAGCAGCGACGCAGACATTAAGATGCTTTGCCTACTTGTAAGAAAAGTCTTGTAGCGAAAAACATAACAAACAAGCCAATTTTCTAATTTTCCAATTTTCTAATTTTCTAATTTTCACATGTGATTGCATACAATTTTGGCAACAGTTAAAAGGGTTGACTATCAGTAAGCCGGGTAAGTGCTAATGCAAACCAAAGTTATTATTATAAAAACGATGTTTTCACAACGTACATATTATTCAGATAACGTGGAATATTGCACTATCTGTGGCAACCTTATAACGCAGTCGTGCACTGATTGCAAGAAGAACGTTTTTAGTTTCCACGAGGAGTGCGTCATTGCTAGGGGCGTTTGCCAGCATGCCTTTCATCTGCACTGCCTTAAGCCTTGGCT
Source organism: Drosophila demipolita (assembly GCA_035042405.1). Taxonomy (NCBI): domain Eukaryota; kingdom Metazoa; phylum Arthropoda; class Insecta; order Diptera; family Drosophilidae; genus Drosophila; species Drosophila demipolita. Next base: position 1,091,436 of record JAWNLI010000047.1, on the reverse strand, counting down.
GAATGGGTGCAATCGCTGCCCAATTGACGGCACCGAGTGGGAATTCATCGATGACTAGCTGTCAATTTATTTGCGTTTATAATTGCTAACTAATCTGTTTATTTTGGAGTATGCTCGTTTAGTTTCCAGTGCGTCAAAATATTTTGCACACTCTTTAAAGATTTATTGGCAAACACACACACATACATAGGCACACAGAAAAGTTCGATAGCTATTGAAAAAGCTCAATAGCTCAAAAATCATATTGTATCGAAATTCAAAATTTAACCACAAATTAGGCAATAAACAATGGCTAAAGCGGTCATGGGTTTATTCAGTTCAAATCAGCGCTAAAGCACTGTGCAGCCGCGTCGAATCGAGGGCAAAGGTTCTTCCTATACCTACTATATTAAACTACCTACACAGGACATGCACATAGTGCAATGGGTTGCTCTCCTTATTTGCCCTGCAAATAAACACACACGCACACACACATATCCATATATATACTGAAAACTGCACAAATTTCAATGCTTCATCCAGTTTCTCTCGACCCGATCAGCAATTATGGAAAAACATTTTAAATGGGAATAAGTTCAATGTTTAAAGTAATTTCGCAAAAAAGCAGAATACAAAACTTGGGTACATCTCAAATGTTGAACTTTGTGGTAATCCACATATGTAATCATGTCAACGCAATCCTGACGAAATGGACCTGTTGCAGATGAAGACGATGAAAATAGATAATATTTTAGAAACAAACTGACCGATTCTTCCTCTCAAAGCTGTATAATATAGTTGCCCTATATATATATATATATATATAATTGAATGTCATCATTGGTTTATGAAAGCATTTTGTTTACAGTACGTTTGTTTATGCTAGAATATGCGGTTGGGTTTGATAAATGAAAGCTCGCATTTGCTTCTTATTTCATTATTTGAAATTCATCATTGGCTTATGAATTGCATAAGGCGTTGTCGCAGTGAGTGTGGACATGAGAGATCTGCATGATCTGAATATATCACTATATATATATTTAAATATTTTTTTTTAATTTAGGTAATTTTTTTGAGGAGTTTTGTTGGGTTCATTCATGTCATCTTCAACGCGTTTTCAATTTCTTGATACAATTATAAAACGCTCTGAAAGGGTCTACATTTGGAGACCAAACACTGCCATTAATAAGGCATTTCTAGAATCCGAGCAGTTAAACTAACCATTTGCGTCTGGTATAAAGAGGCAGAGATGTGGTTTAGTTTGATGGCGCGGGCTAATCAATTATACAACTTTTGGTAAATGTCAGAAACTGCGAAGGAAGAGTGAGGTCGGCTAGAAGATAAAGGGCTAAGATGCCAGCAGAGCAGAGCAGAGCTGACGGCCATTTGCCTGGGAATGGTAAAAAGCATATTCAATAAACTTAACATTTTATTCAAATTTAATTGCAGCCAAGCATTAATTTCGGGATTGGCATAGGGTTTGGGACCGGGATGGAACCTGATCGGCTGTGTGGCTGTCAACCGTTTGACAAACTTCCTTCGACCGAACTGTGATGTGAGTGCGTGTGTGTGAGTATGTGTGTGCGATATGTGATGTGTGTCGTCCCGTTTGAGAATGTGAAGGAATGCCTTCGCATCATTTGCATTCGAACCCTCATTTATACCCTGAACCCATTTCAAATTGGTATACTGGACTTGTCTTAAAGTATGTAACAGGCAAAAGGAAACAGAATATATGGTATAAGCATATATGTTCTTGATCAAAATCAACAGCCGAGTCGATAAAGCTAGGGATATTATTTTCTAATTTATGTTGTCGATCGAAATAAAGGCCTTCCAATAGATATTTAATATACCTTAACACACTATTGATCTGTTATAAAAATTTCATCAAGATTAGGTAAAAAAACAAACGAATTTTGAATTTTAAAAATAAATGTTGGGCATATAATCGATTTAATGCAGCTGACAGCAGCATCTAGGGTATCTCACACGTGAGTCCTCCCCATTAGAGCGATCTTGCTTTTTTCGTTTCTTTCTTTCTTTTTGATGCTTTGTTGCCTTGCTTCGTTCTTTTTTAGACTCGCCTGGCCAAAGGCCTTTGCGGTCGGGTTGCCCGATTACCGTTAGTTTTAAAGAGCAGCAGCAATAATAACAACAATTGAATAGGTGAACGTTGCCACCTCAACCCCCAGCTACGCCCCTAACGCCTTCGAGCATGGAATAAGAATAATTATCTACGCGCACATTTTCACGGTAAAAAGCCCATTTTGGGTGAACATTTGAATTGCTTTTCTGTACTTTTCTTTACAAAAAAAAAATTCCACGTTTTTTCTTGACAATTAAATATGCAAATGCCGCAAAACGTTTTCTTCAATGTTTTATTGTTGTTGTTGCCGTTCCTAGATTAGGTCCTGGCCCCTGCCCCTGTCGTGACCGTACCTAATAAGTATCTATCTAGCTCATCGCTGACCCAAAATGCATACATATATATATATATATATATATGCATACATACATACATACAGCTTTTTGTAAGCGAGCAACGCTGGCACAATGCTTGTGCTGCCAGATGGAAAAACTTGTGATTGACAATTCATTTCATATATTTTCATCATATTTTTATGCAACTAATACGTTTAAAAATATACCAAAATTCAAGTTTGACCGATCAATCAGGTATTATGGGCGATGGCAAATGGTACAACATGAATCTAATGGTAAGCACAGGCCGTTCAACATCCGCAAATGTTGCCACAGGCTCAGCAAGTGCAGCAAGTGTTTGTGCCATATTTTTGTGCTTTGGATTGGTTTTGCTCGATTAATAGTAGGAACTAAAAGTGTGGCCCAAAGATGGGCTTAAGTGTGCCTTGTTCCAGTCATAAATTAAATGCAGACCAAAAGGTTGCTCTGAAGGTGTCCAACACGAAACATTAACTTGCCACAAATGCCAAATTTGCATGGGCTCACAGCATGCGAAATGCTGCGATAGTTGCGATGGGGGTGTGGCAAGCGGTAATTCAGTGTTGAAAGGATTAACTACACCCAATTGTGTTATGGGTCACAATGATTTACGATCCAAGCTACCTGCTCATTAGCACCAGAGCCGAAACTATCTGTATGACTGGCTGTGCGTGTGGCACATTCATAGAGGACAAGGCAAGTATTTTGCATCCGTTCATTGATCTATTGATGCATCATTCATTCACATCTCTCGGTGTTAATCTGTGCGTATTCTAATTTCCGAAACTGGAAACTCATTTGGCTTAGCTCGTTTGCTTTAGTTTTGCCGCAGTTTGCGACAATCTTGCGACAATCTTGAGTTGGGTGCAAAAGGTGCCTCAAAAAGGTGTCGCAAATCCTTTCCTTACCTTATCCCTTAACCAACCAGGCAGCTGTGCGGGAGTATATATTATGCATACAGATATAGATGCGGACAAAGATTAGATGCAATTGTAGTTGGCTTAGCTGCCCCTAATGCAGTCATTGTCCATATAGACTTACCTTACAATATCCGTTCTCTGATCCGAAGCAAAACTGTCATAAACTAAACTGAGAGAAACTGTAAAATGAGTAAAATATGCATTTTCCTTCTCAACTCTCAACTGACCACGAATGAGTAACGAATAAATAGTTCTTCTATTTAGCCAATGAAATAATAGTAATAAATAGAATTTGTTAAAAACAGTATTATCTTAGAATTTGTATTAAAACTTTGTGTTCCCTTAAAAACTTATTAGTTTTAATGTTTGAATGAGCCGATTTATGATTAATGTAAATATGCCGAATTATAGAAAGAGAGAGAGAGAGATATAGAGAGAGAGATAGATAGATAGAGAGAGTTTATTGAATTAAGAATATAGAATATAGAAAAGAGTTTTTATTCTGAATGAAAGTAGATGTCTTTATTTAGGTTCCTCCCTCCTGCTACCACTGCCAGCTGCGGCTTGTGGCCACGTGGGCATTTACCAAGTTGCACCTCAATTGTTGTGCACATCAAACGGGCGACTAACTCATCTAATTACCCCCACCTCTCATCCTTCTAGCCCACTCCGTTTAGCCTTTTGGCTTGACCATATCGCTACTTTTATTTTTATAACTATTTTTTACCTTATCGGCCTTATCGTAATTGCATCAGAGCTCCTACGTTTTTTGACTGTGTCATGTCACATGTTCGTTCTTAAGTGCTCACCATAAGGAGAATTACAAAATTACAATACGATAAGAAAAATAACAACAAAAACAAAGACTCATAAAACTCACGCGTATCGATGTCGCCGCTTCCATTTAGAGATAAGACTGGCGGCATTTTGGGGTTCGACTCAAAGAGAAAAAAAAAACAGAGAGAAAGGGGAAAAGGGGGCGCGTTTGGAATTGATTCCAACGCCCGACCCGAAACCCTTTTCCCAACAATTTATTGCTCAATTTATATTTGCTTAGACTGCCAATAGTTCAATAATTCAAAATGCCAAAGGAAAAAAAAAGGAAAAAACGATCATGTGTCCTAGGAAATTTGCATAAATGACATTTGCATGCAGACATCTTCAGGGGTACTCAATCTGTGTCGGAGTCGCAGTCGCAGTCGGAGACGGAGTCTGTGGCTCTGGGGTGATTGTAACTTAAACAGCTGCCAGACTGCTTGACTGCTTGACTGCCTGACTGTCAGCCTGTCAGCCAGTCTGACTTGCCTCTCGCTCCTCGCACCGATGTCCTTTGGCGCGCGAAAGGTGTGATCCCATGTAATAGCCAGGATGCAAATGGAAATGTTTCGAGAAATATGCTAATGATAACTGGCTGGGATTCGGTTTCCTTTGCTGTTGCTGTTGCTCTTTGCTGGCACTGTTTTTGTTTTTCTCATCTTGTTTTGATATGTAAGTTGATATATGATATTTGATTTTTGGCTGTCGCCCCGCGAAGACTCCCCTCTTGCTGCTTGTTGCCCTTTCAACTTCAATTACCCAGGCGACAGGCCGACAGAACTCCCTCTTCCTCTCTCTCTCTCTCTCTCTCTCTCTCTCTCTCTCTTTGTCTGTCTCTGTCTCTGGTGTGTGTGTGTGTTTTTTTGCATAGCTTTCGCCAACAGCTGTCAGACTCTGACTCTGACTCAGAGTTAGGCACAGGCCCAGACTTCGGAGTCTATGCAAAATAGTAGTCCAAAGACTTTCTTAGTCAGGCCTGTCGTGTCGGCTTCTGGCTTCGCATATGGCGATCGGCGAAGCGTAACACACGCTACCTGCACAACCCTCTCCCTCTATATACACATTTAAACCCACCTATGCCACTTCACTTCCAGACAGACAGACAGACAGATAGATAGACGGACAGACAGACTGCTGGGCGGTTGGGCGGACAGCTTGTGTTGTGAAAGTGAATTGTACATTTTTTTGCCAAATCAATTCACAAGTCCTTATTTTCCTCATGTCCTTATCGAATCTATAATTTTTGAGCTAGAAACAGAGGCTGATTTTGACAACAATTTTATTTATGTAATTTTTCAAAATAATATTTTAGTTGCTATCTATATTTATTATATATATATATATATATATATATTGATCACAAATTGTATCAATTACTAACAATATTGTACAATTCAATGCGTTAAAAGTGTAAAAGGGTATTTACTCATCCGTTGGGTTTTCATTTGGAACCCTTTTTGTGCAACTTTTTCTCTTCTTCATTAGCGCAATGCGGAAAATTGCAAATGAATCAAATCTAATCCGATCCCATTTGAAGACAGAACAAAGTTGAAAACTGAAGAGTCTCAGTCATCTTGCAACGATGTCATTTAAATTTTTGCGCACTTCAAGCGCACAACGGGGAAGCAGCGGTGCGGGGAGTGGGGTGATCGGTGATCGGTGAGGGGGTTAAGCTGTTTTCTTTTCTCTCACGACTCTGCCACAAATCCTATCGAAAGGGTTTTCGGCCTTTGTCAAGTGAGCCGCACTTAATGAACTAGACAAAGATGCACACCGAACCCCAATAAACTATGATCTACACTTCTCACACTCTTTCTCTCTCGCTCTCTCTCTCACTCTCTCTCTCTCTATCTCTCTCTCTCTCTCACTCACCTCAGAATCAGTCTCGTTTTTTTCTCGCTTGGGCGTTTCTTTTATCGCAACGCCGTCAGTTTTGCAATTGTTATAATAATATTTTCGGAGACATGTTATTTAAGGGTAGTGCAAAAAATTGTAACACGTCAAAGCCAAAAATAAAAAATGCTAAAATGCTAAAATCTGATCCAGGCACATCGATTTGCATTAATGATGTGCGTGTCAGTATCTGTGTGTGTGTGTGTGTGTGTGTGTACTTTCCATCTGTGCTTCTTGGCTATCTTTGGACTTGGTGTGTGCGAAAGTATCTCAGCAATTATGGCAACCCGATGATGCATGGTGAAATATGTGTAACTGTAGACATAGATATAGATATATACATAAATGGACATGAGAGAATTCGGTACACATGAATATTTATGTCCTTCAGAGAGATACAGTTACTTTTCGATACTTTGCTCATCATTTATCATAGGTCTTGGCAAAAGGCTCAATCAATTAAATTGTTCATAATTAATGAACTTAGTTGCTATGAATAAGAATCTTTTTCGATTAGCTTAAGTGAATTTCGGATTTACCAAAGTAAAAATTACTTTAATAGTAAATCGACTGAACTTGCAATTAATATGCATATATCATTAGTCGAGTCTTTATTAACTATGTTCATTTATTATTATTTATTTATTTATTTATTTTTTTTGTTGTTATTTTTGTCTTAACTGTTATTGAAATAGTTGAAAAATGTTTAACAAACTCTCTTCAATGGAATTGGAGCAAATCATATTATTGTTAATAATTCATATTTTGCTTTTTGGTTTCTTGAACTCAAAAAAAAAAAAAATAATGCATATCTGTCAACTGATCAGACCTTTATTCAACTTGTTCTCAATTTGTGGTATGGGTAAACTGAGTGGTCGTCGAGTGATCTCTACACCTGCTCTCCAAAATTGGGTCTGATGAATGGTTTGCAACAAAATAACATGTTGTACATATATACATAGATATATATTTATATACACATATATATATGTGCAACAAACTAATTTTAGGCTAAGAATTGTTTGCCACGAAATTTATGGCACGCACCAAAGGACGTTGCACGACGACGACGACGACGACGACGACGACGTCGACCAACAACAGGTGAGTTTTGGTAATTGTTGTTCCTTGCGAAGGATACGGCTGGTTAGAGCCCTGCACAAAGTGCTGGCCAAGAAAATAGAGCGAAGCAAAGAGATTGGGACATGCATATTTAGCGCCTACGTCTAATGGCCATGCTGAGGCACACATTGAGGTGGCAGGCGACCCGCAGGATATGCAGCAGGATATGCCACTCGAAGTTGACTTGCCACTGTTCAACTGTCGAACTGTCCTTGTTGTACTCTGTTCGAAATTGAGCTGAGCAGATTGTCCTTCAGCAATATCAATCTTGGAGCTAAATATTCCGATTCTTCACTAGTTGTTATAAATGCTTAAATTTGGAGATAGTTTCACTCATATAATATTATATATTATTAATAGTATATTATACTAAATATATTCTTATATTTAAAAATTACATTATTTAAATTGTACTTTTTAAGGTTGAAGAATAAGTTTTGTATAAGATTTTTGTTATATCTTGCAAAAATTTGTGTTCACTGTTTTTAGTCTTGTAAGTTAATAATTAAAAATCATTGTTTGTACACTGAAAGCAGAGTGTGGCACAGTCGCAACGTTCTCATTTGTTTTCGGTTTGTTTCAGTGTCTTTTTTGCAAATGTTTTGACATTTGCAAGGCCTGACAAGCGGCGACTTTGTGACAGGATATGCAGGACAAGCGCCCGCTCCGCTCTGTCCACATGCCCGTCTCGATCAGCGTCCATTGTTTCGATCATTTTTGCAACTGTTTCACCCTCCTCCTCCCGTTCACTCCGTCCACTCCATCTCTACGCCGACGATGCCCGAGCGGCGATAAGCGAGGCACGCGTGCGCGGCCAGCGCTGTCAAGCGGGCGTACCCCATGGACCAGGCAACCAGGCGGCAACCAGTAATACAAACCTGCCAACTGGCTAAAAGAAAGCAAGCGCAGAGTGATCGGGAGAGGGTACAGTCCACAGGGGACAGGGTACAGTCGACAGGGGAGAGAAAAGTGCGGGTCGAAAGGTGTGCGATACACGCAGAGTCGACTTTTGTCACTGCGAACAACGAAACATTAAGCGGGTGCTCTGTGTGTGTTGGTGTGTGTGTTGTTGTGTGTGATGTTGTGTGTAGCTGTGCTGTGTTTCAATTGACAATATTCGCCACTCGACAGAAGCGTTTAAATCGCAATTAGGGCCAAAAGTGTGCCCGCTTTCCACATCCACTTTTCCACTCTCCACTTTTCCACTTTACAAGATTTTACCCATTAAATGAGTTTTCAATCAATCTGCGAGTTTGGAAATAAGTAGAATAAGAGATCATTTTGTGCGTGCCATTGTTAACACAGATAATAATAATCACACTCTATTAACTTGAAATTGTAGGGGCATTTCAAGGGGAAAGGAATGGATATGGTTGCCAAATGAATTGCTTTGTAAGTCCATTTTGTACCTTTTAGATGGGTGTCAGATGAACTGTAAAATTATAGTTATAGTCGATTTACTTAGAGAATCGAAACTTTAATTTAATTGAAAGCAACAAATGTCATGTTTAAGAATAGCATACTTTTTTTTTCGATATCATTTCTTAACCACATTGAAAACAATTTCATTTGTGGGCCAACCTTTTTATGAGGATTCCCACAGAGCTGTCAAGCTGAACTGTTGTGGCAAGCGAATCCATTTCACTTACAATCAAAATAAAATTAAGGAGCTGCATGTTAAATGAGACGGCAAGTCTGGGCAGACATGCCCCGGGAAAATAGATACACAAAAGAGATGCACGACATGGACGTGGACAGTAACAGGAACAGAGGTGCATCATTATAGAACCAGATAATAATGTGCAACTGACCAAAACAAAACAAGCAAAAAGAAAGCCAAGAAAAGGAGAGCTCATAAAAAACGATGATGGACGCGCTACAGGGGGGGGGGGACGGGACAACCTTTGTCAAGTTTCAGTGATTTTACTGGTGTTCTAGACGCTCGGCCCTCGGCTATAAAAACTGCTCGCTGGTCCGCTGATCCGCTGGTCAGCCCCTTGGCTCAGTTTCCTTTTGTCCCGGAAGTACAGAAAAGGGTGTGACAGGCCTGCACTGTAAACAATTTTTGTATTCCATTTTCGGCAATAAGGCTTCTTAATAATATTAATAGTATTATTTAATAATAATAAATAATATTATCATTCAATCTAAATAACAATTTACAGTTAAATTACGATTAAGCATGCAAAATTAGAGAGTCTTTCGGAAGTGAATTTTTTAATTATAAATTCTATAAACAAATAAAAAATAAGAAATTAAAAAAAGCAGACCAAGGTTGTTTTTTCGCTCAGTGTACTTGAAGGAAAATATAGGGCAAATAAATGCTCTGCTTTGATTTCGATGTAATGTTTGCTTGACCTTGCCTTGACCGCCTCACCTCGTCTCTCCACGCCTCTTCGCGGCTCCTCATCGGATTTTGGGTGTGCGGGGACCTTTGCAATATGAATAATGGTGACGTTCATCGATGTCCAGACATATCACATCATAAGCTATTTACATTATGCTATCGTCTGCCAAGCCGCATAAGCCGACAAACACCAGCCCCTCTTCACCCCTCTGCCAACACTCTGCTTTTCTTCGGAAAAGTTTTACGCTCTGCTGAGCAGACGAGCCTGGGAAGTCGACAAGACGGCAACAGTTCAACGACAATATCCAAAATAGGCCATGTGAAAAGTGTTAACGGCTTGGCTAAGTGCAGCCCGCTTCTGACCAGCAGCTTCAGACGATGGCTGGCCCAAGGGTTGGACAAGCTGCCCTCAATGAATTTGCATAACTCTTGTTTTTGTCCCTCATATTTTGACAGCTCATTTAACGCTGGGTTTAATGATCGTTCCGATCGAACACCTATATTTGGCCCGATGTCTGGAGAACTTGGCCAGCTAATGAGCCTTGGTCAGCCAGCATAGTCGGCAACTTCCTTGTGCTTATGCTAATTGCCAGGGATTCTCAAATGAATTGTGGCAATTTGTCAGCAGCGGGAAACATGGGAAACTGTCCTCCACATATTCCACAAGAAGCAGCTCAGCGGGATTTGCTCACCTTAAAGTAAAACAGATTAACTACTAATTGCAACTGGATTTTAATCAGGTTTCCAGTTTCTACTTTTGGACAAAATTTAAGTTAAGTGTATTTATTGCAAATGTAGAATTAAACTAGAGCGCAAACTAAGGGCATAACGATCCCTAAATGGGAAAATGAAATAGTTTAAAGTATTTACCATATTTGTGCACTGCGAATGAACTATATATAAAAGATACTAAATTAATTTATCATGTGTAGAGTTAAACTTTTATTTTTTTATTGTTGAATAAATTAAATAAATAAAAAATATAACTTGAAATTGCAATATTTTTAAAAAGTAATTAATTTATGAAATCAAAATAAGTCAATCTTAATTTGAATTGCGAGTATTGTATAACTTTCCTTACCTTATAAAATGCATATATCCTCAACTATCCCCACTAGCCAAGTCGGTCTATAAGTTAAGTTAGTTTATCACATAGCAATTTATCCAAGTTCATCATTCGCAAAGAAATGAAAGATCAACATCGGACTACTATATCATATGGCATTGAAAGAAGCAATCGGTCCGGTTTTTATATATTTATATGTCGTTAGATTGACTCCGATCTTTAGCTTATCTAATCGGTGTTCAAGATGACCAAACTTGGTAGTTTCTTAATCATATTGAATTAAGTAGCAACAATTGTTGCTGACAATTTACAATTTACAATTCTCTTCTCTTCTCTCTCTCTCTCTCTCTCTCTCTCTCTATCTATCTCTGTCTCTATCTCTGTATTTCATAACCATTCCTTGTAATTTTTGGTAGCTATCAAAGCAGTAAAACGCCCATTAAGCAGGCGCTGTGGGAAACACTTAAACCGGAGTGTTATTTTTTATTTTTTTATTTGTGGGTTTTTTGTTCGGTTCCCTCAACTTTCTGGGAACTCAAAGACTTGACGAGTTGAAGAGTTGAAGACCATGCGCCACGCTTCGTTGGATCTGAAGTGGTCTTTGGCATTAGGCTGGTTTCGTCCAGTCTTTGACTCTGGACTCTTTTGTGGTTTTCGCCTTGAAGGCTGCTCATCTAATTTCACCAGTTTTGACCAAATCCAACTGTGGGGAAGCCCACAAAAATAACAACAATAAGTTAAAATTTCCATCATTAAATAATTTATTCTTTACAAAAAAAAGACTTAAATTAATAAAAAAAAATTGTTTCTAAAAAAATGTTCAGGAATTGAGTTCAGCTATCATCGTTTAGCGAGAAGCTCAAACGGCGCTTCGTCGCATCTCTCGCCTCCGGCTGCATCCATATTGCATCCAGCTGGCACGCAGCCTCCAGCTCCTCCCCACCAAGGCCCAGTGGCATACCCGCTGCTGCTCTTAAGCCCAGCTCCTCCTCCAGCTCGCAGTCGCTGGTGGAGTTGTGTCCGCTGTCGGGACTTATGTGGCGGGAGCGGGAGTGGGGTAGTTTCTGGGCAGAGCGCGAGGCGGCTGCCAGAAGCTTCTGCGCCGACTGCCTAACGCTCGACGAGATCTTCGTGGTGATCTTTCGCTTGCGGCGCACCACACGCTGCCTGCGCAGCTGCAGCTGCAGCGAACTCCTCTTGCCACTCTTTTCCCCCACTCCACATCTGGATCCAGATCCAGATCCAGACGAAGGCTGTGGCTGTGGGGAGCAGACTTCTCGCTCCTCGTAGGCATCGGGCTGCCAGTACTCGCACAGATCGCTGGCCGGATCGAAGGCGGGTCTATAGGTGGGCGAGTGGACGACCGTCCTGGCAGTCGAGATGAGACGATTCTCCTGTCGATGATGCTGCCGCTGGCGCTGGCGCAGGCGTTGGCAACTGCGAAGTGAAGGAGCAGCACCTGGTCGACTGGGAATGGGCGCCTTACGATTGCTCTCCAAAATGGCATCGATCATTCGTTCCAAAGTGACATCGCCCATCTTAGTCGAGCTGAGCGTTGTCTGCTCGAGGAGATCAGCAGCAGCTGCAGGAACAGAAACAGGAGCAGGAAGAGGAAACGGAGCAGGAGCAGAAGCAGGAGCAGGAGCAGGAGGAGGAGCAACAGCTGCGCCAACAGTTCTGGCCTGCAGCAGTGGCTTCTGTTCCATGTAGCGTGGCTTCTCGAAGTAGCTGTCCGGGATGCCCATTCCACGCAGCGCCAGCAGTGGGCCTGGAATGATGTTGTTGCTGTTATTGTTCCCATTGGGTCCGTAGCTGGGCGAGAACTCCGCCTCGAAAGTGGGCAACGTGGAGGCATAAACTGTTCTTGTTGTTGGCTTTAACTGACTCCGGGCACTCCGGTGCAGAGGAGCTGGGGTGGGCGTGGACGTGGGAGTGGGCGTGGCTGGCGTCATGATGTTGCTGAGATCCCGGAGCAGGGGGGTCCGCGGACATAAGGAGGCGGAGGCAGCAGCGGGCAGCGGCGTTGAAGTCAACTGATTCTCCTTGCCCAAGATCAAAGCAGGCAGCAGAGAATTGGGCTTTTTCAGCTTTAGTCGCTGTTGCGTTAATCCTGCAGGAGTCGCTTGTGGAGTGGGGAATGGAGTCCCAATGGCAATAGGATTGGGAATTGGGGCTGCCGCATGGAAGTCATTGTAGTCGATGCCGATGCCGATGCCACTGCCAAGGACAGCCTGGACTGCTTTGCCCTCCAGGTAGGAAGGACGCGGCTGGTTGACAGCCCACTTGAGCATCTTCAGATGCAGCTTCTTCTTCTCTTCGGCGACTCTTGCTGTTTTTGCTGCTGATTTCGTTGGTGTCTGCAAGTGCGGGAGGTAACAAAGTTGTTGGGTTAGTCTTGTAGATCGCAATATCGCTAAAAGTGTGTGTGTGAGTGTGTGAGTGTATGTGTGTGTGTGGCATTCCTCTGGCCTGTTTCTATATATATATATTCATATATTTTTGTGTAGCTTTTTGGCTTTGTTTTCACCTCCTTCGCAATCCGCAATTCGCAATTCGCAATTCACAATTCGCGAAGTTGCCGGGTGAGTTTTTGGCGCGCTTTTCGGCAGCCAGTTTCGCCAGCGAATTGTGAATTTGTGCGTAAATATTTTCTTCTATTTATTACAGTGGTACAAAATGCACCGTTCGGATTCTTGATTCCTGACTCCGAGTCAAATTTCGGTTTCTGCAATTTACATTTATTCGCCAGTCCCCATTCCTGACTACTCATATTTTTTTATGACTCTAAGCATTATTGTTAAATGAGGCAGCAAAAATGAAATCAAAAATGAATTTCTGGAGACGCTGACGCTGCAGGCACTTTGGCCAGAACTCCTTCAGCGGGCAATTAAATTCCTTATTCGGAAATTACCCTTGGGAAGCCCCGCTGAACAGTTTGAACTTGAACAAAAATTAATATTACAAAACTGAACTGCATATGGAGAATATTTATAATGTGCAAATATGATATGCATAGTAAAGCTCAGGAGAGGAATGCGAAATGCATTCAAAATTCCACTAGATGAATATGAATATGAATATGAATATGAGTGTGAGGGATTCGAACAGTTGATTCATTTCATACTTTGCTGAGCTTTTCGAATTAACTTTGCCTTGGCATCCATTTTCAATGCACTTTTAATTACCTTTTCACAAGAATTTGCGCACCGATTTTTAAAGTTTGCACCAGTAAAAAAAATAAAGAAATAATTTAATGTTTAGCACAGAGAGATGAATTTAGTTTCCAAATTCAATTTCGGTTTCGGTTTCGTAGCTATGCGAAGCGAGGACGTGCACTCCGACCGGCTCGTGTTTGTGTACTGACTTGGCTGATTGACTTGGCTCTGGCTGCAGCCGTTGCGTCGCTGCTTCTGCACTGAGAACGAAAAGCACATGAAACGTGTTGCGTCGACGCAAAGTGAGCGCGCGCAGGCGCTGAGACAAACACGTTGTCTGGGAGCGAGAGAGCGCTAGAAAAAAGAGAGAGGGAGGATAACGAGAGAGAGATAAGCAACGGCAACATCGTTTCTTTCAATTCAATTAAACTGAAACAGAGGAATTCATTCAATCAGTGACCGGACAAATACAACTTCAAATATGCAGCTGGTGGGAGGAGGGGGGAGGGAAGCAGCAAGGTGAATGCGAACGGAACTATTCAAAATAATACCTTCCAAGTTTTTCGGTATCAGAGTATAAATATTTGCATCTATATTACAATTACGGAAATATGAAAACGAATCTAATTGAGAGTTAGTCAAGTAAAATATATATTTAGAATTGAATGTTAAAAATCGTTAAAATACAAAATCGTTCAAATTGCGAATATAATATAATTTATACAAATATTTTGTTATTTGCATGCTTTATGTTTCAAGTTGTTGTTCCTAAAGTTATTTTGCATATTTCTATAATATCACAACTGATCCGAGTGGATCTGAAATGCACAGATTCTTTTAAAATGCGAGTAATGGAAAACTGAAGAATTCTCGGATAAATCTGTAGCTATAAAAAAAATAAAGTTTTGCTATGTAGAATATATGTTTGTGCATTTTATTAAACAGATTAACATTTCCCTGATTTCCCTGATTTTCTTTTGTTACTAATTTCTTGTCTAGCATATTTTTTTTTAAGAAATATTGGCTGCTGAATTGCCCTACTCCCATGTGAAACCCATTGCTATCAGTGGTCAGGACATGTATTTGGTGGAACTGCAAGTTTGTTTACTCATCTGATATCGGCATGTGAGGATATCAGCAAGGATATGACTCGTGCGTGTGTGTGTGTGTGAGTGCGTGTGTTTTTCTCTGTGTTTTTAGCTGCTACCAGCTGCTGCTCCTTGCTCCTCGCTGCTTGCTCCTTGCTCCTTTGCCCGCTGCCCGCTGCCCGCTGCCCGGTCGCTGCTTACGCCACAAAACATAATTTTCAATTACCTTTCTCGCAGCGTGTGGCTCCTTTCACCTTGAATTTTCGCCAAGAAAAGGACAACACACACACACACACACAGACAGAATGAGAACCTTTGTACAATTTAGCTCATTGTTTATGGGACAAGCGCCGCTGTCGCTGCTGGCGTTGCAGTCTCTGTGAGTTTGAGAAAAAATATGTTGTGGAAAATTGTGCAATTGTTTTGCAATTTATTGGTTAAAGGGCTCGGATGCCAGATTCCTGATTTCTGATTCCGGACTGCTGTGTTTGAGAATCATGCAACATCCTGCGCTGCGCTGCGGCCAACGCCAACGTCAACGTCGACTTTGCCGTTGAGGCCAACTTTTGTTTAGAGCGCAAATTTATGAGATTTGCCGTGAGGAATTCGATTCCTGAGGAAATCGAGACTGGAGAATTGAATAAGGCGACAGCTGTTCAGCTGATCAAAGACAAGAGAAGGAGAAAGCAATTAAGTAAGGCAGACAGAGAGAGAGAGAGAGAGACAGAGAGATAGAGAGATATGTTTCATTCATATTAAGATAGATTAAGAAAACTCACGCTGGAAAAATTGTACGCCAAAAAATTCTTGTTAATGTTACGCAACACAAATTGGCCAATCTTAAAGGATTTCACATGAGCATTTAACAAAGATTCCCAGCATTCCCGGAATGAAGACCACCACGTGGACCACTTGTCACTGGCCGAGCTCTGCCACTATTTATTGCATTCCACACAATGTGAGGTGTTTTTCCCTGGCAGAACTGTCTAAAATTGGACGAGATATGAATGTGATGGGAATAGATAAGGGTTCATTTGAGGACTGTTTTATAGATTCCTTAACAGTGTCCAAAAACAACTAATTACAATTAGAATGAATGAAGACATATTAGTTTTTAGTCGTAAATAATTTATTGACTTTATTTTTGTGCAGGAATTGTTTATTTTTAAGCGAATCATTATTAAAAAACTGTCAGGCATTAAGTAAGTACTAAAAATAATATTTCTAATTGTATTACGTGAATTTAATTGGATTCGGTAACAGATTTCCAGCTGCTTTTCCAGTTTTGCCAGGCTCGGCGCAGCTGAGCTGATTGGTCAATAAATAATGAATAAATCGACAAAAAAAGAACTAAAATAGCTGCAGATAAATAAATCAATAAGATGAAAGACTGATTGTCAATGGGAGCGCGCGTCCTTGCTGCTCTGGCTCTGGCTCTGGCTCTGGTTTTGAAGGGGGCAGCTGCAACGGGAGTGAAAGGATCTTAACAATAATCTGTCGTCCTGTCAGCCATTGAATCAGAGCCAATTTAACGCATTGGTCATTACAACGCCCCTCAGAGAAGCAGAAGAAGAAGGAACAGGAGCAGGAGCAAGAGAAAGAAGCGCGAAGGGAAGATAAATTAGGCCGGATCAGGATCCGGATCGATTCGGACATCCTAACTTTGCCACCAATAAATTGCCCAACAATTGCGCATAGCTGAAAATTGCGAAAAAGGGAATATTCTTGATGCAAACACTTCACGCTCAGATTTGCTACTGTTTTTGTTTTTTCTTATTCCTTGCCTTCTTTTCCCTCGCAACACAACACTCACACACACACACACATACACATAGCAAGGCCATCAAGATAAAATACGCTTAGAAGGCAGGCAAAGGACGAAGAAAGGTAGCTAATCTTGAATCACACACCGATAGCGCCAGGGACCCCTCAACCCCGAACAGCTGTGTGGGATTAGGCCCTTCTGCTTCAGCTTCTCCCTCCCTCCATCCTTCCTCCCTGCTGCCTTACTTTGTTCCCTACCACCTTCTGCTTTTTGTCAAGCTCTAACTCTGAATGATGAACTTATATCATATCTGTATATGGGTTTCGAACTAAGATTGCGTTACTTGGCTTATATAACTTACTATATATATTGGCACAATTATTCAGTTACTAATCCAGAATAGAATTCGAACCCAATTTTGAATTAAGAACTGCTTGAACAGGTAGAAAGCCGAATGAGAACCCAAAACGAATCCATACATAATTAATAATATATTCAATATACTATTTTAAAATTAAATGTTTGATACTTAATTAATCTTAGTTAATTCATTTAGATCAGTTCTTGATAATTTGATTTTCAGCTGAAAGTAGAAAAAAACCAGTATTGCTAAATAGAAAATGTATGAAATCAAATATATATATCAATACTTAAAATCATCTCCTTTCTACATAAAGGCAGAGGAGATCATTTAGCACATTGTCAATGTGTATTTATTAAGTATTATTATTTAATTTTATTTTAATTTATTGCGTTTTATAATAGTGCAAACTGAATTGATTTTAATCGGCCGCTCTATCTGCTCTTTTACTTAAAACTCACTCTCACTCTCTCTCTCTCTCGCGCGCTCTCTCACCGAAATTCCAGCAGCCGAAATGCCAATAGAAGAAATAAGCTCGCTCTGCTGGTTGGTGGTGGTTAATTTAGAGCAAGCAGAGCTGAGCACGCAACATGCCGTGCCTGGAGCGAATCAGTCACATTTCGTCTGCGCCCCTGCGAGGACGTCGTGTTCCGCTCGTCTCTTCTTCTGTTTCAAACGCGAGCAACGAAATAAATATTTTTTGGATTTTGATTTTCGACTTTTCGGTTTATTTTTTATCTACTCTTTTTTTGTGTGTTTGTTGTGAAAACTCTGCCTGGATAACCCAAGGAAGCAAACATTCAAACCTTGGCTTGAAACGAACAAGAACAGGTAATAATTGAGACAAGTGCATTAAAAATTCATTAAGCATGCACAAATGTGGTAGATGCGGAATAGCAGACTAAGAAGACTCAGCCAACCATCCAACAACTCAAGCACGGAAGTGCAACCGACTCGAGTGCTCTGTGAGAAACTTAATTATAAAACACCCCATTCAAAAATCATCGCACATTACATTTTCATATAATATTCAAATATTCACATCAAAATTGTGCGCGTGCGTCACGTTTATTTTTATTTTTTTTTATTTTTATTTTTATTTTTAATTTTATTATTTTTGTTTTTGTATTGTGGGTTCCGAGTTGCGCATTGGGATGCGAGTTGGCCTCTTTTGTTTCCTATTCCTATTCGTTTTCATATTCGTATTCGTTTTAGTTTTGGTTTTCGTTTTCGATTCGATATGATCATCATGTGAAGTGGGCTCGAGAGCAAAACGGGGCTGAAAAGAGGCGGCCAAATGCGCAAAATGCTTTCACGCATTTTCGAGTGCTGCACAAATATTCAGAGAGCATCGCATTTCGCGTTTGGGCCACTTGAGTGGCCCGATTTAAATGGCCAGCGAGTGCCGGAGTGCCGGAGTGCCCAAGTGTAGAGTGTGCCAGAGCAACCATTTTGAACCACCCAAAAATACACACGCACACACACATACACACACACACATCTATCGAATCGAGACACGCAGCTGGAAATTGCCTCGCTTTGAACTTGCTTTTCTTACATTTGGCACTTTCTGCTTTTTGCGCGCCGTT
The DNA here is from genome assembly GCA_035042405.1 of Drosophila demipolita. NCBI lineage: Eukaryota > Metazoa > Arthropoda > Insecta > Diptera > Drosophilidae > Drosophila > Drosophila demipolita. The sequence goes on along the minus strand of JAWNLI010000047.1, from coordinate 1,072,872 downwards.
TCCCGTTTCCCGTTTCAGTTGCCTTTGTTGCACGTCGGCAGCTTTCAATTGTTGCCTGCCCCAGCAGCCGGCAAAAGCTGCCGGGGCGAGTGCGAATTTGAAATCCTTGCGAAAATTCTATGCGCAGCAAACCCGTTTCAGCTAGTCCAAGAACAACCCAGCTTCAAGTTGAACCAGTTTTATTCATCCTTCTTTTTTTTTTTGGATTATTTTTTGCAAACAGACAATGGCAATCTGTGTCTTAACTAGCCAGTTTCATCCGTACTCATCTTTAACTTGATCCTTTGCTACTCTTTCAGATTTGCAACAGCTGCCAACATGCTCAAGTGGGCTGTCAACCAGCCGCGTCCTTCCTACCTGGAGGGCAAAGCAGTCCAGGCTGTCCTTGGCAGTGGCATCGGCATCGGCATCGACTACAATGACTTCCATGCGGCAGCCCCAATTCCCAATCCTATTGCCATAGGGACTCCATTCCCCACTCCACAAGCGACTCCTGCAGGATTAACGCAACAGCGACTAAAGCTGAAAAAGCGCAATTCTCTGCTGCCTGCTTTGATCTTGGGCAAGGAGAATCAGTTGACTTCAACGCCGCTGCCCGCTGCTGCCTCCGCCTCCTTATGTCCGCGGACCCCCCTGCTCCGGGATCTCAGCAACATCATGACGCCAGCCACGCCCACTCCCACGTCGACGCCCACCCCAGCTCCTCTGCACCGGAGTGCCCGGAGTCAGTTAAAGCCAACAACAAGAACAGTTTATGCCTCCACGTTGCCCACTTTCGAGGCGGAGTTCTCGCCCAGCTACGGACCCAATGGGAACAACAACAGCAACAACATCATTCCAGGCCCACTGCTGGCGCTGCGTGGAATGGGCATCCCGGACAGCTACTTCGAGAAGCCACGCTACATGGAACAGAAGCCACTGCTGCAGGCCAGAACTGTTGGCGCAGCTGTTGCTCCTCCTCCTGCTCCTGCTTCTGCTCCTGCTCCGTTTCCTCTTCCTGCTCCTGTTTCTGTTCCTGCAGCTGCTGCTGATCTCCTCGAGCAGACAACGCTCAGCTCGACTAAGATGGGCGATGTCACTTTGGAACGAATGATCGATGCCATTTTGGAGAGCAATCGTAAGGCGCCCATTCCCAGTCGACCAGGTGCTGCTCCTGCACTTCGCAGTTGCCAACGCCTGCGCCAGCGCCAGCGGCAGCATCATCGACAGGAGAATCGTCTCATCTCGACTGCCAGGACGGTCGTCCACTCGCCCACCTATAGACCCGCCTTCGATCCGGCCAGCGATCTGTGCGAGTACTGGCAGCCCGATGCCTACGAGGAGCGAGAAGTCTGCTCCCCACAGCCACAGCCTTCGTCTGGATCTGGATCTGGATCCAGATGTGGAGTGGGGGAAAAGAGTGGCAAGAGGAGTTCGCTGCAGCTGCAGCTGCGCAGGCAGCGTGTGGTGCGGCGCAAGCGAAAGATCACCACGAAGATCTCGTCGAGCGTTAGGCAGTCGGCGCAGAAGCTTCTGGCAGCCGCCTCGCGCTCTGCCCAGAAACTACCCCACTCCCGCTCCCGCCACATAAGTCCTGACAGCGGACACAACTCCACCAGCGACTGCGACTTTGGGGAGGAGACTGGCCCATTTGGTGACTGCCTCGTGGAGGCGGCGACCAAGCGGCGTCTCAGCTTCTCCTTTCACGACGACATCTCCGTGGAGAAGTAGGATGAGTTCCTTCGCCCCAAATACAAACTGGAATTCAACTAATTTTCGGCTGTCAAAACAACTATAAACAAATTTGTTTTTTTTTTATTGTTTTTCATTTGTTTGTTGCGTGTTTAATTTGCGAATTTAGCAAATTTGTTGCTAAAAGCTTTCAATTGCCTTCTTTAAGCTGAAGCATTCCAATTTAAGATAACTAATAAATTATAAACTTTTTTTTACCGTAATAAAATTGCCAAGAAATTGATTTATTCGAATTTGTTTTATTTTATTTCTGATTACCAAAATATCGAAAATAAAACATTTTACAAATCTGAACAGCCAGTTTGGAGAAATTAGCAATTTGTATTAATGCATTTTGGGCAGGCGTTAGGAAATTTGTCTGTGTGTTGAGGGAGGTGCAGGGGAGCTTAAAGGAAGGGAAGCGGTAAAGTCGCTGAACAACCCTGTCTGCCAGTTGTTGCGTATCCGGCATATCCTGCATAGCCTGCATATGTTCTGCATATCCTGCATATATCCTGTTCAGGCATTTACATGCCATTTATCAAACACCTGTGCAACAACATTTGACCGTGTTACTGTGGGTGCCCCTATCCCAGTTGCTATAATGCTGCAACAAAACGTTGCACAATTTGCATAAATTTGAATATTTGCTGCTGGACAAAACAAATGTTTTGCTATATGGTTTTTGGGATATGGCCTGTTGGCTGGCCATTTAACGCAGCGGATATATACACAGTGAGAAAATTGCAATTTAAAAATTGTTGAGAAAACTTTCAATTTTAGACGTTTTTTATTTACAAGAATTTTCAAGCGAATAATTTGTTATTTTAATTGGATTTGAAGCCAAATTAAATTTAAATTGTTCCAACGAATTTGGCCATTTTGTTGTTGTTTTGAAGAAGCCTTTAAATATATTTAAATATTGATTTAACACAATTTAAGCCTTTAAATAGGTTTAAATATTGATTTAACACAATTTTAGCTTAAATTTGTATAATTTGTTAATTCAATTGAATTAATTTCTCAAAACTGTGTAAGTCAACATCTTTTCTGGCAGTGTGTAAACGGCAGTTGTTGGGAGGCAAGTAGTAAAATATGCGGCAGTCTGCGGCTTGTTAGGCCAACAGCTCCTGTGAGGCAACCAGCCCGAACAAAGTTATGCAAAGGACATGCATGGAGCGCATATGGAAAATTGTTGAGGCCACAAAACATTCAAACCAGAAATAAAAAAAGGACCAACAAAAAATAAGTCGAGCAAACAGAAAACAGCAAACAGCTGCGAAGGATCTGGCAATGCGTGGGTTGTTAGCTTCTGGCGCTCCTTAAATGTTTATTAAATACTCTTCAAGTAAAATGCCCAGGCATTGCCATTGTCCTGTGTGTGTGTGTGAGTGTGTGCGTGTGTCCTTATCCTCCTCCTGGATACTGCTGCTGCTGCTGTTGTCCATTGTTACTGTGCGCTCAATTGAGTTTCCCTTGGCGCTGCTGCAGCTGCTTTGGCTCTGCTTTGCTCTGATTTGTCACATAAGAGTTCGACGCGCGCTCCTCGCACATCCTTAAAGAGCCAGCGCTGCTGCGTCGGCGTCGGCGTCGTTGTCGCACACCTTGCGGCAATTGCGCCAAAAATTGGACGAGTAAAAATGAATTGTAAGCAAACACAAACCGAGCCCAGGGGACAGATGTCGTCGCCACTAACTATGTGAGGGTGTGTGTGTGTGTGTGTGTGTGTGAGGCTGCGTGGCACGTGACTGCATTTGCAACACCAACGCAATGCAACGGCATGCAATGCGTGGCAAGTTCTCAAGTGTCTGCTTCAATTGGTTCAAGTGGCTGCTGCCAGTTGCTGATCCCGATCCCAAATGGGTTAAGTGCCGGAAATAGCACAAACAGTGCCAAGGGAGGGGGCAGGAGTAGTTTGCTTCTAACAAAGCGAAAACCCTTAACTGCAAATTGCAACTATTTCCTTGCCAATCGCAGAACTTATCAGGTTTCTCATTGGTACCGAAATACATAAAATTGATATTTTGCTTGCCTATAAAAAGGGCTTTAAAAACAATCATTATTAAAATATGTTAAGTAAATATGCAAAAAGAAACGCTTTCTTTTTGTCACCTTTTCTTGGCACAGATCCAAAGTGAACTGGGCAGCTGGGCAAACTATCGGGACAAAGATCAGCTGGGGTAGAGATAAAGCTGGGTCGTTTGTAAGACGCAACTCAATCAATGTCAGTGGCAAGCAGGCAATTGCAACTGTCAATAAATGGAGCACTCAGGAAGAGGACTGCAGCAGGACAAAGCAACCGATGGGCGAAGGGGGAGGGCCAAGGAAAGCGCACTAATCCCAAGCGACGTGCGCGATAAGTTTCCAAGGTATTCCGAACGATCCTTATTTTGCCAACTATTTGTATTTGTCAAAGAATCCGATTTCCAAAGAGCGGCAGAGAGAGAGAAAGAGAATGGAAAGGAGAGGGAGAGAGAGGCAGAGGGGCGTAGAGAAGACGAGACGATTAATCAATGTGACGTGTGCGCATTTTTTGTGCCTTATCCTCAATTCACGCTTCTCTTCTTGCTTTTCTATTATTCTACTTTTCTCTCTCTCTCTCTCTCTCGCTCGCTCTCTCAGTCTCTCTCGTGTTTGGTCTATTTTTTGGGACATCTTGCCAGTTTCGGCTTTTTGCGCGCCATTGTGGAAATATGTCCTTGTCATTTTCGAGATTTGGTTTTTCTGATTGAGTTTTGTGCATGTGTCCCTCGTTCCTTGTCCCCTCTCCTATGTCCTGTGCCTTGTGCCTTGGGTCGCTCTGCTTCTGTCCGAAACGGGAGCGCAACGTGTGAAATTTCAGTTTCATTCAGTTCATTTCACTTTGTATGGAATCTAGTCCAAGATCTCTTGTGAATTTAGAGAAATTTGAAATTTGTGGCTTTTATACTTTGTACAAGATCCTTTGATTTATTAGCATTTTCTGCAATTAGCTTTGGGGCACAGCTTCTCTGCCTCTTAGCCAATCTTAAGCACAACACGTCATCTTGCCTAAGTAGAAAATTTGAAGTCCATTGGCTGTTTTTTTTCGTCGTTTTTCATTTTAATCCATTTGCTAGATATTAAAACCTTTTATTCGTAAAAGATCTAAGATTCCCGCACCAGTCGCCCACTCGTCACAAAAGATTCTCCTCTACAGATTCCTGGGGTTAACCATTTCCTAGCTAAACCGCAAGACCAAACAATTCAATTGATAAGCATTTGCATTGCAGCAAACAGAGAGAAGGAGAGAGAGATAGAGATATGAAGAGGGAGAGAAAGACAGAGAGAGAGAATTGAGTTTATGTAAAGGGTTGTCCTTTGTTGTCCCTTAGGATTCTATATGTAAATGTTGTTTGCACGACAAACTTTGAAACTGACAATGCCAAACGCAAAACTAATAGATACATTTATGCCGATCTGTTACAGGATAAGAAAAGGTCCTTGGGTAATTTAAAATATTTACGGTCAGCACTTGGTATAGTTGGAAAAAGGGGTCAAAGGTGCTTTGCCAAGTAGATGCCTCAACCACAGCATCAGCATCAAAAATTGTGTTTGCCTTTGGGCTTCGGCTTTGATTTGGGTTTTGGGTTTTGGGTTTGTCTAATTGCTTTCCATTAAGTGACCTGCATTTGGGATCCGGTTCTTAGCACTTAAACCAATTTTCTATTTGTCAGCTTTCAAGTTGTTTACTTAGCGTCTTCTGATCCTAATACGATAAGACTAAACCTCAAACTTTTACACGGGTCAATCACACTGTGGCGCAGGACCAGTGAATCTTGATCAACAGATCATCCAGGCGAAAAGATATAAACACGAGTGCAGAGCATTATTATCTTATAATATAATATAAGATTCATAACTATATTTTTTTTTTTTATATATTTTCTTTATAGTAACCTTTGCTCTTTTTGGGCATAGCTTTGGTCGAGCAAATTGCATATCTCAATCCCGTAAAAAAGTTAATCGAATCAGTTGTTATACAATAGTAATCGATTATTATGTGAATATGTGTATATATGTATATACATCAAAGTATTATGCCTGAATTATCTGCTCTTGAATATCTATAATATATTTCCCCCAAAACAGCACTGACTATCTGCCTAGGCTCATTTGTGGCCGCATTTTGGTGAACCACCCGGAAAACTGGGTTTTCCCTCTGCTAAGCTCGAATGGACCACAATATTTACACACAATAATGTCACATGGAAAACGCGTAAAAATCGTTTGATATTTTTTTTGTATGCATAATAACTTCTTAAACTGCTCGTAAAACTGTATGAGACGAGTGAGCCATAAAGCACTTGGGAGATATATCGAATGGAATTGCAATTTAAGGATTTCACGAGTTTTACGATCGGGCCACAAGTTTTTATGACCCGCCTATAAATCGCGCCGACTCGCGACAATTTCAGAACATAAAAACACAAATGCAATTAAAATCGACAAAACCTTCTCAAAGGGCGTGTGTCAAAAATGCAATCATTCCCAAACACATTCGAAGTCATCACAATCAAATGGGCATCCTCCAGGAACCCGCATTGGCCATCGACTGACTGTCGACTAACAAATGGTTGTTTGGCAAGGACATGTGCCACACGAAGGATGCTATTCAAAATTAGCGTATGCAGCTCCTAATTAGCTAACGGTAAACTAGGAATAACTTGCAACTGTGGTCGATCGGTCACATCCATTCTTCTGAGGGTTGCCTGATTATGCTGGCAACAACAGTCTGTAGAATGCTCATTTGAAAATACGATTTTTAGCCAGTTAGATTCCTATATGGAATAAATATATACACAAAATAGTGAAGCAAAAACATAGACTTTCCAAATGAACAGTAAAGCGAGAATCTAACTTAAAACATCCATCACAGTAAATATTTTTTTTTTAAATATGACCAACCTTAGATTTTGTGATTGATATTGAATTTATTTATAAATATTTAATTTATCATCAATCAGATATATTGTACTATTTTTATTAAAGTTGCGTTTGGTGTATTTCTGTGCAACTAATTTGAATTGAGTTGAGGTTAAGCCGAGGTCATTCTTTAGTGGTTCTCTCACTCTTCTTCTTTTCTGTTTTCCTTAGATGTCGCAGCACCTGTCCTCGTCTTCATTAGTGGCGACGGGTGCCCAGAAATTCGGGTCTGCTCTTGTTTTGAGTCATCGTTTGGCACTTGTGCAGCGGGCGACTGCTCGATAGGCAATCAATTAAGGAGGGGAGAGACATAGGAACTGACATGGCTGAGAGCAGTGTCTGTAGCAGTGGCAGTGGCAGGTCCCTTGCGACAGGATAAACGATCGTCCATCGTGGTGCGAACAGGTGCATTCTTTATTTTTATATTTTGCAGGCGTTGCTTCAGCTTTTCATTGCTCCAATTTGTTGATCGAGTCCCAGTTTTGCATATACTTATATGCACATAATCGATATAAGTTGCAGGCTGCAGAATGAAAAGCATCTGAGGATTAACCCTAACCCTAACGGATGACAGGCAAGTCATAAATTGGTCGGCATCTGGGATCGGGTGCTCTGCTCCTGGAACGGAACACTTGCCGGCGTGCGGAAGGGCGGAACAAATGTGTCACAAATAATTGAAAGCTGATCGGTTTTTGTGTACCATCTTAACTCGAACAGGTAAAACAAATCCCACAAAAATAGAGAAAAGACCCAAAGGATTTCGAAATACGAGTTGATTGCTTGGCAGGCAGGTCGATTTTTTGTTGTTTTTGTAGGTAGGAAAGGATATTGCGTAAAGACATACATAAAGGATATCCAAATACTATAAAGCATTATATATTGGCATAGGGATAACCCAAAGGTGGGTTAGGCTTTTATCGAGGCTTTTCGGAATTATGAAAACAAATGAAAGCGAAAGTTTCTCCCATTAATAATACTCGTCATGAATTTGATAAATAAACGTTGGCTATATCTGAGGATGGCGGCCAGTCCTAATCCTGCCCAAGGAGTCCATTTGCAATGTGTCTGCGTCTGTGTCGAATGTTTAAATGTTGCGCACAAAGTTCGAGTTTCTTGGGTTTTCGAACCAGTTTTCCGCCTCGGTGCAACTGACGCATTAATTGCATGTCCTGTTTCGAGTTGCTGTTCTCGTTTCTGTTTCTGTTTCTGTTCCTGTTTCTGCCTCGATTCCAATTGCTGTTTCTTGTGTCCCTCTTCCGCATTCTTTCTGCTCGCCTCGAACTGGGTGCGTGTGCTGGGCAGAGCAGCATCTATTTAAATGGTTGTTTGCCATCCCAATCTAATACGGTGATTTTTCATATTCTCCTTGTCTCTCTGCTCATCTCAGTCTGGGCTCAGCCTATGCTCAGCTCTGGGCATTAATTAGTTACCCTTGCCCAACATTTGGTCTTAGCTCTTTTATTACTAAATGTAGTTTATTCTTTATTTATAGCAAAGCACCTGCAGCAACTAAATTGGCTATCAAATTGAAGTCCCGATCATGTCCCCATTCCCCATTCCTCCCGCAGGTGCTTCTGCTCCCCCGCTGGCATTTACATAAATGGCGCGTGGCTGCCAGGATGATCGCAGATCGAACAAGGGATCAACCTGTTTAGCAGATGCCTTATATGCTAAGCAGTTGCCTCCGTCTCCGTCTCTGTTTCTGCCACTTGCTGCTTGCCGCTTGCCGCTTTTATGTTGACATCTGATCGACCCTCATCAAATGCGTCGATTTTAATGTTTTTCTCATTTTTCACGCTTGCCCAACGCACATTTTCCGCTGCTGCTGTTGCTGCTGCTGACCAACTGGCTATACCATAAACTGGAAAAGGGTTGCACAAATGACCGACCGTTGTCCGTCCGTCCGTCCGTCCGTCCATTCATTCGTTTAGTATTTTTCCCGGTGGCAAAACATTTCTTTGTTCCTCAAAATGCCACGCGGCACGTGCTTTTCCTTTGGTCACTTTTCCATTTTGTGATGCCCCATAAAGTGTGTACAACGGGTATCTCTGACATCTGAGCTTATTCTCACTTTTAATTTTTTTTTTTGATTATTATACGGGATTTGCATAGATCTAAGATCATAAAATATATCAAATACATTTTATTATATTCGATTTAAACTCCACACTTATATTGCCCGTAACAAATATAATGGATTTAAGATAATTACTAACTTAGCCTCGGGCTGAATACAGGGTATCTGTTAGTCGGCTATTAACTGAGGGTCAACTCCTTTCAAACATTGTTTTGACATTTTGATTTGATGCGATATGAAAAGCAAAATGCAATGCATAAATCATAAGCCCAAACACAAGCCCAAACAAAAACCCATCCCAATCACAGTCCCAATGGCAACCTCAAGGCGTGTCCGCCTCTGGCCGCCTCTGGTCAAGCCAAAACAAAAGCAAGAAAGAAAGAGTGCAACAAGAGAAGACAAAGCAAAACAAAGCAAAAGCGAAGAATGCGAGAAAAGTCGAAATGTTTGGACAGTGGACAGTGGACAGTGGAAATGGCAGCTTTCTCATTAGTGAAATGCGAGAAAACTTCCCAAAAATTTAGTTACAAGGGTAACCAGAACCAGAGCCAAACGCTCAGAGAGAGAGAGGGAGGGAGAGAGAGCGATTGAGAGTGAGGAAAAGAGAGAGAAAGCATAAATCAAGTTGGCGGCAAATTAATTTGTTGAGCAGCCGTCCCAAGTGACGAGCCCAGGACAGGGACCAGTGGCGGGGATGGGGACGGGGATCGGGTCCGGATTCCTTAACAGGACAAATGCTGATCTATCAAAATCGTTTGACAACAAAAAGGGTTGAGCTGGATTGCACCTTAAGGTCTGTGCCAGGACATGTCCTGCAGCATATCCCGAACGTCGCCTCAAATACTTGATTTTCCACGAAAAAAATAGTTTTGGACCTTTTTTTTGCGCCGTGTTCCTTCATTTGCATTTAACCCTTGAACGCCCTTCGCTAGGCGCTGCAGTCCGTCTTCAAATTGCCTTCGTCCTTGCTCCTTGCAGCTCTTTTCCTGGTGCACTGTTGTCGCTTCTTGATTTTGCCTATGTTTTTATTAAAAATCCCAAAAGGAAATGTGAAAATTGTTGAAAACTATTTTTGGTTTCCAGATTATTTTTTTTGTTGTTTCTATTTTTTTTGGGTTTGTTTAGTTCAATTAAATATGTAAATTGTCTGCATGATGCTGCACAAATGTCAACTGATAGCGCTTCTGTGAGATTCCCGTGATATATTTCCCAAAGCGGGACACTTCAAGTTGCACTTAATTAACTAATTGCCTTCCGATGCAGATACAGAGGGAGATAGAGAAAGAGAGACGGAAAGAGGGGAGAGCGGAGGTGAGCTGAGAGAGAAGTAAGTCGAAAATGATAAGACAGTTCCAGCAGCTGTCGAAACATTTCGCGCAGAATCACTTTTCCATCAGACATCAGCTTAAAACTTTTCATAATTTTTCATAGAGCAATTGAAAGCGTATTTAGATAAACCAAAATTTTTAGTTTAAATAAATACTAAAATTAAGGTTGTTTTTATGATGTGGCCTGGATTCAATTTCAATTTTCAAATGCTTATTTAATTTTTTTTTTGCCTATTTATGTTGCTACAATTCAAATTAGGATTGCATAATAATTACGGTTACAGTTAATTTCAGTTTTGGGAAAGTATAAAAATTTGTATAATGTGTATTCCATGATTTTATTATGAAACACAAACAAATCTTTCATATATGACATTTATGTAGTATTTGTGAAGGAAGCTAATCCATTTCCAGATCTTATATTATTTGAATCTTTTCATTTTAATTTGCAAAAACTAAGCATGAAATCTTTAGTTTCCAAGCCAATGGTTTGATGTTAGGCAAGGGGTGGGGTGTGAAGAAGGAAGGTAGGAAAAAATAATACGGTAAACTAAATAATTTAAGGCTCGACGGAGTGCAGAACAAGAAGAATCAGAATCAGAACCAAAAACAACAACAACAACAACAACAACTAGTTGGACATGAAAAAATGCTTGTAACACGCATGGGAGAAAGGGCACCCCAAAAGGACAGTACCCCTCACCCGACACGGCACCCGTTGGTGGCGTGAGGCGAAAAAGAAAGAAAAAAACACACACACACACACAAAAAAAAAAAAAAACAACACCCAAAACGAAATTGAAATCGTAATCGAAATTGAAAATTGCTTAGTGAAAGGACTTAAAAACTGGCAAAGCAGCAGAGAAATTATACAATGACGGAAAACTGGGCCATGTCCTTGGTTATTTTTTATAAGGCACCTTTGCTTTGTTCCCTTTCTTGTTCTTCGGCTTGTGTGGTGTTGTTTTAAGGGGTGAGCGGTGAGGGTACAGTATATAGGTAAGTGAGGGGAGAGTTTGATATTTTTTTTAAGGTCCTACTACCCCTTGCCGAAGTGGAAGAAGTGAAAGACTTTCTTGGGAAAGTCGCAGCGGCGCTTTCATTTTGCTTGATTTGATTTGATTTGTGTTATTTGTGGCATTCCGCTACTATTCTCTCTCTCCTCTCTCCCGACTCCATTTCCTCCTCCTTTGTCCAAGTCCTCCTCGTCGTTCCACATTGCAAGCTACATTTAATTTCTAAATTATCGACACGGCACTGCGATGGGCGTTACAATGGATCTGTGTTTGGGTAGCACTGGAAAATCCCCTGCGCCGCTGCGCCCCTCCGACCACTTTCGATTGCTTGCCATGTGTCCCACTGTGCGTTGCTGTTTTTGTTTTGATTAAGAAAATTATAGTTCGCACAACTCCAAAATCAATTTCAATTTCAGTTGCCATTCCATGACCCAATGCAGAGTTGCAAAGAAGCTTATGAAATCAACTCTTTGGCCGACTGTTGCATGTGGCAACATGGAAAAGTGCAACGTTAACATCGCCCTGCATAGCTATGGCTACACTATGGCTATGGCTAATGAGGCAATTTAAATGCTAATTCTTCTGCGTTAAGCGAACTCAACAAAATATCAAATTATAATCCAAATCACAAACTGACAAACATGAGAGCAACCCAAATTTAGGGGGGGGAAAGGACTTTCCGCATCCAAGATATCTCTGTGTGTGTGTGCCTGCAACATCAGGGTAGGGCTTACAAATTATGAATATGAATATGAATATGAATGTAACGAATGCATTTATTATTTAAATGTAAACTGCATTTAAAGTTGCCTAATACGATTCAAGTTTAATGGATAGTACACAAAACCAAAACATCGATCATCCAAATTTCACGATATCTTCTCAAATAGTATTCAAAATGCAGCAGAACTCTTCAATAAATTTAAATGTAATATGAAAAAATCTGCTAAGGATGAAAGTTAAAATATAAGTAAATATTTAATTGAGACAAATTGTATTTCTGAGTATCACAGTTTTGCATGTTATTATTATTAATATTGTTCCTGTTAGATACAAATATATGTGATTCAATTGTATTTAACTGCTACAAAATTGTCTGCAAGATATAAAAGTATTTGTGAGATACAAACGCATCTGTTAGATACCAAGTTATCTGCCAGATACAAGTTTCAGTATCTTAACGCGATAAAGTTTGTATCAAATGTCAAAAAAACAATTTTTTTTTAATAACTCAAGAATGGAGTATTAGTATAAAGATACTTGTAGAGGGTGTTACAATTTTGTCAGCAAGTTTACCTATCCTAGTCGATCACCTATCCGATTTTAAAGAACTGTGTCACTTTTCGATATTTCACGTTTTTCAGTTATTTGCGTAGCGCTAACGTGGTAAGAGTGTTTGCTCTCATGTCATATGGGAATATGGGAATACCATCCATGGGTGTTTTTTTTTTTATTTATTTTTCATATATTTCTATATTTGTGCTCGCATCATTTGGTCAACGCATAGCGCAAGCCACCAACAACAATAACAACAACAAAAAGAAAAGGACTCAGGATGTGCTGCAACCTAAACAAACAAAAGCTGCGGCTGCTGTGCACTTTTTAGAGGCGCGTGCACCACTTAGTTGACCCACAACATCAACAGAGAGCCGCTCGAATTGGAAATGGGAATGGAAATGGAACTCCAGAATAACCTGATCCTGGCACGATTGACCGCACGCGCGCTTTGTCTAGTTTTAAGAGGTCAGCGGCAGCGGCAGCGGCAGCCGCTCGCAGCTGACTTTTCCCGAGCAAACAATGGAAAAGCCTTTACCTTAACCCGACTCCCCCTTTCTATTTTTTTAATTTGGCTTTTCTTTTTTAATAAATAAAGTAAATAGAGCGCAAAAAGTGCATTTCATATTTATTTACTTTTTGATAATTTGAAATGATAAATGTGTTTTGCGAGATGGTTGCTAAGCCGCGACAATATGAGGCGATTAGGGTAATAATTTGAGGGATTAGTTTTTTGGAGCTGCAGCAACCACCCAACACCACCACCACCACCACCAGCAACAGAAGCAGAATCAGCAGCAGCAGAACAGTTGCAGCTAAGAAGTTCAACTTGAAGTTGAAACGGCTTCTGGCGCAGCGGGTCGCGGCGGGTCCTGGCGCGAACAACTTGCGGTTTTTGTTTTTTTTTTTTTTAAATTATAACGAATTATGACATATTAAGATTTATATTTATGAAGCGCGCTGCACAAAGGACTTTTTGCCCAGGCTAAGAAAAACAGCAACAAGAAAAAAATGGAAAAAAATGCTCACAGGAGGCGACCGCAAGATGCTGCGATTCGCTGCATCGCATTCTTGGTGCCTCCTGCGCCTGCTCAAATTTCAGCCTTTTGTTAAATGGGCGCCGGACTTGAACTTGGCACAGCTGTTCGGCGGCAAGTCGCATCCTGGGCGAATCCTTGCGCCGTTTCTTCGTGTCTCTCCCTCTCTCTCTCGCTCTCGCTCTCCATTTGCCTCGGGCGCTGCCTTCGTATTATGATTTCATATTTTGATTTATTGTTTTGCTTATTGTTTTGCAATACATTCACAGCATTTTTTGGCGATGCCTTCGGCTATTGTTTTCCACAGTTTTGGTCCGCTTGCCACTGATCCTGTTCACTATGCGGTTTCTTCTTTCTCGCAATATTTATGTTAATTTCGGCTCAACGGTTTTTGCCAGCTCTGTGCGACCGAGTCAGAAGCCAATAACTCGGAGCCCTTTTTTATTATTATTTTTATTTGCCTTGATACAGTTTAAAGGTTTGATTTAAAGTCTCTTCTCCAGCCATTTGAAGAAGAGACTTTAAATCAATAGTATTTAGAGATCATCTGGATAACCTGATGATAATTACCAATCTGCTAAATGCTTAGTACTAAATCAATTTAACTAGTTTTAATAAGACAAGTAAATCAACTTTTAAACAATTGATTTTTGTACCAAAAACGAGCTCTATTGGCTTGTGGCAAATATGGACACCCTACAAATAAAAGAAAAGTTAAATAAAAATTGCGGCATACTTGCAGGGGCGCTCGGCTCGATTTGCTGAATGGTCACAAGAAAAAGTTTGCGGCATACTTTTAGGAGGCTTTTAATCTGGGGTCATTTGTGAATTCAATCAGTTTCCAAAACATGAAGTTTAATGCTGCTGTGAATACATTGTCAAAATTTGAGATCTGCTCAACTAGTCAGCCAGATACAAATCCGATAGCCTGGAAACAGTATTTGCTGCAGGAACATAATGGGCCAAATAACCAGCCGCGAGCTAAGCCAGACACAGCTAAGTGAATACAAAGCAGCGACGGGACTGTCCACTAAGCAGCTGGAGCAGCTGCACATCCGCTTCATGGCCCTGGACCGACATCAGAAGGGATATTTATCGCCAACGGATCTCTTGCGCATACCGCAACTGGCACAGAATCCAATGCACCGTCAGATAATCGATGGCTTCTTCACGGATGCCAACAGCGATCGCATCGATTTCGATCAGTTTGTGCGCACCTGTGCCACATTTCTGGAGGCCCCATCTGGAAACTTAGGCGTCGATGCACGCGCCCAGAAACTGCGCCTAATCTCCAAAATGTTTGACACACAGCGCAGTGGGCACAGCATTGAGCGTTCCGATTTTCGGCGTGTGATGACATACCTGTTGGACCGTGTGTCGCCAGGGGATGGGGTTGCCAACAACCATCTACATCAAGAGAGCAACAAAACGGAGTTGCAGCAACTGGAGGAGCTGGTGTTTGGTGGAGCTGAAGTGGCAGTGGACAAGCAAAGTATCTCGTACGAGCAATTTGAGCAGCGTCTTGACACGGCCCTTGTTGCCTCCAAATTGGCCATCCGCAAGTGGTTGGAGTAACTCCTTAATTGGGAGTAAAAACCCTATTTTTGGCTCAATTAATTTATGGAATTCTTGTTTATTTGTTTTAATAGTTTTGTTCTTTATTCATCGCCATAAATTGCAGTAAAAGTTACAGTTTTTATTTTGATTTCACATTCACACAGTTTATATGTGTTTACAATCCGTTCCATTCCATTCCGTTTCGTTCCGTTCTGATCTTTTCTTGGTTTAGTATTAAATATTTATTATTTTTAATAATATAATATATGTTTGTCTGTTATAAAAGTGCGTTTGGATAAGTAATTAGCGAGATTCGTGCTAAAAAAAATACAATATATGATAAAAGATAATACATAATAATAAAATAATCCGAATATAAATGTTAATAATGAACATGACTTTTCATATGGCAGGCCGCAGGCGCCTTTAAAACTCGCACGATATAGCATATAATATGTATATATATATATATATATATATATATATATATATATATATATATATATATATACTATTATATTTTGTATAATTCATTATGATTATGTGATTTGCTTGTTAAGTTTTCTTCTCTTCTTCTCTTCCCCTGTTCCCTCTCTTTTTCTGAGCATATTCAAAATTTGTAACGTCTTTTGTTTTTACGCTTAATTCTTTACGGATAGCACTATATATATATATATATATTATTATAATAATAATGTTTAGAGTTAAGTAGTATAATTAAATCAATTTTTCTTGCAATAATACAAATACATTTTGGGAAGGTACGCTAATCTGATTTGTTTTCTTTTCTTATTCTTTTTCTTTTGTTTTTGTTTTTGCTTTTGTCAGCTTTTATAACATTTTTTGTTTTGTTTTAATGTGTTTACAAATTAAGTGCAATTTTTGTTAAAAATTTGGTTTGACGCATTTCAGCTATAAATGTATGTGGATGTGTATGTGAGTGTGTGTATGTGTGTGTGTGTATGTGTGTGGGTGTGTGTGTGTATGTGTGTGTGTGCACATTACATTTAAATACATAATTGTGTGGTTATAGGAAAAACAAAACTGATAATTGCAATAGCAACAACAATATGAAAAGATTGGATGAAGGAAAACACTTTGATGACTACAGTCATAGGTGAGAGGAGCAGCTACAAATGATGCAGTTCCTGGGGGAACTCGCTCGCCTTATTTTTACTGACGCCTCACGGTGCGCTCGCGCTCCCGTCCGCTCTCCTCGCGCTGCAGGCTGCCGTGGCGCGGCGGCGAGGTTTGACCACCGCTTGCAGCGGCGCCGGCTCCGGATCCGCCGTTGAGAACGCGCGCCTTGCGGGAGCGCTTAAACTTGGCCATGTCCTCGCCGAAGACGTCGCCGGTGCGCAGCGCCGAGATCAGATCATCGAACTCGCCCTTGTTATCGCCCTTGGCGTTGGAGTCGCAAACGGGGGCGGCGTTGCCGCTGCCATTGCTCGAGGATTTGAGGCCCAGATTGCGGGCGACGCTCATCATAAGGCCAGTCTTGTTTTTGCGCTCGATGGTGCGCTTCTTTAGCTCGGCCTCCTGCTTGGCGCGCTTCTCCTCCTCCTCCTGGCGACGGCGGAAGCTCTCGTTGTCGTGGCGCGCTTCGCCAAAGGCGGCCAGAAATGAATCGAAGATACCGAAGAACTCGTCCGGCTGCAGCACAGAGCCGTCCTCGCCAAAGAGGCGCACGGCGCGATCGAAGCGCGTCTTCATGTCCTGGAATTTATCCTCGAGCTCGGCAAATCGCACCGAGGCCTGCGCATGGAACTCTCGCATCACGGGCAAAAAGCGATCGCCTTGCTGAGCGGGTCCCGAGCTTCGATGGAACTCAATCTCTCGGGCGACATCCGCCAGTCCTGTGCGCAGCATCTGTATATCCTTATCCATCTCGCCGAGCGACACCTTGGACGCCTCGCGCACATGCGGAATATCGTCCTCCAGCTTCAGCAAATCCTTGAACTTCTTCTCAATCACATGGACGAGATAGTGCAGCAGCGTTGTCCCCTTCGCCGCACTCGACTTGGTGTCCGCCAGACGATTCAGCGAGGACAGCCTAAAGCCAGACGCATTTCCCCGTGCTCCACGATTCATATAGTTGCCTGACCAAAGGTATACATGATGCAATCATATTTGAGCCGGCTGTGTTAATATACAAAACTTACCCAAGGCCAGGACCAATTCGAGCAGCTTGCGCAGTCGTCGGGAGCGGGCAACTTCCCGGGATGCCTCCATGACGCTGGTGATGCGCGGAATGAGGTCATTCACTGTCAACATGAAGCGCTTCTTGTAGTGCAAGCTCTTCAAGCGCTGCTCATAATGTGGAATCCTAAATGGGAGCAGCGATTAATGACAACAATTACAGGCCATGCACTAAGTCCAACTGGGTGAATGGTAAACTCACTTTGAAATCTCGTAGAGAAAACGATCCGCACGTGCCAGCGACTCAATGTCCTCGCTGTGCTCGTCCAGCAGTGCCCGCTCCTCCGCCGAGGGCGTAAACTTCAGCAACTGCTCGACCATGTCCAGTGCCAGCTGCTCATTGCTATCCATGGAGAGAATAGCTCTAAGGAACACAACATTTTTGATTAGTTCCGTTTTGGGTTTGGGCTTGGGTTTGGGTTTGGGTCTGGGCTACTCACTTGGATATATCCATGTCGCTCATCTTTAGTTTGCTCAACAGAATTGTGCAGTTCTGCGCACGACGTCCATCAATGACGGAGAGCACCTTCTGCTTGTTCTTGCAGGTCACGCGCAAATCCTCATAGGAGCCATCGGTCATCTGAATCGGGAATCGAGAATGGGGAATAGGGGCAAACAAAATAGATGAGGATGATGAGGAACCATTTTGATTTAGTCTCGGCCAACCTTTCGACTTACCGAGACGCCGTTCTTCTGATAAGCCGAGAAGAGCTTATCGATGGACTCGAGCTCCATGTTGTTGTAGAGTTTGCTCTCATCCAGTTCGCTCCAAACGGTGCCCTGCAGCTTGGCATCGGGCAGCTTGGACCAGTTGAAGCTCTTCAGGGGATTCGCTGGCTGTGGCACGTTCTTCTTTGGCAACTCCACTTTGGGTGGTGCTGGTGCTGTCATTGTGGACACAGAGATTAGCTGCTTTCTGCTGCTTTCAAATTTCTAGGAGCTTACCCATTGCTGGCGCCATGTTAGGCGGCGGCGGTGGGGCACCGGGACAGGGTGGCGGTGGTGGCGGCAGCATCGCTGGAGCCATGGGCGGCGGAGGCGGTGGCACCGTCTTCAACATGGGCGGCGGCGGTGGCGGCGGCGAAACGGCCCCATTGCACCCAGTTAGGCCGGCGACCTTTTGGTCATCGGGTATGCTTCCCTCTGTGACGAGCCGTTCGAGACGGGCGCGTTCCTGCTGTTCGCTTTGCAGGCGATGCTGCAGATCCTCGGCCTTCATTTCGGCGGTCTGGGCGCGCTGCACCGCCTGGGAGTGCTGGGCGGACTCCTTTTCGAGGCGTTCGCGCATGCGCGCCAAGCCCGTCTCCAGATCTTCCTTCTCCTGCATGCGCAGATCGAGCTCCTGCTCCTTCTTGGCCAGACGCGACTGCACCTCGAAGTTCTCGCGTTCCAGCTCATCGGCACGCTTGCGCGCCTGCGTCAGCTGCTCCTCCTTGACCAGCAGACGCACCAGCTTGCCAACATCGATCTGCAGCGGCGCCACATCCGGATTATGCACATGCGACTCGCTGGCCAGTTTCAACTGCTTGTCGGGATCGTCGGGGTCCGAGATGAGGTCGCTGCTGGGCCGCTGCTCCACCTGCAGCACAATCTGTTGCACCACCCGATCAATGAGTAGCCAGTGCTCCGTGCAGTGGCCCGTGTCTGGCAAGCAATCAAATTTGGATTAGGAAGCCCACAAATCGTAATCACAATAATAATACTTACAGGGCAGGAGCAGCATGTGCTGCAGCAGGGACAGCATGTGGGGGTAGGCGGGCGAGTGGCTCAGCTTGCGGCGCAGCAGCTCAAACATGGTGCCGGCACTCTTGGTGTCCACATGCTCCTCGTTGAAGCGGCGAGCAAGCTCCTTCTCGTCCTCGGCGCGCACCATTTCAAAGAAATCCTACGCAAAGATGACCAGAAACAGAGTTCAAGAGATGCGCATATATATATATATATATCAATCTGTATACTCACCAGATGCCTGTCCAGCGTCTCGTTCTCGTGGGTGCGCAGCTTGTCGATGACGGGCTGAATGCCGAGCATGAGGAACTCGTAGCGCAGATGGAGCCGAAACTCGAGATTCTCCTGGCCGGGACCATAGTTGAGCACGGCATTCACGAAGGACATCAGGGCCGTCTTGAGATTCACGTTGTCCCTGTACGCGTACGTGGAGCGATCCAGATCATTGACAATGCTCTGGAAGCGTGTGCGCTCCGTTCCAAACTGCTGAAAGTGAAGCATCGCCTGGAGCACCTTGCGATGCCCGCCGGGCACCAGACAAACGGCGCCCAGTATCTCCAAAGCGGAGATCTTCGTTCGTATATTGTCCGCTGCGAGGGATCGAGCGATCGTATCAATCGCCGTGGGATGGGCGAGGACATGGGCGCGTCCCATCGAGTTGTTCATCAGCGCCTTGATGCAGCCAATGAGGCTGGTGTGCAGCGAACTGTTCGCCACACGTATGTCCAACTGGAGCAACAGATTCAGCAATGCCGGCAGCCCATCCAGCTCGACGAAGCGCAGCACAAAGCTGTGGGTTGAGGTGCGCAACGCCGTCTTCAGTGCATCCACAAATGCGGCATGGTTGTCCATGCGGGTGCTCAGCTCGTGGCTGGGCGAGTCCTCTGGCGAGAGGGAGACGTGCACGACCAGATCTTTGAGCCGCTCAATGTAGTGCTCAGCGGTGGGTGGCTGTGTGATCGCCGCGGGTCCATCGGGTCCTCCATCTGCCGCATCCAGTGGCAGCTTGCGCGAGCAATAAATCTGCCATTTCTTTTGCGCCGGCAGACTGAGCATCGCCTCCTTGTTGGGCGCCGTCAGATCAAGCTCCTCGACGAGCTCCGCAAACTTGGAGTCCAGCTCGTCCACCGATGGCATCGGTTGCGTCGGCGTCAGCGTTTGCAGCGTGAACGCCCCCTCCACCACGCAAATCTCTGGCGGCTCATCATCCTGCAGAGAAGCGAAACCAAACAGAAAAAAAACAATTGATGAGTGAGTGGTGAGTGGTGAGTGGTGAGGGGGACGGGTGAGGAGTGAGTGAAGAACGTGGCAAGCAATTAACAATTAGCCACAACAACAATATTAAATTGCAATTGTAAGGCGAGGTGCTCAAGCGGTACGCGAAGCCACCTGCTGCTCCTACTCCGTCTACGTCTACGTCTCCGTCTCCGTCCTCGTCTCTGCCTCCTCCTCCTGGTGGAGGCGTTAACAGTGCATGTCCATTTACAAATACAAAACAAACAGTGAGCTGCGTCCATTGCCCAACCTTGTCAGATTGCATTGAAATGGAAATTAAATGTTTGTAATCGATCCGCAAAAAAAAAGCACACATAAAAATGAAGGTGCTCAGTTTGGCCAGTGGCAGGCAGCGTAGCTATCGGTTCCACATGTGAGTCCACATTTTCTTCTTTTGCTTATTGCCAACTTTAATTCGAATTCGAATTTGAATTCCTATGTTAATGCAATTGCTTTTATTTAAGCCAAGTTAAACTTTTTTTGCTTGGTCAAACGTCAGCAATATTTCTCTCAGTGCATTCCCCAGGCCACTTTTCACTTTACTTTTTTCGCTGACAATCGGCAATCTGTGCATGTTGCAGAACCATTTGAACGCTCTCGCTCCTTCAACCGCATCGGAATCATTTAACCATTTACTAACTGTTCTTGAGCTGGGTTAGTCACCTCGGTGAGGCACCTTAGAGCACAATTCTCCATCCGATATTAGATCACATGCAACTCAACTGCTCAATTGCTCAACTTCTGTTTTTGTTTTGCTTCTTTTCGCTCTACACTGAGAAAAAAAACGCACCTCTTCATTCAAGTAATTTGGGTATTTTTTTTAGATAAGAACAGCTTTAACTTAATTGTAGGAAAATCTAGTTAGAAATTTTGGAAACCTTCTTAAAATAGAAGCTAGCATTTTGAGATTGTAATTCTCATTATTTCTGAGTGTAAATTCAATTTTTTTTTTTTTGATTTTTTGTCATTATTGCAATTTTGTGCACAATTTGATGCGGGGAAAATCGTTGACTCGAATTTCAGCTGGAGACAGACAAGTGGGTCAGCTGGAGATTTGGTAGGGTGGATGAGGGGGAGAGGGGGGGGGGGGTTGGTTTGGGAGCAGCAATTCTTAAGCTATGTTAACAATTGGCACGTGACTTTAGCTGGATTTTGGCCTCTTTTGGCTTTCTTCTCGAACGACACGTTTGTATGTGTGCGTGTGTGTGTGTGTGCTTGTGTGTGTGTTTGTGGTTGCTGCCTCGATTTGTGGCAACTGCGCTTACCTTGAAGCAGCCACACCAGCCGCGTCGGCCCCGAAAGACTGGCATCTTCTTCTTCTGCTGCTGCCGATAGTGCTTCTGCAGTGGCGTCTCGCTGTCGCCTCCCTGCGACTTCTTCAAGCTAACAACGCTGCCCTCAACGTCGACGTCCTCCTTGCTGAGCCCAAAAGGATACCCAAATGTGTAGCCTAAGATGTTATGGGTGTAAAATGAATTGGCTCCGTTCCCCAAACTGTGCCCCTCATCTGCATGTTCAATGCCCAACTGAGCCTGGCCGTTGTTGCTGCTGTTGCAGTTGCTGTTGCTGTTGCTGTTGCAGTTGCTGTTGCTGTTGTTGCTGCTGCTGCCGCCGTACTGATTCCAGTAGCGATATAAGCTATTTAAACAGCTGAAATCACTTAGAATGCTCTTCCAGTGCTCAAAATCAAAGCGCTCCTGGAAATTTGCCGAACTGGTGTCGCTGGCACTGCCGTTTGGGCGATTGTTGCTGTTGCTGTTAATGCAACTGTTGCTGCTGCTGCTGCTGCTGCTGTGACTGTTGAGTGTTAATGTGGCAGTGCTGGCGTGGCTTAAATCACTACAGCTATTTAAGCTGGTGATAGATATTAAGCTATTGTTGTTGTTGTTGTGGCTGCTGCTGCTGCTGCTGCCTCTGATATTGCCGCTGTTGTAGGTATTGAGCACAATGTTGCTGCTGCTCTTGTTGCTATTGCTGGGGCTGCTGTCACTGGTAATTGTTATCTTGGTTACACCCGCTGAGATGCTGGTTGTGGCAGCTGCTGTTGCTGTTGCTGTTGCAGTTGCTCCTGTTGTTGCTGCTGTTTTTACTGCAACTGTTGCTGGTGTTGCTGCATTGATTGTTATGCAGCTGCTATTGTTGCTGTTGCTTGTTACTTTTGCTGCTGCTGCTGCATTAATTTTGGGCTTCTCTAGCGTGCTCTCCGGCGTTGTTTGCAATATTTCCGTATTGGTGCTGTGCGTATCCGGCTCATTAATGCAAACAATGGGACACGATTGCAGCTTCTGCAATAATAAACAAACAAACAAACAAACAAAAATAAACACACAAATTTCAAATTAATTGTTGCTTGCAATATATGTTTGAGAGATCATAAGTTATAAACGATGCCCACTTGCTGAATTGTCACACACTCTTAGCAGAACAGCCCCCTTTTACCCCCCCCCCCCTCCGCACCATCCGACACTATCGCATATGCTGCGCTTGGCTGGCTGCGCGAATGGTTTAAGCCAACAAGCTGACAGGGCCGAGGTGTCTGGCCAGACAAATGGCTGTCAACTCGCATGCCAAGCCTAAGAGACAAATGCAATTGCAGTCAATTCAGTTGGCACAGCCTACTACTGTGTGTGTGTGTGTGTGTGTGTGTGTGTGTGTGTGTGTGTGTGTGTGTGTGTGTGCGTGTGTGTGTGTGTGTGTGTATTACTCTATTCGATGTAATCAGAGACTACTGCTTTTGATGTGTGCTGTGTGGAAATTCATTTATAAATCCAACGAAATATTCTCATGCAAAACCGGAAGCAGCATTATTAAATTAATATCTTAAGTATTTAGTTCCGTTAATCTAATCGAAAGCAGCTCGGAAATGTAACTGTTATCTTACGGTTTTTTTTTTTAATTATTTATAATTATCAAACAGGTTGAATGGGTTTAAAAAAGTTGAGCTCTGCAAGAATTAAAACAATGAAAGCATGTTTTTTAAAATAATTGCAATAAGCCATAAATAATTAATGCTTCGAATTTTATATTTTTTATTTTTCAATTATAAATCATAAATCGTTCTAACCAAAAACAAATAGCTTTGGCAATAATTGGTTTTTAAATAAAATTATAATTAATTAATTTGAAATTAGTATTGTTGCAGCTTTTAATGAAAAGTGTTTTGTTATTTTAAAAAATAATAATTAATTAATTTGTAATTAGCATTTTAAAAGTTCTTCATAAATTTCGGTTTTTTTAACTGAGCTCAAATTACTTATAACTTTCAGTAAATGGAAATATTTAAGTAACTCTAAATTGTTATTAATTATTTAGGGTATTCGCTGGGCGATAGGTTCTAGATTGGATTGGAATAACATGCTTTATATATATATATATACATTATGCACAGAGTGTAATCGAGGCGAGATTTGTGGATTTTGTTTCGTGGGTTTTGGTTTTGGTTTTGGTTTTGGATTTCGTCATTGTTCGGCGCGTGGGCAAAAAGTAAGGTAGAGAAAAATGAATGAAATAAATCTGACAGTTGTTGTTCTCCAGCTGTCCAAAGTGTCTGAGAATTGTCGGGCAGTGTTGAGAATTGCATATGGCATCGGATCAAACTGTATATTATGCAGTTAATGCGTGTGGGCCAAAAGCCCAAACTCCAACTAGAATGGGAATGGAAATCAGCAGTGAACATTTGGGTTTGGGTTTGGGTTTGGGATTGGGTATGTCTATGGGAATCGGAATCGGAATCGGAATGGGAATGGGTATGGAAATGCCCCCTCTTTGTTTGGCTTATACAATTTTTCACTCGATTAGCGATGCGAAAAATGTTGTTATGCAAAATGCAAATGTAAATGTGAAAAACAACAATCGTATCAAATCGAAATCTATGTTAATTCATATTTAATACTGCTGCATAATAATAATATTAATATGTAATGGGAGTGTTATTTATGTGGAGCACTCGTTGTTGGATAACCAAGAGGCAGCAGTTCCAAGCGATTGGCCACATGTCATCATGCAACATCGTTCGAGCAACATCGACTTGCCACAACAACCATTAACCAGCTGCCAGCCAGCCAGCTAGCCAGCTTGGCTTTATTTTGCTCAATTAAGTTAAGTAACTTTCGGGCGACTGCTTTCTAGCCATCTCCAGTTGGGCACCTACTAACCTAACTGCCAGTTGACACGAGTTCAATGGCCAATAAACAGCTGGGCCGACTTGCAGTTGAGGCAGTTGAGGCAGCCAGTTGCAAGCACGACTCTCGCCCCAGTTGCCAACTCAACGTCGCCAACTGTCGTCGGTTGCTTTGTTGTTGTCGCTATTGCTATTTTCGCTGTCGTCGCAGACAGACAGACAGACAGACAGACAGACAGATGGCAGAGTAAATCAGGTCAATGCTTCAGCATCGGCTTAGAATTGTTGCCTGATGTCGGCTGATGTCGGCTGATGTTGGCCGATGTGCCTCAGCCTGATAGGCCGACAATTTGGCCACTCAATGCGTGGGCGTCGTTAATATTTGTTGCCTCGTCGATAACTTGGCAAACGACTAATTCAGAACTACCAATTTTCTTTGTCATTTGAGTTATAATATTTAATGTTGATTTTTTGTATTTATTTTTCATTGGTTTTGTTTGGCTTGTGAGCGTGGGGCCTAATTAAGCGTTACGGCCAAATTGCCGTCCATCAGTAGTTGGCCATAAGCAGTGAGGGGGCGCGCTTATTTGGCCACCATTTAGGGCCAGTCGGTGTTTGCTCATTAGAAGGGTCAATAGACAAAATCGAATAAGCTTTGCGCAATTTCAAATAGTTGCACTCTGTAAACAAGTTGAAGACTGAGCAAACTCGACAAGTGACTAAAATTGATAATCCAAATCGAATAACAACATTAAGTTAAAAGAATTCAGTTTGAGTAAGTTTAGCTAAATATTTTTCTTTTTAAAGTTAAACATTGCAAATTACTTTGAGCATATTTATGCGCTTTGTAAGATGAACAACAACAATATCAAATAATTTACTGAACTTGTAAATAAATTTCTGCTCTTAATTGGTTTAGTTTTAAATCGATAAAAATAATTTAATTTAATTGAATTTAACTGCCTACTTAAATAGTTTCGAGAGAATTCCATGTCATTTTATAAATATTCCCAGTGATATATTCATTCCTATGTATTTCCTAGTTATTAAGTTATTTGCAATCAATCTATGGAAAATATATATATTGTGCCCTAGTTGTCCTTCTTGGAACCAACAGTTGTATTTATGTGTCGGCCTCAACTGATTGATAATTGCTTAAGAATGAATAAATCATTTGTTTTATTACTGTGAATCGACTGGGATTAGTCAATTAAAGTTTGCTGGCATTTGCCATTGCGGCATCGAGTGTGTGTGTGTGTGTGTGTGTGTGTGTTGTGTGTGTGTGCCTAGTTCAGGAACTGACTCGGCACTACGGACATTGGCGCCAAATCGAATCGTAAGATCACATTTTTCACACTTGTCTGACACGCCCCGAGCAGATGGAGTAAAAGAGCGAATGGGGAATCGGGTAAACGGGGGAGAAGGGATGCACCCCAAAGCACTACCGAGTACACCCACTGAGGCAGTCAGGCGGGCAGTCGGAGTTGTCTCGATTGTCTCGTAATAACTTCATAAAGTGGGCGCCGAAAAGTGAAATGGAAATGAAAATGAAAAAAAACCATGGAAAAAAACTATAAAAATAAAATCGTAATCATGCAGGCGGCTGGCTGGCTGGGCAGGAAGTAAGAAGCAGGCACTAACATACATATATATATATATTTATATATATATATGTATATATATCGGCTGCCGCTGGCAACGGTTCACATTTTGGCACCAAAAACAATGGGAACAAGCAGCAGCAACAATGCGACTGCCCTTAATATGCAAGAGAGGAACAATCAAGTGGCATGAAAATGAAAACTTGTTTTTCCGCATGCCAGGAAAAACATACACATTTACGTACATATGTATTTATGTATGTATGTATGTTAAAAGCACTGCACAAACTACTGTTAGCTGCTGTTGCTGCTGCTGCTGTTGCTGCTGTCGCCACAACTACAACAATGTAAAACTTTTCCTTTTCGACTCAACTCGACTCGTTCATCAGCTGACGACGTGTGTCTGTCGCTTGTCGTCTGTCGAGTTTTAAGCGCATCTTTACCCACATTTTATGCATTTGCAGCGTCACATCAAATGGCAGTTGGTGCGTCAGGCAGGAGGCATCTGATTGAGCCGCTTAAAAAAACACACACACACACACAAACACACACGCACCAGTTGGCCAGTTAGCTGATGTGTGCATTTGTCAATCATACGCCGCATTGTGCAGCTTTCCTTAAGTCAACTAATGGGGACGAGGAGCTGATGCAGCGAGTAACAAATAGAGGAGTAGCGGAGCAGGTGGTGGGGACACATGCAATTGGCCAATTGGCATTTTGGTGTTGTCGCACGATCCAATAATAGTCATTACGACCAACTAACCAAAGCAGCAACTAAACTAACTAACTGTTGTTTTTTTTGCATCTGGCAATCTGGCAGTTAATTGCCTGCATTTTCAGCACATTTTCAGTGCATTTGTCAGCAAAAAAAAAAAAAAAGCAAAGAAAAAAGCACGATAAAAAAGGCGCTATTTAATTGCCTTTTGTCGGAATTTATATACCGCAATTTACAATTTAAAATTGCTGAATGGACACCTTGAACTCCCGTAATTTCAATTTCAATTCAAATTAATTATACTTAACATGTAAATAATTAGAAGCAATTTGACATAAATTTGATAAATAAATAATGCGATTTTAGGCAGCTAAACTAGCCAAAGGATATTTAAAAATTTTAAATTGTGAATAAAAATAATTTGAAACCAGAATGCAATCTGTGCAGACAGGTCTCAATTGAAGGGATACATTTAACAGTTCAAGTCTCGTTTATATATATATATATATATAATAATGGCGGAAATGGTGATTGGCGAACGCATCCAAACCCTCAAAGCGCATCCAAACTATGTGAAAAATATTTCAAGTGCAAAAAATGCCACAAATTGTTCATTGGAAATGCATCTTTCGCAAAATGACAACAACAATTGTTGTTGCTGTCGGCAGGTGCAGAGACTTTTGCATTAAAGTTGCCAAAGCGTTAAGCAGCAACAATGTGGCAAAAAGTATATCTTAGGTAGAAAGACAAGACGGGGGGGTCCCCCCTCCCTTCTCCCACAATCGCTTTCCTTTCCTTCTCTTTCCCTTGTTCATCAAAATGCGGAACAAGCTGCTGGAAAAAGCTATGAAAATAGTTAGGAAAACAAAAAACTATCGTTAAAGACTATCGTATATCTAAGTGCAGCAACAACAGCAACAGCAGCAGCAACAGCAACAGCAACAGCAGCAGCAACAGCAAAAGCAGCAGCAACAGCATAAAGCACAAGGCAATAAATTTGCTGTAGCTTAAATTATCTTTATTATAATGTGGCTATTTGGTTTCATGCTTTCGATTTTTAGTGTTGTCTTTTTATTTATATATAAAAAAAAAATAAAATATATATATATATATATATATATATATATATATATATAGACATATGTATATAATGTATGCAACCAGAGACAAACAACCACAAACAACAGTAACGGGTAACAACAACAATTGGCGCTGGACCGTGATGAAGGTGTTGTAAGGTGTTGTTTACATGCAACAATAGCAACAACAACAACAACAACAACAGCGACAACAATTACAACCACCACAATAAAAACTGAACTGAACTGAACTGAAATTAAAGTCGAAAAACAAAAGTAAATGTAAACTGAAATCGACATCGAAATCGGGTAATCAGGCATGCGGGTGTTAAAATTATTACACAAGGCAATTGCCCTCATCCTTCGCCTCTCTGCCACATTAGAAGAACCCCCTCCCCACCCTTTTCCCCCTTCCCAATGCCAACGCTGTCTAACTATGCCATACAAAGCGATCCGAATTAGCCGTGTCTCAAGTTTCCGTCTCAGTTTCAGCTCTCCAAAAATAAAAGTAATCAAAATAGGCAAACGAAATAATGAGAATTTTGGGACTGGTTAACAATTGTTAGGGGGGTGGGGAGGTGTGAACTGGCAAATGGTTCTTATTATAAAAAGAGTCCGAAACATTGTTGAAATGTATTATTATATTTTTTGCCTAATTGGAGCCAGCTGAACAATTATTGGATCAATGTGGAACCCAATTAACTTTTCAGAGACAAGCTAATTTAAGCAAATATTGTCAAACAACAGCTGTAAAAAACATTTAAAGATTGAAAGAACTTAATTATATTTATTTACTTTTTAATTGCTAGCGGATGGGCACAGTTAGTAAAGGGTAGCACTAAGTCGACCCCTTTCAACGCAAAACTCGATGCTTGCCAAATTAAATGGGAACGAATTTTGTTAGGGCTTATCAAATGTTTGCTTAGACTGGCTTAAACGATAAACTCGCAATCGCAGCTTGGCACTTTGACGTTCTAAATGCCAACATGGCTAAGATCGAATATAAGCCAGAATGCTGAAAGAATCGCTCATGTTTATGGCTCTTAACGGCTTGTGGCCTGCGTGGTTGCTGAGGTGTCAAGTACTTGTGGAATGGCTCAATATCTTAATATGTATCTGGCTAACATATTTGGGCCGCTTTACTGTGTTTTTAGCTGTGGTGAGTTGACTACTTGGAGCGACATTTACGATCGGCAAATGGGTTATCCAAGTACCATTTGATATTTAACCAAATAGGCGTCGGACAGGCTCAAGAATTTATGGCTGGCTGCGAATTGATTGGGTGCAGCACAATCTACATTTAAATGAGCTGAAAGCGTTTTTTTTTTTTTTTTTTTTTTTTTGGGGCAGGTCATTTTGGGGCATTTGTTAAATGCCACAATGCGACACTTGCCAAAGAGAGATATGAAAAAGTTGCAAATTGAAATAATGGCACAAAGATTCGCGTTTCGCATCTCTGATCTCATCTCCTGGGCCCCGCAGGCAACAAATCACTGGACACAACTTTCACTTGGATAAATTTGTCGTCTTTGATGCTTTTTTTTGTTGCTGCTGTTGTTTTTATTTATGCTGGCCGTTGATGGTGATTATGATTTGGATACTTAGCTCTGCATGGTGGCCCATTGTGAAGCTGACTCCACTAATCTACCACCTGCGCCTTTTAAGCCAAACGCATTCGTCATGCCAGCAACAATAACAATAACAAAAGCAACAACAGCAATAACAACAAATTGCCATTATATGTGCTCGGCTTGAACTTCATTTGTAATAATCATCATCATCATCATCATCATCAACAACGATGATCCAGAGATCATCATCTTCATGCTGAAACTCCTCATCAGCGTTGCAAACGAAACAGGGAACAAGCTGAACTGTTGCCAAAGTGTTTTATGATTATTTTAAGAAAATAATTACAAGAAATGAGTTGGCAAATCGCTGTCATATTTTTGTGTAGCATGCATCCTCATCAAAAATTCGAGAAAAAAAAAAAAAAAAAAAAAATTAAGAAAAAAGAGATAAATTGTCAAAAAGAAATGAAATCGAAAGTAGAAAGCAAAAGTGAACGATTTGGCGATACTCTGTTTAATAAGAAAATCTTCTATAATTTCAGATATATATATATATTTGGTATATTTTCGAATGGTCTCAATCAGCTGTAGTTTCTTTCACAGTGTATACAAAGCGAAAATATACAAATATTAATTTGCGAAAATTTGTGTTTACAGTTCAAAGATCTTCAAGCAATTCGATGTGCATTGAAATTTCGATGATGAAGTCATTTGCGATGAGGAATCGGAATAAACCGAAAAGCCTCCAAATTGAAAGCTTGGCCCAAATCAAAAGATTTATAGCGGCATTGGCAGATTGAGGGAGGAAGATGGTTGGGTGTACAATTCCCATTTGAATGTTTTGTGGTTTTTGGATTTTGGAATTGGATTTTGACATTTTTCCTGTGCAGATTTTAGCTGTTGTTGTTGCTGATGTTGCTGACATTTAAAGTTTAAGAGGCCAAAACGCCAGAGTTATGGTTAAAGCCGCAACAAGTGCTGTGAGGCAAAAGAACAACTGGTAAAAAAAAACAGTTGTTATGCATATCGTTGGATAGCCTGGCTAAATGCTTGGCTATGATCATAATTGGCGATTGCCATTAGGTTAAATTGTTGAAATGGAAATGGCTACAATAATTAGCAGAAGGCCACGTGGCATCAACCTGCGGCCGCGGACGGAAGAACTTCAAAAACGTGGCAGGGAAAACATGTCCAAAAACTGGCAACACTTGGAAATGCAGCAAACGGTGACTTTTACTTCAGCTGATCTGCTGCTGCAGCACAAAGCAACTAAATGGCAATTAATTATTATTTTAACACATTTTTCATGTTGCTTTGTTTCTTTTTGTTGTTGTTGTTGTTGTTGTTGCTAATAAATGTTTTCTAATGAGCTCATTGCAGGGTATACAAATATATCTCTGAATAATACAGAACTCGTTTCTGTCTTTGGCTGCATAAGTCATAAATAATCTGTCGCATTGTCATGTATTAGTTTCATCCATCCCCCTCCCCCCTCCCCTCACCATCCAGCTAACAACCTCCCTCGTGGTACACCCCCAACTTGGTTGCACCAGTTGAGAGTAACTCGAAACATGTTTTTAATGCAATAACTAAGTTTCTAGGCATATCTAAAAAGATACATAAATGTATCTCAAAGATACGCGCTGCACAAAGGCTTCGATTCCAGCTTATGCGGCGGCCTTTAGCGTTGCTGTTGTTGCTGTTGTTGCTGTTGTTGCTGTTGTTGCTGTTGTTGCTGTTGTTGCTGTTGTTGCTGTCTGTCTGTCTGTTTTATTTGCTGTAATTGTATTTACTTTTGTATTTTTTTCTAGCGTTTTGTTTCATTTTCAGCATGACATTTATTCCGCATTCTTGCAACTTGATTTAGGCTTGGTGTTGTTCCTCTTGTTGCCAGTGCTGGTGTCGCGGGTTCAGAGAGTCTCGCTTATCTGCTGACTTAGCTATAGCTTATAGCTGTAGCTATAGCTTTAGCTTTATCTTTGGCTCTGGCTACTTGTTGTTGCCGTACAGTTCACCAAATTCGTCGATAAAGTCGTGCAAAATACTGTGGCATTTTTCAAATACCCTGTAACTGCAGATAATTGTTGTCGAACATCATCGACCAGCGACATTTCTACTTATAATAAATAATCCAATCGAACAATTAAAGGATATTAACTACACGAGCATTTTCCGTCAACGAACGTTTTAATTTTTTGTCTCCAACTCACAAATAAATATTTAATTTTTACTTTACGTTTCATTATTGCACAAGTTTTAGTTTTGAGAATTCTTGTTGAAATCATCACAGCATCATTTCAGATGTCTTTTAATGTGACATTGAATAACTTTGCATGTTCTTCAGGGCCAATCGTAGTTTCATATAGAATATAGTTTTATTATATATATATATGTATATATATATATATATCTTTGATAGTGTCGTGTTTTTTTGTAACATTGTTTTCTTTGTTTTCAAATAAAGCCAACTTGGCACGTAATCTGAGCATTGAACTTGTTGTCGTAATCGAATATAATAATAAAACTATCTGTATCTGTATCTGAATAAAACTATCTGTATCTGTATCTGTATCTGTATATGTATATGTATCTGTATCTGTATCTGTATCTGTATCTGTATCTGTATCTGTATCTGTATCTGTATCTGTATCTGTATCTGTATCTGTATCTGTATCTGTATCTGTATCTGTATCTGTATCTGTATCTGTATCTGTATCTGTATCTGTATCTGTATCTGTATCTGTATCTGTATCTGTATCTGTATCTGTATCTGTATCTGTATCTGTATCTGTATCTGTATCTGTATCTGTATCTGTATCTGTATCTGTATCTGTATCTGTATCTGTATCTGTATCTGTATCTGTATCTGTATCTGTATCTGTATCTGTATCTGTATCTGTATCTGTATCTGTATCTGTATCTGTATCTGTATCTGTATCTGTATCTGTATCTGTATCTGTATCTGTATCTGTATCTGTATCTGTATCTGTATCTGTATCTGTATCTGTATCTGTATCTGTATCTGTATCTGTATCTGTATCTGTATCTGTATCTGTATCTGTATCTGTATCTGTATCTGTATCTGTATCTGTATCTGTATCTGTATCTGTATCTGTATCTGTATCTGTATCTGTATCTGTATCTGTATCTGTATCTGTATCTGTATCTGTATCTGTATCTGTATCTGTATCTGTATCTGTATCTGTATCTGTATCTGTATCTGTATCTGTATCTGTATCTGTATCTGTATCTGTATCTGTATCTGTATCTGTATCTGTATCTGTATCTGTATCTGTATCTGTATCTGTATCTGTATCTGTATCTGTATCTGTATCTGTATCTGTATCTGTATCTGTATCTGTATCTGTATCTGTATCTGTATCTGTATCTGTATCTGTATCTGTATCTGTATCTGTATCTGTATCTGTATCTGTATCTGTATCTGTATCTGTATCTGTATCTGTATCTGTATCTGTATCTGTATCTGTATCTGTATCTGTATCTGTATCTGTATCTGTATCTGTATCTGTATCTGTATCTGTATCTGTATCTGTATCTGTATCTGTATCTGTATCTGTATCTGTATCTGTATCTGTATCTGTATCTGTATCTGTATCTGTATCTGTATCTGTATCTGTATCTGTATCTGTATCTGTATCTGTATCTGTATCTGTATCTGTATCTGTATCTGTATCTGTATCTGTATCTGTATCTGTATCTGTATCTGTATCTGTATCTGTATCTGTATCTGTATCTGTATCTGTATCTGTATCTGTATCTGTATCTGTATCTGTATCTGTATCTGTATCTGTATCTGTATCTGTATCTGTATCTGTATCTGTATCTGTATCTGTATCTGTATCTGTATCTGTATCTGTATCTGTATCTGTATCTGTATCTGTATCTGTATCTGTATCTGTATCTGTATCTGTATCTGTATCTGTATCTGTATCTGTATCTGTATCTGTATCTGTATCTGTATCTGTATCTGTATCTGTATCTGTATCTGTATCTGTATCTGTATCTGTATCTGTATCTGTATCTGTATCTGTATCTGTATCTGTATCTGTATCTGTATCTGTATCTGTATCTGTATCTGTATCTGTATCTGTATCTGTATCTGTATCTGTATCTGTATCTGTATCTGTATCTGTATCTGTATCTGTATCTGTATCTGTATCTGTATCTGTATTTTTATCTGTATCTATTTGAATGCATTGGCCATTTTTGTGACTTCAACGGACATCGGTTTTGTGCTTTGTTTTTTTTGCTATTTTGATATTTTCTTTCTCTTGTTCCAATCGCCAATCAACGATGAAAGCGCTGAAATCAAATGAAATTAAATGCTACAACATCAAGTCAGCACCTCAGCGACTCTCAACCTCAACTGTATCTGTGCAACAACCTCAAGTCAAGTGTGCTTTTTCTCTCCTCCCCTCTCATCGCTCTCTTTCTCTCTCTCTTTCTCTATCTCTTTCTCTTGATCTTTTTGCGCTATTTGCCTTGGTAATTACCACAATTGCTATGCTTTGTGTCAGGCCAAATGACTTTTGACACTATTTTATATTGCTTTTGGTATCTTAATATCTGAATTGAGAATCTCCACAAAATATTATTGAATCATTCTTCATTTTGAAACCATCTAAACTTATACAGAATTCATCCAAAAAAGATGTTAAATATAAATAAAATGAAATCATTTGTTTTTTTGTTAGGTTTCATTTCATATCAACTATTTCTTGCAGTGTGTAAGAGTATGTAGAAATTGTCATTGAATTCCTTTTTGATTTGGGCGAAGGCTTTTACTTTTCAGGCAGTGGAAAATTTGCACGTCTAAAATTTAATGTTTTTCTTCTTCTTCTTTGTTTTTTGGCCAATATTTTATCAATTTGTAAAATGTCATTCGAGTTGTGAATTTGCTGTTTGCAATTAAGGGCGGCATTTGGCACTTGGCACTTGACATTGTCTTTACATGTGTTTTTTGGTTTCTGCATTTTTGAAATTTCTGTGTGGCTTACGTAAAGTCGAGTCTGAGAAATGAGCTTTTGTTTCAGCTTCGACTTGGTTTCAGCTTGGGTTTGGGTTTGGGTTTGGACTTGACCAGCGTTGAGCTGATCTGAGCTGAGCTGAGCTGAGCCAAGCCGGGCTGACAATAACAACAGCAACAACAATTGTTGTGCAATTTATCTTTATTTAATTGAACTTTTACTTTCGTCTCGATGATGATGATGATGATGATGATAATGATGATGATAATGATGATGATCATGTTTTTGTTGTTTTTTTTTTCGCTGCTGTTGCTCTGAACGCGTTTCATAAATTGCAAATAATTTTTCAGCCAAAATCAACTTGTAAAGTGAAAAGAAAAGAAGCAAAAAAAAAATATCAAAAAAGTATTGGACACGGGTTCGACATCAGCTTGAATCATAAATACATATACGAATATTTGTATATTTATTTATAGATATATATATATAAATATGCGTGTGTGTGTGTATATATATGCTAATCCGGTAAATCAATTGATGTGCGCCGCGGGCGCTTATAAAAATCGATATAAATTATTAATTCAAAACAATGCAAAGCAAATCAACAAAAAATACCAAAGGAGGGGTAGGGGGTAGGGGGGGATGAAGAGGCGTACACAAAAGCCAGCTTCAATAAGCGGAAAAGAAAAGTATAAGAAAAGTGCCAAGCACAAAAACAAGTTTCATTTTATTTTGAACTTCTTTTTTTTATTATTATTATTTCTTTATTTATTTTTTGGCCATTAAATTGACTAAACGAGACGCATTGTTGTGCGGCTCCGCAGGGTTCAATTGGCCTTTAATTGAACACTGGCACTGGCACTGGCATAAAACTGATTATGAGATCATTTTCACCCACTAATACTTATCACGATTAATCACACATTTTTCCAAATGCCAAAGTGACAATCAAGTTTGTGTTCCAAGTCTTTTGTTTGGCTTCTTTAGTTTTGAATCTTGTGATGCCAGTTCGGGGATAATATCTATATATAAGTGGAGTATGAATTGGCGTAAGCGATCATCAATTAAGTTATTTTAAGCTATGAACAAGTAACTCTAAACATGGAACTCCCTTAATCTGATTGATGGAAAGTATCTTAGCCACGGCCAATGAAGCTAAACACAAATGTTTATTTACTCTGCGGAATGCTTTCGAGTCTATCTCTATCTCGATCATGGTATGGTCTCCTTCAGATGGCAAGGTAAGCCACAGTGCACTTTAGGCATCCATCTCTATTCCAAGTAAGACCACTCGCTAGAGAGTCTGTCTCTGTCTCTGTCTCTGTCTCTTTCTCTGTCTCTGCCTCTGTCGCATTAGTTGTAATTTCTGTTTGCTGCGAGGTCTTTCGAACTTGATCTCTGAAACTCGAGCGCAATTAATCACACAACAAGCGATGCTAATGATACACGCGCAGTTGTTGTTGTGGACACACACCCAACAACAACAACAACAACAACAGCATGAGAATAGGATACACCGATTTTGGGGGCATCAATTCCACAGAGCTGCAACCAATTGCAGCACTGCTTAAATGGAATGCTGATTGCTGGCAACAAAAACGTTTTTAATGTGTGACGGAATCGGGCTAAAGAAGAAGAAGAAGGGCACCATAACAGGATATATATATATATTAACATATCTTATATATATATATATATATATATATATATATATACATATTGTTGATCAACATCAATAGACAATATATGCTATCACACTGAGATGTTTACTGTTTTCCTTATCTAGCGTAACTGTTCTTTTCACACATACACACACACACACACACACACATGCGCACACACATACGCACATACGCAGCAGCGTCCATTCAAAGTTACAGCTGCTGCAGCAACTGGCTGTAAGCTGGGGCACCTGCCGCAATTTTCAAGGTGTCGATAAAGTTGATGGTAATCACACTGATGATAATGATGATCATGATGATAATGATGATCATGATGATAATGATCAGGTGGGTAATGATGAAGTTGCTGCTGTGGCAACAACAACAAAAACAGCAGTAGAAAGCCAGAGCCGTCAAGTGTCTTGACCCTCATTAATTCAAGTTAGCCGCAAGTTGAATTCGCGAAAAACCAAAAATAAAAACGGTTTCAGTTTCAGTTGGGAGTTGGTTAATTTTTGTTGTATTTTTCTTCTTCTTCTTCTTCTTCTTTAACAAGTTGTTGGGGTGGCGGTGGAGGTGGGGGGGGGGGGGGTGTGTGTGTGTGTGTGTGTGCAGTTTTCTTGTCGGCGGTGTGCAATTAACATACGTAATTTATTTAAATTCAATTTTGATTTCATTTGCGTTTTGGCTTCTTGGCGGCCGTTTTCACTTTCGTTCGACATCCGAAAATTCCAAGCATCCGGGCAAGTGTTGGCAACCAGTTTACGGCCCGATCTCTCGGCCCAGGCCCGGTCTGACTGACTGCCCGCTTACCACGATTATTGTGATTATTGGCCCGGCTAAGAGTCGCGCTGCGCGAAACCTCAAAACACACAAATTGAAAACGAAAGTGAAAATGTTTTAAAAGGCGCTGGCGACAGAAATGCAAGAAAAAGAAAAGGCCGGCAAAGACAGCAAGACACAAATTTAAAGAGACGTGACGAGAAGAGAAGAGGCGTGAAGAGAAGAGGCGTGAAGCGAAGAGGCGTGAAGAGAAGAGACGACAAGAGGAAAATGCGAAGAAGCTTAACATAAAGCAGAAGATTGCATAGATCGTGCTGGCCACGACGATCAATGCTGTAAATTAAGTTGGCGATTTCATACACATACACATACACATACACACACACACACACACACACACACACACAGTTGTTTTCGTTGTTGTTGCTGTTAGGTGAAATCAGCATGGCCTTTCTTCACTTCGCATCCATTCTCTGGATATCCATTTTCATGTGCATCTTTGTCTAACATTTTGACTGTTGACACACACAACACACACACACACAACACACTTAGAGCTGAAGAAAACGGCAGACCCGCCTCCTGGCATGAAACTTTTACCAAATGCTTTTGGCAATTTTTTTGATATTTGAAGGCCAGCAGTTTAGATGAATTGACCCCTGACAGCCAATGGGCAAGGGGCGAGTGGGGGGGGGGGGGGGGTAATGCAACTTTTGTTATTGGCATTCCAATCAATCACAATACAATTTAGTCTCTTTATTTCGCTTTTTCATTGGCAAATTGAATGTGCTTTTTTGCCTTTTTAACAGCGCATTAAACTGTGACCCAGTCGCAATAAAAATATCACATTTGGTGAGTTTTGTACGCAAATCAAATGTGGCTAAAAAGACGACCAAGGTTGGGCAGAAAACTGAGCGTTTTTATGATGAAATGTGACAGAAAACAAAAAGGATGAAAACGGCAATCGCACAAATTGCAATTGCAGTATTAATTTGGAGGACCCGCGAACCTGACAAGCTCAGCAACTTTCCCAATTGTAAAAAACTCGCAAACGAATACAAAAAGTTGAGCGGAAAATAAGAAAAAAAAAAAAAATTAAATTACGTTTTGCATGTTCAAATTGAACATGTAACAAATTAATCAAAAAAAAAAGTGTTGCATGAAGAGATTAACTACAGATTCGTTAGTTGCAGTTGCAGTTGCATCTTTGGCTCAGATTTGGAATGCGGCGATAACTAGTTGCCGAGGGAAACAAGTTATGCCGAAACTATACTTGCCACTTGCAACGGGAATAACCATAAAACACTTGAATGAACTTTGATGCACGCTGCAAAACAAAACTGAAAAACCAACAGTAAAAAGTCAAAGAATTATCTGTGATATACATTTGCTCGACTATCAGTTACCCTTTAAAGCCAATATTCAATTGATTGAGTTTTTTTTCAGCATAATTCATATTCAAAATGTGTAAAAGGCGAGGCTTGTTTTGCTTAAAACTTAACCGATATATTTTTCTGTTTTCAATTAAAAATCACATTTACGAAAATTATAATTTTTTCTTCATTTACTTATTTTATTCGAATTTCAAATTCGTTTTACAACCTGTTCTTCTAGTTATCAAAGAATCTGCATTTTTTTTTTACTTTTTATATTTATTATTAAACGGAACTTCTCTTATTATTTATTATTTATTTTATTAATATTTATACGTATATCACTCGATTTCAACTCAAACACAAGGGAACTGTTCGAATAAGAGGCAGCCAAATAACTAACTAAATTTATTATACAAAAACCAAATAATAATAAACAAAACTTGTGATTATTTGTGGAACACAACTCAAGATCAAGTTGAAATAGAGACAAATCTGAAATTAATTTTTCAGCCAAAACACTTGTGTAAATAAAAAACAATTCATAAAAGTTGTGCTGTTGCCCAAAATATATATTTCTTGATTTGCCTAAAATGACTGCCACAGTTTTAATAACACAAAATAATCGCGAGAGCATTGCCAGCAGATACCCTGTAAAAAGCTTACAAACTAAGCGGCATTTCAACGAATTTCATAGCAATTTTAGTACCTTTTTGCCTGAAATAATATCAAACAGAAATTGAATTAACTATTTATTTTACTAAATTTGTTATGTCTGCAACAGCTAGAATAATTCTTGAAATCGTTCAACAAATGATATGTGTGCCTATTTTTCTGATTATTAGCTATTTAGATATTAATCGATACATATCGAATAAGTTGAGCCTACAAATTGGTTGACTTAAATCGACTTTTACTCCGTTTGTAGCAATTCATTCATTTTATTTGTTCATGCATATTTTTGAATGTAAACTGGCAGCTGTCAACTGGCGTAGGTGGTCCCCCCCCCCCCACACACACACACACACACACTACTCCCGCTGTGTAGCAATGATTAAGTGTGTTTAACAAAACTTGCAGCATGCAAATCAGAGGCAGGAAATTATTATTACAACTCTTTAACAGCGTTGTCAAATGTTCGTTGCATATTTTTTCTTCTTTTTTTTAATATATTTTATTTTGCTTTCTGCATTTTCAACGGTTGTGTTTTGTTTTTGGACATGTTCGAGTTTGGATTTTAAATTTGTAGTTTTCGTTTTGGTTTGCTTTTCAATTCATTAGCATTACATGGCTTCCGTATTTGGCACCGCTGTCCAAAGCCACAGCCACAGCCACAGCCACACACACCACAGCCGATAGCGCGTTGGCCAAGATGCCAACATGCCAACGGGCCAACGGGCCAACAGGCCAACAGGCATACAATATGGGTCAGAGTCGCACCATAAATGGGCTGCAGGCAGTTAAAGCATTTTACAGCTATACTTGAGCAAATACTCAGCCAGCCCAACTTGGCCTGAAACCCCTTCCCCTCCCCCCCCTCCCCTACCAAGAAACGACGCATGCAGGCAGGCAGGAGAAATATTTGCTAAATCAGCCAACATTTTGGGATCGGGTAACAAAAAAAAAAAACACACACACACAGACACAAAATGCATTTGCTGGGAAGCGATGCGACTTTGCGACGTTGCCGCAAGTTGATTTTTTTTTGCGGTGTCTCGAATTGCTCAGCCATATTCCCACCCAATGCCCCCTGCTTCCCAGTCGGCAGCCTTACGCAATCCCACCCAACTGCCACTTAGAATGAGTGCCAAGACAATTGATTTGCCATTGCTTATCAATCGCCTTATTTCCAGCCAGGTCTACGCTGGATGAGGAAGCGCGATTCATCTGAGAGCAGAGTATTTCTCAGTGGCATTGGCGGTTTGTCTTTGGTTACATCTATCAAGCCTCTACTAAAAAAATGGCCAACTTGTGCCTAATGCATAATGCAGCTAAATGCGCATTAAAATCATTGCCTCAACTGAGCGAATTATTTATGTGTGTGGATTTATCAGATTTAGCAGAATCAGCCAGAATACCTTATTAGGAATTGGCTAACCAGGGCAATAGCTGTCGACTCTCTCTGTTTACTCTCATTTATGAATCTTAAAACTCGAATAAGCACAGTTTTTTTTTAATTGAATAATGCTGGAACACATAAATATTGAATCTACAACATTTATCCGTTAAGAAATTCCAATTAATTGTTGAAATTCGTGAAAATATATATATAATTATATTCTTAAATAGTTAAAACCTATTCGTTGCTACAAGTTGAAAATACTTTCTTGTACTTAAAAAAAATATGTAAAAATTAAAGTTATTAACGAAAGTTTAGTATTTAATCTGATTTTCTGCACTTATAAATTGGGGCATTATTGACCGAAACTTTGTTCTCTTTTGTTTTACTATTCTTGCCACATTCAAATAATTCTTTTTACCTATTTAATAGTTTAATAATATATCATTTATATATATATATATATATA
This sequence comes from Drosophila demipolita, assembly GCA_035042405.1. Classification (NCBI taxonomy): domain Eukaryota; kingdom Metazoa; phylum Arthropoda; class Insecta; order Diptera; family Drosophilidae; genus Drosophila; species Drosophila demipolita. The sequence continues at coordinate 1,032,310 of JAWNLI010000047.1, read as the reverse complement.
ACTGCTTATTTGTACAAATAGAAGTACATATGTGATTATGCATTGTTAGTGAGTGCACTTTAAGCCAACTTCCTGGTGGCTAACAGATATTTCTGAGGGCGTGTTAACGCTGTGCCTCGCACTTGACACTTTGTCAGCTATTTCATTGCATTTATTGCATTCACATTTTCAAATGTGAGCATTATAAAAATATGCTTGTAATTAGCCAAAACTGCCTCACCTTCGACGGCGATCAGCGCGCAATCAGCAACCTGTTAGCCTGCCTAACTGCCTAGCTGACTGGTTGACTGGTTGACTGGCTGACTGGTTGACTGCCTGCCGACAGTGTCGAGTGCATGTCGCCCACTTGAGCCAAAGAAGGAGTACTGCATTATTGGTGTTTGGAGTATGCTTTTGGCCTAGTAAATCATCGCTTTTAACTGGTTCTCGTTACGAGTTTGGGTGTTAATTTCAATGCTTGGCCAATTGCATAACATGATCTTAGATGGCTAAGCTTGTGTGTGTATCTTTTTTAAACAAGATTTGATGACTTAACTGCTTTTGGGTGCCGGGCTCAATCAGTTTGGATGCTTGGCTGATGAACCGCTGAGCTTGTTGCACATCTTAACGGCATTTGCAAATGCTCCGTTGGCCCGCCACACGCACAAGTTTGTTGCTTAAGTCATTCGTTTCATAACGTCAACTACCGCAATTTGTGCTAGAATTTAACACCCGTAATGTAACCCCCCCCCCCCCACTCTAATTAGGCCAGTCTCCTGCTTAGCTAGGCTGGCTGCTTTCTCTCTCCTGCCTGCACATTTTGCATGTGAATTTCGATTGCATAAACGCATCCGTTACGAATACTGGTTGCTCCCCGCTTCCCCACTTCCCCGCTTCCCACTCCCCCTCTCCGCATAACTGGTTCAGCTGCACCAAGCACCGACAAGTGGCCACTTAACGCCCGTGTGACGTCAACACGGGCTGGTTCTAGACATTTGCCAATAATTGGCATTGACCCACAGGCGATGAGTTCTTAACTTGGCTCTTATGTTAGATCAAATTGGGTTCGCTGAATTTTATAGAAAATCAAGGTTTATCTTAATTTATACAAATCATGCAAATCATGATTTATCGATTATCAATTGAGTGCAAAACTAACTGATAATAATTGTGGATTTTAGCTTAGATTCGATATTGTTTCTCATATTTAATCTCATCGATTCAATTAACTAATCTGTTCAGTTGTCAAAAACAGAATTTTATTGAAAATTTCATTTATTTCTTGTGCCATTTAGCTACTGTTAAACTTTACTCAAAACCAACTCACAATAAAACCAGACTTTTAAACACATTTGATTAATTTCAAAAGTGAATTCTTGAAATTCCATTTGCGAATTGTGGAAATGTGCCCGATAACTTATCAAGCATGTGGATTGGCCAATTGGGCAACTCTCACCCCACATTTACACACCATGAAAACTATTTATTAATTATTGTTGCATACAAAAAGCAAACAAATACAAACAACAACAACAACAACAACAACAGCTGCTAACTCTGGCTGCATAAAATTGTTAGCCACTTCTTTTGGACGTCGTTTAATATGCGGTGCGCAGCATTTCGTCAGTCATTCAATTGAGGCTCATTGAAGCAACCACACACACACACGCACACACACACACACACAGGCATATACATCGTGTAGACCAAACACTTCATTTGAAGCGCATTTTACTTTCATTTTGTGCGTTTTTGTTGTTTGTTTTATTTGTTGTTGTTGCTTTTGTTTTTGTTGCTGTTGCTGTTGCTGTTGTTGTTGTTGTTTTTGTTGCTGTTGTTGGTCAGCGGCAATCAAAATGCGACGAGTGCTCGAATTTAAGCGATTGAAAAACTAAGCGCAAAAATTTCATTTTCAATTCATTTATTGATGAACTGACAGTCAGCACTGAATGCAAATGACAAATGAGCTGCCTCATTTTCCCCCAATTGTCTCTCACCTCTCTCCCTTCCTTTCTACCTCGGCCCCCATAGAAATAAGTTGAGTCAAGCCTGAAGAATGTGAGACTAATGAAGACGCGTGAAAGTCCACAAAAAATGGCCTATCCATGGGAACCAAAGAACTCGGCGAGTGCCCAACTAATTTAACTTGCAACTTGCTGCAAATTTATAAGAGAAAAAATGTGAAAAGAAAAACAGGATACAAAACAGTTTCCAAATATGAGAATTGCATTTTATAAAGCTGAGATATTCTTCGAAAAGTGTATGGGATTCAGCTCAACCTTATTAAATTAAAGAATTGGCATATCAAATTGAAGAAGTGCGATATTAAATCATGAACTACAAATGTTTATAATGCAATAGAATAGAAAAAAATGAACAAACCAGATTGCAATTTAATAAAGTCGAAGAGAGAGTTAAAGATCGAAAAATTCGTAGACTATTAAACGAATTGAAGCAGATAGGAAAAGATTATAAACAGAATACTACCAAAAACACATCGGAACAAACTCTTGAAACTGAGCAGCTTTTGGAATACTAAATTAACATTAAAATTAACATGTATAAAATGGTATAGATATCTGAGACATATCCAGATATAAAAATTATGGTACAAGTTAAGTCTTAGATAAATCCGACTCAAATTGAAAATTAAACTTTAAATTTAAAGCCACCTAGTTTTAATGAACAAAATGAAATCCTCAAAAGAGTAATGTCAACTTTTAACACAAGCCGAAATTGCATCGAACTTCTCAAAACTATAAATAAAATCAAATAAAACATGTTTGCAGTGCTTGAATTCAAATTATTCTTGATTTATGTTCACTTATTTTGCTGTTTTGCAAATGCATTTTTCTTGTAGATTAGTTAGAAGACCTTCGCCGAGTAATGGCAAAAATTCCTCCAAGTTTTACCGGCTCATCTGGTAGAATTGGGTTTGGCGGTTGATTTGAAATTGTGACCGTTTCACTTACCGTATTAATCTTCTCCATGAAGACACTCATTTGATTTTTCGCTGACATTTTCACAAATTGCTTCTACACAATTAGTTAATAGATTTAGAATAGGTAGGCCCAACACCTGGCAGTCCGAACTGTCACATGACACAACAAAAAAACAAACAATTTACAGTTTACCGGCCTTAATAATAACAATCAGTGCACAAGTGAAATGCTCCGAAAAACACATTCCAACAATTTGTATTTTTCAATCAATTTTGTTTTTCTTTAAAAAAAAAAAAAAAAAAAAAAAATTATTCAAAATAAATCATTTTTATGGAGCACAAAGTGCAAACAAATCGAAACGATACGAAGCGAAATTCAACACTCGCGAAAACTATTATTTTCGAATTTTTGTACAATACTCGGACGACTCTGCTCGGGTCGGAATCTCGCATGCGTTCTTATCGACGGCTGGCAACGCATTGAAAGCCCAAGACGTGCCCACCGCAGCGCCAAGCTGTGGCTTGGTCAAAGCAGCGACAACAACAACATTTCGACAACGACGACGACGACGGCCACGACGACGATGCGAGCCGAAGAAGTTAGCACGAAAGACAAAGTTGCAGCGACAGGTGCTCAGCGTCTCAATGAGGGCAAGCGAGCAAGCGAGCCAACCAACCCACAGAGAAACAGAAACAGAAACTGAAAGAGAAAAAGCAAAAAGAAAGAGCGCAACTGAGAGCCAGAGAGCAGAGAAAAGCGCGCCAACCGGCACAGCGAGACTAATTCGAGTGCCACCACTGTAGGTGTGCTCCCAAAAACATATTTTGCGGCCACAATTGAGTTTGGCAAATAAAAAAAAATCAAAATAAACTACTCAAGCTGAAGAATCGGTGACTGAAAAATTAAAACTGTTGAGAAATTTGCTGCTAAGGTCAACTAGGCATTTTTTTTTCTAACTTTCAGTTATATTATTTAGCTGAAAAACTTCAGGTTTTTTATGTGCTCTTCAAGGTTGCTGAGTGTGGGATGCGAGCAACTGAAGAGCACAAAAATGTTTACATTCATCCAAACATTCATCCCAAGAATCAGTGGCTTTCGAACTTCAGCAGAAAGTACAAAGTTTTTAATGTATTTTTAAAATTTTAGTATTTGTCTCTGGCTAACTAAAAATGTTGTTGTTGTGTGTTTAAATAATTATTTTTCTTACTTCTTACAAAAACTGCCACCTGTTTTGGCTCACCTTAAATAATAAATTGCGTTTAATTTTTACAACTCTTTTTTTATAATTGAACTGCGTTTGCATTGTTCTGCGCCTTATTATTTTTACTCTGCATTATACGGTTTTTTTTTTGTTTGGTATTGTGTTTTTAGAGAATTAAGAGCTTTGTGCCGCATGACTAAACAAACACAACGAGCCAAATAACTTAATTAGCTTTGCAAGTCCTCAGACAACACAACACAACGGGCAAAAATAATAACAATAATAATAATAATATTGCGGCCCAGCCAATTGCCGGGGCAAAGCCAATAAAGTCAAAGTCAAAAACCATTTAAGGTCGCTGCCCAAAAAGAAGGCCCAAACGGCCCAAACGGCCCAAACTGCCGAACCTCGATGACAATTGCTCAAAAATATTTACGAGTGTCACGCAAGAGCCAAAAAGCAGCAAAATAAATGAAGATATAATCCCAATATAATTTATCGAATATGAAATACCCTCAGATAAACATTTCCTGTAGAACGATTCAAACTTAAATCATCATTTGTTTTTTTTTCATTTTCATTTTAAGAGTAATGTAACTCCAATTTAGATATACTTCAATTCCTTGACAGAAAAGGATATCGAAACCGAAACAATTATTATTAACTTTCCGCCCGAAACTCCGAATCGCACCCCTGATCCCTCGCCAAACTTAATCCTATTGATCAAAATAGTCCAAGTCGTATTCGTATAGCTCAACGAATGAGATGAAAAATTCGCATACCCATTGCTTGTGTATACAGATAATAGGTAGGAAAAAAGTATTAAAAAACAAAAAAAAAAAATTTAAAAAAAACAACGAATCATGGAATGTGGTTATTTTATGTAACGGTCCTTGCTTAAATCGTTGTCAATGTCTGCGACGCTTAATCTGGGCCCAATTCCAATTCCTACTCAGGCGCAATTAACGGTTTGCACTTTGTTTTTGTTTTGTAATGTTTTTTTTTTTTATTTTGGCAATTCATCAGCGCATTACAGGTTTTCGTATTTTCGTATTTTCGTATTTTATTATTATTTTTTGCTACTTTGCTTTGGACAAAAACTAAAGACTTAGGCAACGAACTTGCGCGTTTGTATATTAAGCTGTGGGGATGCACTTACCTCTCTTAGCACAGTTCATTAACTGCAGTCATTAGCTAGGCATTGTCTCATCTTTGGCTGTAAGTATATGGTAAACATATAAAATCAAGTTAACATTGCTTGGCATATAATTAAATTAATGCATATTGTCGTAAAAGGCATTTGCAACAGACGTCATAATTAGTATTTTTACATTTCGTTTTTAACATCGAGTTGTGCCTACTCATCGGAGACAGTGGAGAGTCATCAAGATCTCAATCGATATGTTGCCTTGTTACTTGCTGTTCAACGCAAGTTTCCATTAGCCACCGCCGCGCGAATTGCCCAAGAAAACGTGAAAAACTTTCGGGCACTCGCACAGAACCGACAGCCCCACCCTAAAATCCAGCATATTCATGTGGCCGATCTGAAGGGTACCCTGTATAAAGGTCTCCAGTACATCAATTTTATCGCGTTCAGCTATTTTTCGCGTTGGGCTGCTAAAATATGTCATTTAAATTTAAATCTAAAGCACGAAACTCAACATTTTCTTAATTTTCTTCACAGAAACCAATATTTTGGCTGACAAAACCAAATACCCAAAAAGAAAAAAAAAAAAACACTTTAAATATCATATCATATATGATATTTAAGCCATAAATAAAAGTTTATTTATTTTAGGAAACGTAAACTCAATATTAGCACTTGAGATCAATGGGCAGATGTAGATAGAATTATTTCAAATGACTTCTGGATTAAATCTAGAAATATTCAAGTGCAACATACCCCAGTTTTAGCTGCTCCACGATTACAAGTCATACACACAAATAAAAAGGGCTCAAAGAAAATACGAAAACAACATATTTTCTGGTTCATTTGCTGCAGCCGAAAACTTTCGTTAACCCCCCAAACGCCCCACAAAAAAAAAAACAAAAAAGGCAGTTCTGCCTAATCAAATTTTCTGTTATGGTTGTTGTTGTTGTTGTTGGCGTTCCTCGTGATTGGCGCCGCCGTCAGCATTTAAATTGTTATCGCTAATCAGAGAAGCACTCATCCCATTTGATTTATGCATCTCTGGCTGGCTGGCTGCCAAGCTGAACTACAATTTCAACTTCCAAATGCGATACCGATTTCGAAGGTGATTCCATTACCAGATGCGGAGACGACTACAAACAACTTTAGCCTGAAAGATTCCACTTGGCTCATTGTGCATTCGCCTTACTGAAAGTGAAATTTGTCAACAATTTCGGCAGCTTATATATTTTTTTTTTTTAAATGTTGTTTTTGTTTTTTTCTTACATTTCAATTTGGCGCTGTTATTAAATGCGTTTTCAATTTCACTAGAAAGCCCCAAAGTGTCGTCCCAAAACAGTCTTTTGATATTCTTGCTGAAGAAATTGAAGCGAAATGAAGAAATAAACACGACATTTTCGTTCGCAACACGCGTCGCGTAAGCAACAACAAATATATAATATACAAATGTACAGCTTTATTTTAATCTCACTGCACACACACACGCACACACAGGCATACACTTAAGCACACACACACGCCGTGCATTACAAGTGGTCCCCAAAGCCGGCAAAGTTGGTGACAAGTTTGACAGGCGATGAGTCCACAGCTTAAGCGATTGACCGACCGATCGACTGACTGACTGACTGACTGACTGACTGACTGACCGACTGATTGATTCATTGAGTGATTAAATCGATAGAATATGGCTTAAGCAATTGAGACTCTTGGCAGCAAACTAGCCAACAATTGTCCATTTGAAACTCTTTCAAGCAAACAAGTTTGCCTTCGAGCTCAAAATTATCATCATATTAGTTCAGTTAATTATGGAAAATGTTTGTCGAATTCCTAAAGTTCATTAATATGAATTAAAAAATATATCGATTTAGATTTTTTCATTTATGCTGTAGTTTCAATAGTAAGTCCAAGGCAGAATATAAAATTGAATACTTTCAAAATTGAGTTCAGTTTAACTTTAGCAGTTTAGCCAAGTGTTATCGGTGTAACGGTAAATATTTGTATTTTAAGTATTTGTGATAACTGCAACTTATCGATAAATGTAGTCTAAATTGAAATAAGGCGAACGGTTTTCTTTAGTGCTGTTAGTAAATATACAAACGGTAAAGATGTTTAACGAAAGTGTTATCAAGCTGTTATCGATAAATTGCTATCGATTTTCAATAATACTCCGACCAAGCAAATTTCACTCAAGAATTACTCATTTATTAATGCACCACCTCCCACATCGCATCCGGTATTCGCCTTTCCGGCCAACGCAAAAATCCAAATAACACAAAAAAAACAAATAATAAACATAATCTACAAAATCAAAACAACAACAACAACAATAGCAAGAAGAAGGGAAAAAGAGAGAAAAATAGCTGTAGACTGGCTAACTGGATATTAACATATGTCGCATGGCTTAATTAACAATTCTGCTCAGCTAATATCGGTTTCACCCACCAAAAACAGCAACAACGAAAGCTCCTTTTACCTTGGCCCCCTGCCCCTGCCCCTGCCCCTGCCCCTGCACCTGCCCCACCATCGCACCTGCACCCGCATAGACGGATGGCGGATGGCGGAGTCTTGTTTGGATGGTGGTATTTCAAATTTGTTGAAGAAAGTAACGCGTCTGTCTCTGCATGCACACACACACACACACACAGGCTGGGTCTCTCATATATGAAAGTTGTGCTCGCTGCCTCTCGCACGGGTTGAATGACTCAGGCGGGGGCAGCTCACTTGGTGACCAGAAATCAAATTAAAATAAAATTCGCTTTTAAGCGCACCAAACCCAAACAAATTGATAATAATAAAATAAAAAACAAAACATAAGTGGACAATAAATTGGTTGGCGTCATACTGAACAAGCACACACATACCCCACCTCACACACACGCACACACCCTACTAAAATAAGCCATGACCAGCCACAAATTGTTTAGTTTGGCAAGTTTGCTTTTGTCAAAGTTCAAAGTAAAAGTTTTCTAGCCTGATGCATGGCTCTGGGCGTGTCACATGGGCGTGGCCCATGCATTTGCCATTGACTTCAACATATTTATATATATATATATATATATAAATGCGATTTAAGATATGGGACATGATTGCGACTCTGGCCATCGCCACAAAATTTATGCGAAACTGACTTTTTAATTTGCAATTAAATTTGCGCACAATTTGTTTTACTTTTATTGTTGTTGCTGTTGCTGTTGTTGTTGTTTGTGTATACCCTGTAGCCATAAAACAGTCACCAGTGAGCCAATAAAGAGTCACCAGAGCATCATGATCAAAATATCGTGAAAACTAGACATATTTCATTTGTTGGCTCTCAAGCTAGTCAAGATATAACTTTGATTTTGTTATTATCCAAATCGTATCCAAATGTTTGATAAAAAAAAATACGATTTGTTGGCTCTTACATAGATATACCCTAGGAATTAAGTTTAGTTCAAAACCTAGTCAATTTATAGCTCTGATTTTGGTGGCAAACACGAAAAGTATTCACTTTTTAAAGGGCATCTCGCAATCGAGCAATAATATTTTTATTGGTTAAGTTAAGGTTAAAGTTATATTCTTTAATGATCTGTACACTCGCCAAAGGTCTGCAAAGCGCCAAAAGGGGAAAGCATAGCAAAGAGGTAATTATTAGTATAAAGGGTAAGAAAGGGGAGAAGGAAGGAAGAGCATCATTAAAAGAAATCAACCCAACTTATCGTAAATGCATCGTTAATTTGCTTTGCCAACGCATTAGATGGCACACACACACATGCACACATACACACATGCACACACAGGCACAGACATGTTTGCATATTTGTCATCTTATTAAAGAGCTTTACTCATCACAGTCCTAAACCGAACCCAAACTCAAACTCAAACTCGAACTGGAACTCGAATTTTGCATTATGCAAATGCAAAATGCAATGCAAGTGGCAAATGTGGCAAGTAAGGTTGAGTAATGTGCCACAGAATAAGACACGACTGGACAAGACTGGAAGACTCGGTTCGCATCATACCAAAAGGTCATTCCACATTCCGCATTCACTGCAAAAAGTTTGCGCAATTTTCGCTTGCTGGTTTTTACTTTATTTTTCCTTCCGTTTTTCAAGAGATTCGCACGAATTTTTGGGATACGAACAATTAAAACAAATGTATATTTTTATATATGTGTATATATACATATATATATATATATGCCAAAGTAAAGCGATCACCTGACGTACCCTGTAACTCCTTAAAGGTAATTGGGTTCTTTAAGATTGTTCACTTAAATGGGCTAAATTTTGTTTTCCAAATTACATTGCAATATGTTTATCCAAATTGATATTGGTATTTGTTTGTGATACTTTTAAGGGTAAATTTTTATAGAATATATAATTTATTTGGGTTCAGAGCGGAACCGGAAGAGATTTGCCATTTGACATTCACAGCCGGAATTAGAATCGCATTTCAACATTTTTGAACAATCAATTACGGCAGTTGTTATTATTTATTTAATTTAATACCATAACGAAACTAAATGCATTAAACACTCTTAAACCAATTTCTAACCCTTGCCGGAACCGGAACCGGAACTGAAATTCTATTCGATTTCTCGCTTTACATTTCGTTAAGACCTACTTATTTTCATTTACTCATTTTATAAAGCCAACACCTGATTCCAGCTTAAATGGAAAACTTTTTGCGCTTTTATTTATGTTATAATTTTATTTCAGGATACCTTTTAAATGGTATTTTTAGTTGCCACCTTTTTCTGGTTTTGTGATTGGTCAACTTGCAAATGTATTTCGTTTAGTTTTTTTATTCATTTATTTTTTTGTTACTCGTAAAATATAATTGCTGTTGTGTTGAAAAATGATTCACTTCGAAGTTGAGGATTCCCAAAGATACATTATTAAATATCTGAAGTTTAATAAATATTTATATTTTTGATTATCTTTTTATATTGCCAACTTTTGAAGTTACTTTTGACGCATGATTCAGATGGAACAGCAAATGTACTCACTCTTGACTAGAGCATTTAAGTCTGTGAAACTTGGGCAAGGCAGAGGGAGTCGGAGAGGGGGAGCATGGCGATGCCAAGTTGCGGTTTATGCGGCTTTTTTATGTGTACGCATTGCATTGAAAAACGTGAGTGCGTTGAATGTGTGCAACAACAACAACAACAACAACAACGAAAACCTTAAAACTTTTGTGCTTACAGTTATTGTTGTTAATCTTCAGATGGGGGGGGGGGGGCGAACCAGAGGAGGAGACGATGAGAAGAAAAGCAAAGATAAATTTATATAAATATAGGAATAAATAGGTAGAAAGAGAATAGGCTGGGGAAAGGGGAAAGGGGAAAGAGTGTAGGGGTGACTAACAGTGGCAAAACTCTTGCAACACTTGCCGCTTCTCTGTGCTTCTCACGCCGCACAAATCAGTCAGCCACATCGTTAGCCATACGACACGCCCCTCCTTTCTCGATGGGTTGGTTTACAAATTAAAAAAAAAATAAAACAAAATAAAAATCTATTACTTAATTTCGCTAAAAGGAAAAACCGACACACACACACACACACACACACACACACTCAGACGTGTACACAAATCGAAAAAGCTTTGGTTTCTTTCTTCGATAAGTTTTATGTAATCCCCCAAAGATATCAGCATCATCAGTTGATTGTTTCTATAGCCAAATTAGAAGCTCTCCACAAAAAAAGAGCTAGTCACGGAGAGAGATGATATATTTATATATATATATTGAGGAGGAGAGAGAGCGAGAGAGAGAGAGAGAGAGAGAGGTGTTGAAGATAAAGAAACAACAAAAAATGAGTTAACAAAAAAATCAAACGCTTTCGATTTCTATTTGAATATGTAAACGAACCAAAGACCGGCAGCCCAAGAAAACGAAATGGAAAGAAAAGAAAGACAGAAAGAAATTCCTATAAATTAATTGCCTTTCTTCTTCTTCTTCTTCAGCTTTAGCTTTATCTTCTTGTTTTTTATGTGTCCGTCGTCTTGGTGCTTCTTCCTGATCGCTTGCCACCAACACACACACCCCCCCCCCCCAACCCCAACCCACCTTATCCACCGATCAACTCCCGCAACATCATCAACAACGTAAATTTGATTTTTTCCCTGACTTGTTTGCCTAATTTTGTGTTTTGCCAGTAAATTTCTATACAACAAAATTTTGCAAAGCAAGAAAAAGAGATGCAAACAGAATGAAAGAAAGCAAGAAACCAAGAAACCAAAACAAAAACAAAAAACACATCGACTTAAAGTGAAATAAAATTTGAATGAAAATAAAATCAAATTGGCCGTAAATTATGTTCAAAGGCTTTTGGGCCATTTGCCGTTTGCCGTTTGCCATTTGCCATTTATGGTATTTGGTTTGTTTTAACATTTTTGAATACCCAAATTTAAAATTGTAGAAATATGTTAAATGTTTACAAAATTTAGCCACTAATTTGATGGCTCTTGCTTATGGCCATTGTTTGCGTCTGTTTCGACCAGCATTTAAAAAGCGTACCAATTAATAATTAATCAGTTATAAAACACACACAAAACACAAACAGAAGCAGCATGAGATGAACTTTATTTAATTTAATTCGAATCATTTAATTTGTCAACTAGAATTTTATTGCAAATTAATTACAAACAATTTGTCAATTCAGGATGCCAAATTACTGCAATTAACAGTATTTTTCGTTGCCCGTACTCGTCTCCCCCCTGAGCCCGTACACAACTGACAACTGACAACTAATTTTATAAATGTTATCAAAAATGATCGAAGCGTTTTCTCTTGCCCCAAAAAGAGGCGGGCATAATTGCGGCTCAGGCATGTGTTAAATGGGAACAAGCCCAGTCTTAGGTACCGTTCAGATGTCTATTCTTTGTTAACCAACCCTCCCCCCCCCCTCCCACCACTGCCAACCCCCCTCGTTGACAGTGATCTATAATTTTCTACGTGAGCTGCGCTAGCACTCTCGGTTTTCTCAGAGATTCCCCCGATTGTGTGTTTCCCATAGTCCAAAAAATGTTGCTTTCCCAGCGCAACACTTCTGCGGAACTGCACAACATTTGGTGGCAACTTGTGCTGCTTCTGCTTCTGCTGACAGCTGGCCACAAATCAAACTGCTGCAGTTGCAGATCTTAAATCTTTTTCTGTCACATTCCCTGACCATGTGTCAAGAGCGTTCTTAACACCTTTTTACGTATACCCTTGCCCCATGGATTCCATACACGATGTGATCAAATGTTGAATTCAGTTTCAGATCAATTAAATCGCTTCTTGCAACTACGTCTATAAACAAATAAAATGCATTTAATGCAGTGAAGATTTACAATTACTGAAGTCGGATTTTGTGCGTTTCTCTGCACTGAAGTGACTCCATTTATAGGGTATAAAAAATGTAGTTGAATTTTGAATTGCTGTTCATTTTTAATGCTGCTGCTGCTGCTGCTGCTGCTGCTTTCACCGTCTGCTTATCGATGTAACTGCAAGTGTCAACAACAACAGCAACAATGGGAAGAAGCAACAATTGGCTGGTGGCGACTCACGTAGACGCAACGCCCGCCGCGCCCAGCCTTGACCTAAAGCATTACTGCTTTGGCTTTTGGATTGGGGTTTATGTATTTGGGATTGGGTTTGTGGTCTATGTCTGAGTCTGACTCTGACTCTGACTCTGACTCTCTCTCTCACTCTCTCTCTCCCTCTCACTCACACTCACTGTGTGTGTGTAAATGTGTACACACGTCTTGGGAAAACGTGCATTAGACGCATTTGATGGAAAGCCCCTACTGCGGCACACATGTTTGTCAGGTACTTGAAGAGCGGCTTTGAGCTTTCTTTAGGCTAGGCCCAAAACCAAAGGCACTTGGCCAGTGGGCCACAAACACACACACAAACACATACACACTGATAAAGTGTGGCCACTGCAAATATGCGAGTTGAGCAATGATTTTGCTGGTGGGGGTGGGGAGGCGGGTTTTGTGGCAGGCAGTCATTAATTGCAAGGAAAAAACTGCAATTTTTCTGCACGCAAAACTGGAAAATTCACAACCAAAAAAAAATGATGAAACTTGAAAAATGCGTTGCTTTGGCAATTGGCCAACATAAGTGAGTTGCCAGCTGATGTGCCACAAAAAAGATGACAAACAAAATTCAACAAAAATATGGTTAATTAAGCGGACTGTCCAAACTTACACCTTTCCACTCCTCTCCTCCCCCCGCCCCTCCCTCTAACCTAGCCCCACCCGCTTGAAAGCAATAAATTTAAATTCCACCACCCACGATCCTTAAATTGCGACGGCGAGACGCCTCCGCGAAATGGCTTTACAGCATACAATGCTGCCACTTAATTACAATCAATGAGCAACTAGAAAACAAAGAGACAAAAAACAAAAACCAACAAAATGTTTGCATTAAATATTTTTAAACTATTCTGTCAAAGGCTAAATTAAATGTGTTGGCGTCTTTTTGACTATGTCTCTTTGTCGCTTCGGAATACCCAAAACCAACAACTACACAAAAAAAAACCAATAGAATTGCCCGCAATTCGTAGCTGCAGCTGCAGTTGAGCCCAACTGCTCGACGAACACATACCCTCTAAGTTTGATAACTCACTTTGCCTACAGCTGAGTAATGATTGTGGTTTACAGAAAGCTGAAAGCACATTTTTGTTAGATGTGCTCGACTAACGGATACCCTGTAAGCATATTAATTGGTTGGTGTACAAATTAATAAAGCTAGCCGAAAAATGTATAAAATTATGGCCTTAACTTTTTTACAGCTCAACTATAAAAATACCCATAGCCACTGGAACTGGAACCGATATTATTAGGTCATATAGTAAGTCTTCGTCTCGGTTTAACACTCGACCAAGTTATGGTCAAAAATTAATTCCCATATTGATCTCATTTCTACCAGCAGCCGCAAGCATTTTCTGTAAGCATAAATATGCCAGCGCATGTGTGAGAAAGAGATGGCATGATAAGTGATGCTAGCGTCAATTTGTTTTGCGTGTATTCTGCAGAGCCCCGTTACGTACGACTGCGTGTACGTATGTACGTATGTCTGTATGTATTGTGTTTCTAGCCAGCCAATTAGGGATCAGTTCAGGATTGTGGTTCAAAATATGCATTGCATTAGTTTTTTTGTACCCTGCATTTTACATGGAAAATAATATTTATAACTTGCTTTAAATTTGAATATTTTTAAACTTGATGTTGCCCCTGAAAGGGACGCAATAGTTTTCTTCATAATTTGCGCGCTGAGCGAAAAGTGTTGCATACTTCGCGGCTACTTTGTTAAATTGTTGTGCAGCAGAATGTGTTGCATACTCTTTGGGGCGTTGGCAATTTGAGCTCCGCTCGTGCGACAAGCCGAGACCGCTTCATCAGTTTCACAAACACCCACAGGCACACTCACAGAAACACACACAGACACACACACACAGACACATCGCTTTAATATTTATGCGCCTGCGAAGCGTTAATAAATAACAAAAAGGGGCAGCACAAGGCAAATAGATATTATGCAAAAAAAAGGGGTTGAAAAAGCGTCAGACGAGAAGCGAGGGAAAGAAGCTAAGAAATATATATGCTGGTCAGAGTGGACGAAGAGGTGGGTGGGGGGCGGGGGGTGGGGGCGAAGGATGAGTGTGTGAATATGGGTGTCACAGAAGCCCCGAAGACATAAAAATTACAACAACGAACACTTGACAAACAGACTAACAGTATTTGTGTGTGTGTGTGTGTGTGTGTGTGTATAGGTGTATATCCGTGTGTGTGTGTATAGGTGTATATCCGTGTGTGTGTGTAAGGCATAGGCTAAAATCAAAATAACCGCAAGCATTAATATGCGCCAGCAGACGCAGTCAAACTCCAAGCCAAACTAAGGCAGCAAAGGGTGCAGTGAGTACAGTAAAATCAGGAGTAGATTGCCCGGGCAGTACAGTAAATACCATGTACTATGTACCACACAAATATTAGTAACAGAATTATTAAAGTCATATAGTATTATTAAGTCTACGTCAGTTGAAATTAACCGTTTTTAAATAACTGAATTATTTGAAATTTTATGTTCTATTTTTATTTTTGAAAACATTTTTCATTACAAATTAATTAATTAATATTACCAGAAAATATCTGTATTCGATATATATATATATTTCTACATATTTAATTTGTTGTTTGTTTTTTTACTGAAATATAGCACATCAGATAAATCATTCAGATCAAGCAAGATTATTTATATGTATATGCAATTTTCAGACAATGCTACAGGGTAGACAAAGGAACAAGGCGGGGGTGGGTAGAGAGTAGGGAGGAGTAGGGAGCAGACTCCTGCACCCCTTTAAGACACGTTCAGACCCTGTAAGTGCTCGCCAAGGTACGTTGGCATTGTCAAGACCAACCAAACCGCCGCTTGCCGGCCCACCTCTTGCCGTATTTCCACTACCCACTACCCGCAACCCACCCCCAAAAACCTCCCCCCACGCGTGCATTGCACTTTGGCAGACTTCTTTGCAAGACTGGCTATTAACTTACCTTAAAGTTGCTGCTTCTGCATTTTGTGTCTGAGGCGAAACTGCAAAGAAAAGGATTGAAAAATAAGTGAAATTAAATAAATCGCTTTTCAGCCAGTTTTCCCACTGCTTCACAAAGAAGCTAAAAAGGAATGTTTGACAAAAGGAAATAGAAAAAGAAAGTAATTCATTATTGATTCAGTTTGATTAAGGTCAAATTATATGCTTTGCAAATTACTATCGATTGGATTTGAGGAATAATGTGAGAAGGGCTCAGCAATCCTTTCCATTCAATTTCCAATTGAAAACTTGCCTAACTGAATGCAATTATTTTGATTTTGTACAATACTTGAATTGGTTTTAATTCTTGTTTCACAGCAGTTCAAAATAATTATGTCTAGTTTACAGTTATTTTATACATTCATATGCACCAAAGTCATTTAATAAAACAAACAACAAATTCATAATAATTGAAATCAAGACAGCAACTGCAAATGTCCAAGTAAAAAATATACTTTTCTAATGAAAAATAAGTGTTTAGTCTATCGGAATTGTGTACATAAACAAGTTGATTATTTGTACAGTTGTTCACACACACTCACAGGTGAGTCAAAATCACAGTTTATTAGTGTCGACAGGTGACAGGTGCGCTCGAAGAATGTTTAGGAAATTAAACACCAAACAGCGATAACAAATTACAAAAGCTATGACGATGACGATGACGATGACGATGACGATGACGATGATTAAGAGTTAAGGGAGGCTTCTAGCTGTAATTAGGCAAATGCATGCATTAAAATGGGAGAACAAGTTGCGAGCAAGCAAATAAAATTAAGTTTGGCAGCCAAGAAGCATGCAACGCTTTGCGCTGCTCAACGAGCAACAGTCACGCAACATGCGAAGACAACGGAATGGGCACATTAGCCGAAATAGGGGTGGGGTGTGGGGTGTGGGGGAGGATAATGCGTTAAATGAATGTCATGCATAGAAAACGTATTTGGGGCACATTCATAAAACAAAAATGCGAACCTTGAATGCCAAACTGAACGGCACAAAATATCAAAAGCAGCACCAAAACACACTTGCAACACAGCTTGAATTTGACTTTAGGCAGCGCGGCAAGTTGTTAGATAAAAGCGCTAACTGTTAACAAATGTGTTAACAGATATTTATTAGAAATTGAAGTGCGCCAAATGAAAGGCATTTCTAGTTGAGAGCTGCTCTGAATACCCTGTAAACGAGCCGATTGTGCAAGCGGCATAGCACAATTATAATTCAAAGAATTATTAATATTGCTATCATTATTAACATAATAATTGACATATTTGCTATACATAAACATTGATCAATAAACTAGTAAATTTAATTTATAGGGTATAGGCTTAGTCTGTGACACGCTCTTGGCCAGAGCTCAAGCCCAATTACTGTATTTCTATTGTGAACAATTCGTTATTATTTCTTTTCTAGTGTAGTGCAGCGAAAGCGACAACTGACAATAATTTTATTGAAGAAGTTGATTTTTGTTCATTTTCCGAATTGGAATTGGAATTTTTGACTATTGTCATCGGATGGATGGCAATTGAATTGATTTCCAATTTTAATGGACAATTAAGCTGCATGTTGTCGTTGTCGTTGTCGTTGTTGCTGTCGTTGTTGCTGTGGTGTTGTCCAAATATTTGCATGACGCAGCCATTGACCCGAAAAGGTGCCCGCATCTCAAAGGTTGCCACAGCTGCCAAGCTGCAACATTGTAACTGAGGCCTTGTCCCTTAATTGCCTAAATCAACTCGTTGCTACACTTTGGAAAAGCATAAAGAAAACAAATACATGCAGCAGCTGCCGTTGCAGTTGCATCTCGGGGGTGGCTCTGGTTGAAAGGTCATTGCTTTGCTGCAGGCTGCCGAGGCAGACACAATCAAGAGGCACGTCAGCCGGCAGTCTCTGATAAGGGGCCAGTTGGCTTCAGTTGCATCCTCAAACACGCCCAACACTAGCAGCAGCAGCAGCAGCAGCAGCAGCAGCAGCAGCAGCAGCAGCAGCAGCAGCAGCAGCAGCAGCAGCAGCAGCAGCAGCAGCAGCAGCAGCAGCAGCAGCAGCAGCAGCATCCAGTGTCAATGACAGCTGCCCCTTCATGAGGCAAACTCTCTGCTCTGCCGGGAAAGTGTCAACTGCCCAGCTCCTTTCATTAGTGCAGCTTTAACACACACACACACACAGAGACACACACACATCTAACTTTTCTACCCTCCTACCCCGCCTACCCCTTCTTGCACAATTGTTATTTCACACGCAAAAAAAAAAGAAAAGATTTCAACATTTGCTTGCGATAAGATTGCAAACGAATGATGTTGTTGTAATTGTTATTATTGTTGTTGTTGTTGTTGTTGTAGCTCCTGCCGCTGCCTTTTGGCCAACATTGCGTACACTGTTCGCAAATATTTGTGCAGCGTACGTTGCTTTTGCGAGCAAACAGATAAGGGCCAAAAGAGTTGAATAACACTTGGAGGCATCCATATATGCAAATAGTGGGGCGAAAAAAAAACAACAAAAAAAACACACTCACTTACACACACACACACACAAAGTGTAAAGATCAAACTTCAAGGAAATTTGCAATTTCGTTGTGAATTTGAATTGGCACAGTTTCGGTTCCCGTTTCAATTTGACACTCGAAACTCAACGAAATATTGTTCCTTGATTGATTTAAGGCAATACTGAACATTGAACATATATCGATATTAATCGAATAGGCACAAAAGACAGGCTATTTAACTGTTTGCTGTGTTTTTTTTTTCAGACACCAACTTATTTATGAAATAATTTATATATTTTACCGGCTATATTTAACAATAATAAAAAATCTTGAAGTCTTGTGGTCAAACGTGTTCAGTTAATTCATTCAGCGATTGTTATCGATTATTGTCATTGATGTGAACTATAAATTTGATCAATTAATCTCAAATTTGTAGCAATTATCAATAATTTGCTGGTCAAACAGTTTTAATAATAATATTATTTACAGTCGATTAGCGACATTGCTATCGATAGCAGTTATCGATAAATAAGCCCAAATAAGCTAAAGAAGAGTGCATTTAATGTGCGGCAGCTCAACAAACAGATTTCGAGACACAACTCGAACTCAAAGTGAACTAATTGCAACATTGCAGGCCATTGAACACGTCTAGACGCTAACCAAAGGGCCATTGGTAAAAGCCATACATATGTGTGTGTGTGTATGTGTGTGTGTGTGTGTGTGTAAGTTGCCCCACGGCTCGTGGCCATGTCAAACAACAATCAATTCAAGTGCAACAGCAGCAGCAACAACAACAACAACAATGCTCAGGTTTATTGCATTTGAATGTCGTTTTTGTTGTTGTTGTTGTTGTTGTTGTTATTGTTGTTTGCATGGCAATTGGCGCAGAGCCTTTCAACGCGGAGACGCGGCGCGACACGACTCGACACGAGATCAAGATCGCATTTCTCAGATATAGTCGGATCGAACTGAATCTGCAGATCGAGCAGCTTCAAAGTTGCCCTCCCACTTGACGGCAATTGCTAAAAGGCATGCAACAACACTCATGTGTGTTTATGTGTGTGTGTGTGTGTTTGTGTGTGCGAGTGTGCGTGTGTTTATCTATTTTTAGACAGCCAGCTGGACGAGTCCCTGCCCCGCCCGGACTCCCTCGCTTTGCTAATAGATCGTTGCAATACTGTAACCGACACAGCAGCAGCCACAATGCCACACGTTGCACACAGCGAAACGATTTCGGATATGTATTTTGCATCCGATTCGGATTCGGATTCGAGTTCCAGTTGGAGTTGGAGTTCGAATTTCCCATTGCGGCACATATGGCGCAGATCAGGGCCACGACTTCATTTTATATTTAGTTCGCTTCCTGTTTCTGCCACTTGAACAGCAGAGACCCCAAATAAGTTCTCCAAATTTGTTGTTTTCTTCTCATTTGTTGAATACCCTTGCCAAGAAATGATATGCATATTTTCATATATATTATCTATCGGCTTTAATTGATTTATCCTGTAGCAATATATATATATATATATATATATATATATATAATAAATGATCAGCATTTTGTCAGTGTATACAAACACGATTAAAAATTATCTCTAATTTAAATTGTGACTTTCCATCGGTAATCGATTTTGATCGATATGCAATAAAATTATCTCAATTGGATGAAATATAAGCAATTCAGCAATATGTAAATACAATGTATGGGATCAAAGATGGCTTCTTTATATACACTTTCGTATTATAGGGTATAGAAAATATGTGTCACGACTCTTCTAAAGAGTTCGTAGGGTATGAAATGATTATTCAGATGTATCTAATGGCTTATGCATTACACAAATCGTAGGGTTCTTGGTAAGGGTGTTCAAAATGAAGATGCTAGAAAATTACATCGATTGCACTTTTTGGTTATTGATTTATTTATTTATTTATTATTTTTTTTTTTTTGGTTGCGGATTGAGGGGTGCGCAGTGCGAAGAACGTATTTTTGACATTAACTCCGATGAATTCGAGTTGAATTTTATTTGTTGTTGTCCTCGAATGGGGCTATTTTCACATTAATTTATGCTGATTTAAATGCGTCAAGCACTTTTTAGAATTCTCCAAATACATAGCAAAACTATGAATACAGCTGTAGTTGCCACAATTTCTAGTTTTCTTTAGATATCGAATTTGCTAAGTTGCTGTTTTTGTTGCTGATAGCTAATTTCTTTGGTGACAGCCATCGTGGACTGAGAAGACTTTGAGGAATGCAGCTGTCAAATCATAATTCCCAACAAACAAAAAAGCAAACAAAAAAGCAAAAAAAAAAAAAAACAACAAAAAAACCAGAAAACTGAAACAGATGTAAAACTCGAAACTTTAAACTAAAATTAGTCGCAACGGAATCTTTTCTTTTTTTCTTCTTATTCTTTTGGAGGGGACAACTCGAGGGGCGGGTTAGGGGCATACAGGGGCGAGGGGGGTGCGGAAGGGGGCGTAGCATGCCGCAAGGCACGTGTGGACTTAATTATAAAGTTACATTTAATTGTTGAGAGCGCGGAAATCTATTAATATACATGTTTCTACAGTGATCGCTCAGAAGTACAAATTTTTGTACTTGTTTTTCTATGTTTCCAAATAAACCGGAAATAATTTTAAAAAAAAAACGCAAATATTTGTCTAATATACAGTTTTGAACTCATACTTTTATTTACTTCAACTTTTTTATACACTTATGTATATTTATAATTTGTCAGTGACAATGCCACATATCAAATGTGATTTGTTTCTGCCACGCCTCGCCTAGGCTCCACTCCAAACCCCAATTCCCTAAAGTGGCATCCACTTTGACAGACGCAAATGGATTTCATGTAAATCGATCATATAGGGAAATAGAATATAAATAGAAAAATATGTATATAAATGTGTATAAACTGATATTGGTCAAAACTAAAAAAAAATAGGCTAAAAAAAATAAAAAAGAAAAGGAAAAAGAAAAAGAAAAGGAAAACGGAAAAAAAAACACAGTTTGGAAAGTTGTTTTCCCATTGCATGACAAATGTCAATAATCCAGACATGAGCAGACAAAACACACACATTGACAAGATCATTTGCTACAAGGGGGTGTCGAATGGGATAGGCATGGGGATGGAGATGGGGATGGGGATGGGAAAGGAGGTATCTACTACCTCCCTTGTCAAAGCGCAATGTGCAATTAATCAAATCATTTGAACGCGAGCATTTTTCAATTAAAGTCGCTCGCAATTTGAATGCTAAATGAATCGAGATGAGCGCAAAAAAAACAACAAGAAATACAACGATCCAACGATCCCCAGGTCTCCACTCGTAGGGCTTCTTCAACTGGCTGCAGTTGGCGAGATGCCTCAAATTGCATTTAATATGATCTCAGCTCAACACACAATTGCCTCAAATAAATAATGAACTAAGTGGCTAAAGTTGTTGCTACCACTTATCTAAAACGTTATCTACAGATAAATCTGCCTCTGACTGAATCCATCTGTCTCTTCCATACAAAAATAGGTACATGCAGGTAGGAAACTTAAAGATCTCTGTTCAGTTTATATATATATATATATATATATATATATACAATTTGTATTATCTATATATATATATATATATATATGACATATATAACGATCTATGTTAACACCTATCCATAATCATTATATCTATATCCATATAAATAAACGTATGCTCAATGCAACTATATCTATAGCTAAATTAACCACTATTCAGAATCCAATCTGCATCTATAACTATATTTTAAGCTATTCCTATATTTATATATTTATATATATATATATATATATATATATATATACATCTATGCAATCTACTGTCTGCTATCTTATCTAAAATAAATCTATACCTATATTGTTATCTTTATATATATATTATTTATCTACGATATTCGCATTTCAGCTAATCTGTATTATCTCAAAAGTTAGTCTCTGTTGTTTTCGCTAAAATAAAACACTCCCGAGATTTATGATTCTGCTAGCTAAGCTGATAATACAATAAGATAGGAATATATCTTATATGAGATGCAAGAGAATGCGACATTTCATCAAAAGTTTCGCAGCCCATTCAAATAGTCCACATTACGTATCGCTTGACCCCTAATTTAATAGACTTGATCTATTGTCTACCGCATTCAGTCATATTTGCAGCCGTTGAATATTCTTAGTTTACTAATTTTGCATAACTGCAGATATTTTTAATTTGCACTCAGACAAAGACGAATATAAAGACAAAGGCAGAGAAGAGAAAAGAGAGAGAGAGAGAGAGAGAGAAAGTGAAAGAGGGAGAGGGAGAGGGAGACTTAACAATCAACTTATTCTCTCTTTCGCCCCCCCCCCCCTGCTACTACTACCTACTGGTATCCAACAGCGTTTTCAATTTAGTAATTTATGTTTTATTTCGCCCCTTTGTGTGTTGGCGCAAAGAGTTACGACTATTTTATCGCTGATTACAGATTGCTCCTCTTTGATTTGGCGCTGGAAACCGTGCCACACAAATGTGGAGCATGTGGAGCAATAAACTTTATGAATAGATCCGACGTCGACGGCGACTCGACTCTGCTACGGGTCGCTCGTTCATTTGGTCAGTTACCAATTATTAGTTTGTCGCTGATACGCCGGCCAGTTTAGAAAAGTTACTTCTTGTCGCCTCGTCTACCTCCTCTGCTTCTTCTGGTTTGTCTTCTTTGCGTTTAATTTGCAGCCCATCCGCTTATGCTAATTGTGTTTGGCAAACCAGAACACTGCTAAAACGGAATACCACAAATAAAAAGACAAACAAAACAAAACGAAAAAACGAACGGTTCTTGGATTCGTCACTGTTAAGAAATCAATTTTTATGATGCTCCATAATTATCATTAAAACATCGATAAGCAATTTATTATAATGGTACCTAAATCCACTCAAAGATGAACTTTTGAATTTATACTTATGTCTCTATCGAGATGATAAAATGTTATTTTTCGACACAAATTTTTTTTTTGCCATTCCTTAATTTATTTTCAGTTGAGATTCCATTGCTATAAATTCCATTCAGATAGATGCAAGAATGTATCCTTCTTTAAAATAACATAAAATGCTTTTAACAATCTTGATCAACATCAAAAGTCGAAATCAATTATCGATAGCGAAAAAACAAATAATTTTTCTGATATAACTTTCATACTGTGGAATATCTGCTAACGCTTAATCAAATCTTTCATAATAAATTATGAAACATAGACACCAACAATAACAATCCAAGCATTTGCTGTGAAAACAGAAGGGTATTTGTTATTTGACCAGCTCTACTAGCTCATGTTTCCCTGTGTTCCTTATCTCGATTCGCGGTATTTGCCAAGTCAGCTGCTCAAATCCAAATCCGTCAACTTGCGGAGAGCCAGATGTGGTTTCAGTTTCAGTTATTCCAAACAGACTCATATATACATTTATATATACATATGTATATTTATATATATACTATATATATATATGTATATCTATATATATATGTTTATTTATATATATAGTTACATATTAACTTATACTATATATAGAACATTTGTGGAGCGTTTGCTGACATTGACATTGACAACAAGCCCATTAACAAGCTCGTAGAAATGCACCAATGCGCTGCTCAGCAGTCGAGGAAGAACCGAAAACACTTAACGAAAATCAAGCAAAAACCTCACGCAGCACATCGATAAATCTGCGCAGCAGCTCCTTGGAGCGTAACGTGGCGCACGCGCCGTTACTCGGCAGAGAAAAAACGATGCAGAGGAATTTGCGCAGGCGAACAACGAACGGCAGCCCAAAAAAGGGCAGCGCACTTTTGCCTGTGGGCAGAGTGAAGTGAAAAGGAGAGGAGTGGGCAGTTGAAGGTGACAGAGACGGAGGTGGGTAGCCGGGCAACGGGTTTTAGTTAGTTGTTGTTCTGTTGCGTTTCGCAGTTCTCACAATCTGATGCAGCAGCAGAAGCAGCGCTTAGACTGTGACTGCAGCTTGGACTCGGTTCCCATCAGACACACATACAAACACACACGACTTTGCCAAGGCTAAGGATAAATGCTGAGAATTTGCAATGCGGACTACTAAATACGCTAGCAAATGGTAGATAAGAAATTCAAACTACACTATCAATATTAATATGTAAGTAATGATAATAATAATGGTAGGAGTAATAATAATAAAAGCAATAATAATAAATAGGAAGAATACTCAGCTATTCCCGTTCCCTACTCTGGGAACGAAGTGTGGCTAGCTTAAAGATCTTTAACGAACTGCAGACAGTAGCCAAGCATATTAAAAATAAACCGCAATCAACCGCAAGTTGCCGCAGCACGCACTAATAAGTTTCGTTCAATGTCAAGCTCGTTGTGAGCAACTTACTCAAGCTGGCCAATTGTTCTTAAGTTGCTGCTGCTGAGCTCATCGGTCGGAGTCGGAATTTTGTGAATTGCTGCCTGGCACGCCCCTTTAAAAGTGACGCCATAGGCGCCAAAAAAATTGTGCAGGAGTTGCTTGACGTCTCTTTCACAATTATTGTTGTTGTGGTTGGTGTCGCCAAATGTTTAGTTGGCAATTTAAGATATTTATCTCGCCGTCAAGGACGACATGTACTGACCTATGCCTGCCTGCATGCATGTGTGTGTGTATGTGTGAGTCGCACTTTTGACGCGTGACTCAGCATGAGCCCAAAAAACGCATAAAAAAGTTTACACATTTGAAATTAGGGCGCAGCAGGAAGTTCAGTCAACCAAAAAAGTTATATATAATAAATAATAATCGGCGCAGACGAATTTCGGCAAAAAGCAAATGCACTGATAACACACACACACCCATATACATACATGATTATAGCAGCACATAATTAGCCTGGATTATCTATGTAAATGAACGTAAAAATATTTGCAAGTTCAAAATTTGGATAAAAGCGAAAAGTTGACAGATATTATCTAAATGTGTCGCATTCGTTCTTATCACCATCTATGCTTTCTCAGCACGCGCTCTCACCTCTCTCCCTCCCCCCTCTTTTACTCAGTACCTTCGTTAAGTTGAGCGAAAGCACCGTTAGAAGCAGCGCATTCGACGTTATCGCTTGTTGTTCCGTCTGTTTTATTCTTCGCTTCTGCTGTATTCTGGGTGGTTGCAAAATAATATCAACAAGCGGCAACCATCAGCATTTAGTAAAATTAACATGCCTTAAACCAATTAAACACGCAATCTAAATAATATAACAATAACCGCGATTGGATTTGAAAATTATTGAGGTAGAATTTATTCTGTGTTATAGTTGTAGTTTTTATTGCTTTTGCTTCAGCGGCAGAAGCAGCAAGTACCCAGGAGCAGCCGGCTGCTGCACAAACTCAAACAAACAAGCAAACACACATATGGCTGTTTATATTGATTTTTCACACACACAGCCAAGAAAAGGAGCAGGCGGGAGATAAGCGTAAAGCGAATTACCAAAATGCATTAGAGAAATGTGCAAGAAAGCAAAAACAAGAACAACTGCAATTGTTGTTGAGCCGCTGTTGAGCGCTACCTTTCCTTTCTTTTCCCACCCTTTTGCAACCCACCCGCACAAACAGATCCAAACACTTACTGCCCTCCTCGTCTCTCGCTCTCTCTTTCTGTCGCACTGGTCGTGACTCCTGCGCCCGTCTCCTGTTTACAGCTGCACACGAGTAGTTTTTTTTGTACACACCCTTTCTGGGACACAAACAAATTTTACACATAAAACAAAACAAAAAAAGCATCAGTTTTACCCACGAGTTGAGGAGCTGATAACGATTTGTGGTACAGCACAATTTAGCAGTATGGCTTAAGTTATTTATAAGTTGTTATTTATTTGTAGTTTTAATATGGGAACCGCGCAAAACTGATTCCAAACAATATTGCAAACAAGCCGCCCGGCAGCACACGACCGCATTCAACGAGTTGTCAATTCAAAATAACATTGCTGCAACAGCTGTTAATGATCTGGGGTCCTGCTGGTTCGTCTGTTAAGCAGGTAACAGTGTTCTGTTAAGCACCTTATGAAGTTGGCTGCGAAATTAATGTTGGTCATCGGACTGAAAAATCCAGGTTGCTGATATCGAGACGCATCTACGTCACAAAAAAAAAGCGATATATCGTATTTTTAAAAGAACTTAACATTAAGAAAACACAGATGAGAATTCACGATTGAATGACAGTTTTCATATAAAAAAATATTGCAATGATTTGGTCTAGGTTGACGTCACAATAATAGTCAAATTGTTAACTAGTTGTGGGTTCTGTTCAAAACGTAATCTTCTTCGTCTATATGGCTTAACGTATGCGCGTCATGTTAATGCTTCTGTAAACATAATGTAAGGCCCTTCACACTTTACGAAATATTTTCGTAAATTATTACATGTTTGTAATTTTTAAAATAAGCATGATAAGAAATGACTGAAGAAATTAACCGCTGAACTAATATTGTATTGTATCATTATAAGGAATAATAGAACATCTAAAAAGAAATTTAGAATGTAATAAAATAGTTTATACAATTCCGTTTAAAAATCGCGCTTTTTTTTTAACGTATTCGTAGAATGCCATGAAGGCGTATAACACAAGAGTTAACAGCGTAACATTAACGCAAAGTGAGTAACGTAGGCGCACAATGCGCAACGTAGTGCGTTGTCATCAACGAAATCAACTTATCGATATAACAACCCTGTCAACACACATATAAGATACATTTTTTTTGTCAGCAGCGGATTTTTTTGGTAGTAAATAATTTTTGATGATATATAACGCATTTTAATAATATCAACAAACTAGTATTTTTAACTACACGTTGTATACTTATACATCCAAGAAAACGGTAGCAATGCCGATCTAAAGTGCCTAAATAGAGAACAATCAAAACTGTGTACCATGAAAAAAAGTGGCGACGTTTTGCTGCTGCTGCGTGTGGAATGAAGTGGAAGCAGAGCATTGAAAAATTGACGATAATCGAGAAATGAGAAATAAGAAATCTAGTGCTCCAATATATATTTTATTTGTTTAAACATTTATAGCAAGTGCATCATTGTTTTTTTTTTTGTTTTGTTTAATTCTAATTTCAGCTGGCGAATATCGAATACCTGTAAATTAAATTAACCTGTGTAAGTTGACAATTATTTATGGCCAAAACACACAAAATATGTTGCAGCAGGCATATAACAATTTATGGTATGCTGTTATACGATCTCTTATACACAACAAAACTGTAGCAAAGAATTATGAAAAAGCGGCTCTGATTTCCAAGAATTGTTCAAAACTGAAGCATGTGTGTTTGTGTGCCTGATTGTATTAAACAGGTTTTCATCCGCTTTTTTTTTGTTTATGCGCAGCCTTAATGCGCTTTGCCCGCATGCAACTAAGCTAATACACGCACACACAACGTTAATACATAAATTCATGTGTGTTTGTGTTTTTTTTTTTAACTGAAGGTCAACGATGCTTTCTCCAGTTGTTTTGGTTGCTGCTGTGCAAACATAATTATGGTCTTGTCTTTCAATTTTATTGCCCACTTGAAAAACAGTAATTCTAATTTGGGCTTTATTCTCAATTTGCGCAAATGTGAACGCACTCTTCACACAGGCACACACAGCGTTTGTCATTGTCTTTTCAGTACGCAGGTAACTTTTTGCCACTACCCACACCCCTGGCGTGTGTCAGCTGCCCGCTGTTGTGCCTTGTCTCTTGACCGTTGTCCGCTGTATCAACCACCCACACACACACACACACACACACACACACACACACACACACACACACACACATACATACATACATACGCATTGTATTTTTTGCATACAAATACAAGGCTGCATGCGACATTTATCTTTGCCTTCGATGCTGGGATGGCACTTTCTGTTTTTATATGTTACTTTTAAAGCTCAGGCGTTGGCCACGGAACCAGAATTTATCTTATAGATAACATTAGTTTCCCACCTTTATTTTTGAGATAGATATAACTTTTATTAGTGAATTTTATTTAATTTTTTGAGTTTATAACTCCATTGGATTGGTTTACTTGGAAAAAATAAATACATATATAGATGCTCATCGATTTCGATTAAGTGTTAACCGGATAAGATCAATGCAATGTGTGCTCCGTTAAACTCGGATTAGTTACTATCTAGAGAATCAAACTAAAATAGCTGCATACTTCGATATGTCGTCGAATTATCGATGCAAAATCCATTTCCACATGTCGATTCTTTCGCATTTAATTTTGTTGCCCACCGGCATACACACACGCACACATGTCCCTCTGCACAGAAGCAGCGGCAGACTACCGCAGCAGCCGACGCCCATACACCCATCACAAATCCCTCTAAACCCCTTCCCCTGCCCCACAAACACACCACAAGCTAGCTCCAATTGCCGCAGTTTGTTTTGCGTTTCGTCCCCCGCCGCCACCAACCCATTAACAGCATTCTTTGCACAGTGCAACGAAGACAGCGTCGAAAGCAAACGAAGACCACATTCACAGTCGGATTAACTTTGTTCGTTTTGCCTGCGTTGCCAGTGTTGCCGCTTAAGCCTTTTTATAGGCAGTACAACCATTTTAAAAATCATATGTATGCCAATAATTCGACGTTGTAGCTTGAAAAACAAAGAAATAGATGTATTAAGGTTTCAGCCCTGGATGGCTGCAAACATACTTCTCAAAATCCACAAGTATTATTTATTATATGTTTAATATATTCAACAAAGCAAACGTAAAAGTAGTTGGCTTTTTCTAGCAATTTAATTTTGTTATTGTATGCTGGCAACACTATTCGCTGGCCAAACAGATAAACAGCACAGAGAGCAACAAAGAACGAAGGAAGTCGGCGAACAACAGACAGAGCTGCCAGCCAGTTGGTTAGTTGGCAACGCGTTGTCGTTGCGTGCGGACGTTTGCGCGTGTTCAACATAGCAGGGAATAGAAATTCAGACTAGAATTAAATGAATTTTTTTAATTAGTCATTGTTGATATAGTTGTGTACACTTTTTTTTTGCTCTGTTATTGTTCTTGCGTGTATATTGTTTTTGCCTATTGCAACATGTATTAAAAGCCCATTCGGACGTGTTCTAACGTGATTGTTGTGATTGCAGTGCGTTGTTGTAGTCGTTGCTCCTGAGAGATAAAGAGAGAGAGAGAGAGAGGGAGGGAGAGGAAAAAAACACACACATACACAAGATGGAGGATCGCATGATGGCCCACACTGGGGGTATGATGGCACCGCAGGGCTACGGGCTGCCCGGCCAGGATGATGGCCAGAACGCTGGCAACGAGAACGAGGTGCGCAAGCAGAAGGATATCGGTGAGATCCTGCAACAGATCATGAGCATCTCCGAACAATCGCTGGACGAAGCGCAGGCCAGAAAGCACACACTCAACTGTCACCGCATGAAACCGGCCCTCTTCTCAGTGCTGTGCGAGATCAAGGAGAAGACCGGTAAGTTAAAATCAAACAAATAATATAAATTTAAGAAGCAGAAAATCAGCTAGCAAATGAGAATTTCTGCAAGTTAAATCGTTATTTTCATATATGGGCTTTCCCTCGAAACTTGAAATACAATACAATTTTAAATACAGTGGACGCTTGCAAATGAGAATTGTTTAAAGTGAATATCGTTATTTTCTTCCTTTTTTAAAATACAGTTTTGAACACAGTGGGGACTAAAATTGCATTTCTAAAACTAAAATTGTTATTTTCACAAACATTTAACGTAGGTATAGCTTTACGCACATTTAATGAACAGTATGCTCTCGCATATAGTAACTTGAATTGATATATATATCATAAATGCATCTGAATCTATCTGAAAAGAAAATTTAAAATTATAAAAATTAAATCATTGTTCGATGTGTGGCTTAGCGTGTGTCCACTGTATAACAAGGACCTGTCTGGCCCAACTCTAAAATTACAGCACACATCGCAGCGTGTTATTATCCTTGAACGCACCTTCCAGCGAGAATTTCAAATCGAGTTTTCCTTAATTTCATCTGCTTTTCTTTTTTTGCGAGTGCTCCTTCTGTTTTTTCTTATGTTTGCCTCAATGTTTCTTTTTGTTCTTTCTTTCTGCTTTATATTACACGCCCACGCAGCGACGCAAAATGGGCAATAACAGCGCGTTTTGATTGTGGGCCAGATGTTTTGAATGGTTCCAGCGTTGGAATTGCCATTGGCAGTGCCTAACCCTAAAGTACAACTCCCCAATCGCCCTCTTCGTACAACCCCTCCCCCAAAACAACCTGAATCCAACCCCCTCAACTCCCCCTCCCCTCACACACAAAATGAGCACCGTTGCGAAATTGCCTTTTGGGCAGCGTTTTGGTTTTCAACATTTTCAATTGTGGGAGGGGGAGTGTTTTGTTGTTGTCCTGAAAACCCATTTCAAAAGGAAAAAAATAGAAAATAAAAAACAAGAGTAATTTTTGAAATTGCTGTAAAAATCTTGATAGATGTTCTATATTTAATTTATTACTTTCGAAAGAGTTTTTAGTTGTCTTCAAAATCTTCCACTATTTAAGATATTTTTTTTATATATTTTTTACTTTTAACTTGGCAAAGCTTTACCAAAAAGTTCCCAAAATCAATCGGAAAACAAAACTTGAATATTTATATTTTCGATGACAAACGACTGCCTTAGTTTGCCTTACCTTTGCTTTGTTACTTTTCACTTACAGGGTATTCCATACAAATAAGTGTGTTTTATTTTGAATGTTTTCTGCCTGATGCTATTTAAGAAAATGTTGTGCTAGCTTGCTCTCTCATTAGAACAGCTCTGGTTACACACTTTCCAATCAGGTGTGACCAACATGACGCATTAAAAGAAAGGTGGCATGGTTGTTTCGGTGAGGGAGGTGTGGGGTTCGGTTATAAAACATGTGTCGCTTTACAAACTAAACAAATCTAATCCTGGCCAATTGCCGCAGAGCCGCTGCACAAGCCAACAAATTAAATCGCTGTAAGCACATGCAATTCTATATATATATATATAATAGATATATATATATAATACAGTTATTTCATATAGGTACACATTTTATCTAGGCTCGTGTGTGCCTCTGTGTGTTGTGCTTTTGTCTACAAAGCGATAACACTTCCACTATCATCGATGGCGGGCGCCGACAAAGTAAACAAGAATAGAAACTTTCCGAGAAGAAGAACACACTTGACCCATGACAAGAGGGAGGGAGATAGAGATAAGACAGAGAATGGTCGACTATACGACATGAGGCGGGTGTAATGTGGAGCTTATAGGGTGTACAGAGTGCGGGAGAGAGAAAGAGAGAAATTCTACTTCTTCTGCTGCTGATGATGAGCGAAACAAGTATTTTAAAAATACAACCAAAATAAGAGAACACAAAAACAAAGAAAGAAAAACAAAACAAAAAAAATAGTGCCAGAGAGAGTGCCGAATATTGAATACCCTTCTGTATATACGAATGAAATGAATGTGTGCATATATATATATTTATATCTATACGTACTGATAATGAAGCACATGAGCCAAGTTTCATTCAAATTACCATATGTGTAAAAAATATAATAAGAAGAAAAATAGAAGAGTCAACTTTAACAACTGTTCCGAATGCATAACACACACACACACTTGACATATAATCTTTGCAAGGGTATTTCAAAATAGTTTTCAACAGTTACTGTTTCTCTCGCCTTGCTTAACATATTTTATCAGCCGTGTGTGTTTATCTGTGTGCGTGTGTTTGTGTGTGTGCGTGTGTTTGTGTGTGTGTTGAATTTAGTTTGTGAAAAGATCAAACCTGTTCGACAGGCATGCAAAATAAAACGCACAAGTATTGTTCAAGTATTGTTGAGTACATATATATATTAATATATGTGTATATATGTGCTTATTTCTATACATACTTGTATCTGACAAATACAACTTCAGCATCAACAAGAACCGCTTCACTTCCCCCTCGCATTCGCGACATGTTTGTTACACGGCTGTTGTCCTTTCTGTTGCTTTGGCGCTTTGCACCATTCAAATTTACGAGCTGGAAATGCCATTTAACCTCCCCATCGTCCTACTGCTGCTATATATATATATATATATATATATATATATATATCTATCTATCTATCTATCTATATAACCCCTACACAACTATCTATGTATTGTATCTACATTTTGGATGGCTGCTTTTAAATGCTTCATTAGATACGCCAATGATGCGACCTGTGAACCAACTCCCTATCGCCCCTATTTCGGCCCAATTCCCCCTTTGTTAAGTACTTATCCCGCCTACATTTTAAAACAAAAAGGATTGGAATTTTCGTGTCAAATTTGTGGCACAAGTTTGTCTTTAAATTTAAGAACTAAACATTTTCCCTGACAAATATTTGACTGGCTTAGTTACTTAAACTAGTCAACTCAAAGACCAAAAAAAAAACTGGTTAAACTTGGGTAGTCAAACATAAATTTTCTCAAATCAGAGATCAAAGCACGGAAAATTAATTAAAGAATTTGTTTTTGTGTTAGTCCAAAATTAGTATGGGGCCCCAAATCATAGTGAGAACATCAATAATGAAACTTTACGGCATAGAATGGACATACCAATACTATTGACTATTGACTGATGACTGATTTATGAAGGAGTTGATTTATTAACATAACTTAAAATTGCACTAATACGATCAGCGAATACTTTGCATACTGAAATTGCCAATCAGTACTATATAAACTAATAATTTTTTTTTTTTATTTTTTGACGTTTGTTAAAAAACAAATATGTATTTTAATATATTTGTGGTAGTTGCTTCGGCTTTCTCTCAAAATCTTTAAAAAAAAAGTTACGAATTTCTTTGATTTTCTCTCGTTATAATTTTAATTTACTGTAAATTATATTTTTCATCCATTGATTGATTTAGAAATCGCAAAATAAAAATAGAAAGTTTTCTAATTTACAGGAAAAAAAGAAAATACACTTGTAAATACAACTCTGCAAATAATATTATGATGATAGGCAGAGACGCAGACACGCCTCATTTAGCCAGACACTCAAATGTCACACCCCCTTCCTCTTACTCACTCCACCTCTAGAAAAATGTCTTGCAAAACTTTAGCAATATTCTGGCTAACCTTAACCGAATAAAGCAACCACCGATGTCACCCAACAATAACAAGAGCAGAAGTCGCCTGTGTCCCCCACTCCCCCTCTTTCTTTCTTGTCTGTGTCTGTATATCCTTATAATAGCATTATCCCACATTGCGCACGCCTCCCCCGCCGCAACTTGCATATACATACCTTTGACTTTGCCTTTGGTTAGCTTTCATTTATAATATTGAAGCAGCTGTCGCCGCTGGCGCAATATGTTCTAACTGTATTTCTCATGCTCTCTCTCTCTATCTCTCACCGTTTATAATACCCACACAGACACTTTAATTACATGAGTTACAAATGTTAATGGTAACGCTGTTAACGTTAATTTACGTCTTTGCACCTTTCTCTTAAGTGCGGTTTCTTGCTCCCTCTATGTAAATGCATTTATGTGCTTATTAACAGTTTTACATATGGAATTCAATTTTAAATTCTTTTGATATTCTCGTGTCGCATTCTCTTAGTTGAACTTGAACAGTTAACTGAACAGAAAAGCTACTAGCAATTTTTAATGTATTTTATTCAAAAATGAATGAATTTATCATCGAAATCTTTAAGAATAGTTTTAAGAAGTTCTTTGGTTTGGCATCTTTCAGCTTTAAATGCCAGCTGAAAGTTTCAGCACAACTTTTATTTTAGTTTTGAAAAGTTTTCGCAAATTCGCAAATTTCTTAGTCAGTTGGGAGTTAACAAAATGTTTTATTCAAAACTTGCAGTTGAGCTAAGGTGAGGGGTTGGTTAGAGGATGAGGGTTGGGCGGTGGGGGGATGGAGAGAGTTTTTTAGGTGGGTAGCTTTGTGCGTGTTGTATGCCTCAGCAATTGCTTTTGCTGCTGCTTGCAACATGTATACATAATACATAGAAGAAACAGTTGTGGCAAGCAGCGATATTGTTGTTGTTGCTGTTGTTGTTAATTTGGGAACGCTGTGGCAATGCTGATGAGCTTTGCCGTGCGTACCACAAGAGTGGGGCAAGTCAATTGTTCGCATTCGCGAAATGTTTTCAGCTAGCGATTTTTGCTGCCGAACTAACTCCTTAGCAAACGTGATTAAGATTCAACAACAGTGGCAGGCAACAGTGGCATGCGGCATGTGGCGCCAAATCTAATTCATGCATAGCCATGACTTGCTCCGAATATAATAATAATACAAGCTAAAAAGGAAGCAAGGACAACAAAAACACGCATTTCCCTAGACAATATGCCAACTCAACAAATACGTGTGTGTGTGTGTGTGTGTGTGTGTGTATGTGTGTGTAGTGAAAACTTTCTTGGAGTTTTTTTTTTTTGGGTTTTCTTTAGCACGCCTTTTCTTGCCACTTCGTCGTCGGTGGTGCATAATAAAATTTGATACGTTTTTCGCCCCAAACTGCTCTGTGCGTGTAGCTTAGTAGGATAACTGAAACTCACACACACACACACACAGAGGGAGAGAATTTTTGCAATTTGAAATGTTATTTTGCTGATTTTGTTGTCGTTTTGTTTTTTTCGCAGTACTTTCAATTCGCAACACGCAAGAGGAGGAGCCACCAGATCCGCAACTGATGCGCCTGGACAACATGCTGATTGCCGAGGGCGTGGCTGGCCCCGAGAAGGGCGGCGGTGGCGCCGCCGCTGCCTCAGCCGCAGCAGCCAGCCAAGGTGGCTCGCTGTCCATCGATGGAGCGGACAATGCAATCGAGCACTCGGACTATCGCGCCAAGCTGGCCCAGATCCGCCAGATCTATCACCAGGAGCTCGAGAAATACGAGCAGGCCTGCAACGAGTTCACCACGCACGTTATGAACTTGCTACGCGAGCAGAGTCGCACCAGGTGAGTCCTTGTGGCAGACGAATCTTAAACTTAAGAAAAGTCATCTTTAAGAAACAAGTAAGAAATGTAACCACAAAAGATTAGCACAGCATCAAGTATCTCCGATCCGACCCGATCCGATTTCCGTTGTTTTGCTAAAGTTAAATAGAAAATACTTCACATATACTTAATAAATTATGCAAATTTTACTTAAACAAAATCAATCAATAAACATTAAAAGTTGGCATAGTTGAAAAACAAAATTAAAAATCCTTAAATCTAACAATTTTTAATATTTGCTTAACATTTATATTTATTAAATGATTATGTAAATTTATCATTATTAAAGAAGTCAAATAATCGTGAATTTTTCTCAAGTTTCTTTTTGTTCTATTTTTTGCCCATTTTTGTGAAGAGCTCTCAAATTGGGTCAACATAAAATGAGTCATCTATTTTGTTATGAAATGCTTTAAGAAGGTGACTGCAACTATTATTTTGACCGCGGCTGTATATTCAAACTGGGTCATATGAGTTCTGGCATCAAATAATATCAGCTTTAAATAAAATTCCAATCTGATTCGTAAAATTTGGCTAATTACAATAATTGTTGGCTGATGAAAGCAACAAATTTAATTGATGCATTTGATTCATGTTTAACGTTGCATTCCATTGCCATTCACAGACCCATTACACCCAAAGAGATTGAGCGCATGGTGCAGATCATCCACAAGAAGTTCAGCTCGATCCAGATGCAGCTGAAGCAGTCGACCTGCGAGGCAGTAATGATACTGCGATCCCGCTTCTTGGACGCACGCCGCAAGCGTCGCAACTTCAGCAAGCAGGCATCCGAGATACTCAACGAGTATTTCTATAGTCATTTGAGCAATCCGTATCCATCCGAGGAGGCCAAGGAGGAGCTGGCGCGCAAGTGCGGCATAACTGTGAGTCGATGGCTTCTCCTTGAGTTGATTATGATAATAAAATATTAACTTTTTGCAGGTGTCGCAAGTATCGAATTGGTTTGGCAACAAGCGCATCCGTTACAAGAAGAACATTGGCAAGGCACAGGAGGAGGCCAACTTGTATGCGGCCAAGAAGGCGGCAGGCGCCTCGCCATACTCGATGGCCGGTCCGCCCAGTGGCACCACAACGCCCATGATGTCGCCCGCACCGCCACAGGACTCGATGGGTTATCCGATGGGCTCCGGCGGATACGATCAACAGCAGCCATACGACAACAGCATGGGCGGCTACGATCCCAACTTGCATCAGGATCTTAGCCCTTGAGGATAGGCTTGCCAAAGCTAAAACAACATTAATAGGGTCTATTAACTATTTTTTTTTTTGTATCTTTTGTAATTATGCATGTATACTGTGTGCAAGGTGTGTGCACAATTCTACCTATATATATATATATATATGTTTATATCGATGATATGTATGTATCTATTTGCGTATGTATGTGTGTGTGTGTGTGTGTGTGTGCGAGTGTTGTGTGCAGGTGTGTGTTTGCTT
Organism: Drosophila demipolita; assembly: GCA_035042405.1. NCBI lineage: Eukaryota > Metazoa > Arthropoda > Insecta > Diptera > Drosophilidae > Drosophila > Drosophila demipolita. Next base: position 995,562 of record JAWNLI010000047.1, on the reverse strand, counting down.
GTTTGTGTGTGTATGTAGCATACAATCAATTATGTATACGATTATGTCTTAATTAATATTATGTACTGAAAACAAAAAATGAAAAAAAACAACAACTAACAACAAAAAACACACAAAAGAACAACAACACACACACACAACACAATTTTGTACATTTGGTCAGCAACAAGAACAACAATTTACACACACACACTCACACCGACAAGAATGTTGTACTCACATATATGTTTATACACACATACATACATATATGTAGTTGTGCACACACACACACACACACACTATATATATATATATATATATATATATATATATATATAAACAATACATACCACGTAATGAAACCAATTTGCGTTGCAATATCAATTAATTAATAAACAGATTAACGAAAAATAAAAAACAAAACTAATTTTAAAAAGAAGAAACAAGAAGAATACAAAATAAATTTGTAATTTGCCTGCACAATTTTTGCCTTGTTTAATTTTGTATACATTCTTTTTTGGTTTTGCTTTTTGTGTGTGTGCTTAGCTTAGGTAAAAAATACTTTTCTATAAATTCTTCATTTCTAAATCTACGTTCGCTTTTCAATCCAAAAACATACAAAAAAAAAACAAATTATAACAAATTTTTTAAGCTTTTTGCGCTCTAATGTTAATTGTGAACCTAAAATACGTAAAAGTCACACAACTATTATTAAAAACCAAAACATTAAAAATAACTTTTGAGAAAAATAAAGCGAAGCGAAGATGAACTTTCTACTAGGCATTAGTTTAAATAGTTATATATTTTTTTCGTAGTAACTAAGCCGCAAAAATACAAAAAAAAAAATACAAGAAACAAAAGCAAACACAACAACAATTGTATACTAAAATTAAATTTACAAAAAAAAACATGCATGTATACTATGAAATACGATGTAACAACAAAAGAACAAAAATACAAATAAAATTCAATAAAAATGCATACTCAGAATTGCAACACAATACCATGTATACCGCGAACAACAAATGTATACTAGAACGAAACTCCCATTTATCAAACATATATGTAACTATACAAAAAACAAAAACAAACAAAAAAAACTATTAAGAAAAAATCCTTAAAAACAAAAAACTTTACAAATTGTATACCAGCAAGCGCAGCGTTTGCTACTGTTATACGCCGTATAACAGTTCAGACGTGACCCAAGCGAAAATTGTCAACAAGTATTACGAATAACTAAAAAAAAAGAAAAAACTTTTTATTACATATTTATGGCGAAATTAAGCAAAATACAATTATAAAACAAAAGAAAAAAACATGTATACGATGTAAATCAAATTTAAAGCAAACAAATTTTTTTTTTTCAACTCTGTTACAATTGAGAACTGCAGAAACTAGATCAAAAAATATGATTTTCCCCGAGATTTCATTATTTTTAATTTATGTGTGTTCGAACATAAAGAAGAAGAACTAACAAGAAACTCAAAAATATTGATAATTAACTTCCTTCCTCTTAGTATTCGATAGAATAGTATTGTAATAATGAATAACAAAACAAAAACAAAATAAAATAACACAAAAACATAAGCAAATTTTCGTCTAGCTGTTAAAACAACAGATCGGTATATATACCTACTTATATATATACATAAATATGGAATAAACTATAATTATTTTAAATAAATAAATACAAAAATGAAATAAAAACAATGCTATATTATAATTAAATAAACAATAACAAGCAAATCGGGTTTTCTTTGTCTCTGGTGATTTCTTAGGTGGTTTTATTATAAACATATCTTCTATAAGTAGAAATTAAAACACAAAAATTTTTTCAATAATACTTTGTTTATTTAAAGTTTATTCAATTTATTTATTGTATGTACAAAGCCTATAAAACAGATTGTACTACTTTTAACAGTAATTATTATATATCTATGACCTTTATGAAACATTTGAGGGGCATAGCTATATATATTTAGACCGATAATATCGAGTCTAAAAACGATTGCTGTTTATCTAAGTGTAACTCTCACAACTGAATCCCGATTATATAACTGATTGTGAACACTGACAACTGACGATTTCTGGCAATTCTAAGCTGACTAGTTTCTATTCAGCCTGTACTATGCTACTTTGTGTCTATTCCTGAGGCTATATCATCTATATATAATGTTGGGCACGGGCCACAGATTTGTCCTTTTGCAATCGATTTAAAATATGAAACAAGTTCGTGTCTCGGACAAAAGGTACTCAGTCTGAAGATTGAGTGGAGATCGAACCACATTTGTATCTGATCTGGTAACGGAATGAGCCGTTATCGACTATAGGTTCAGTTAAACATTTCCAGCAGGTAGACTTAAAAAAAAAAAACGAAATTATACTGAGATACAAGTTGAAAAGGATTCTTTTACATAGATATGAAGTTCAGATTGGATACGAAGAGTATATATAACTATATAATATATATATAGGCAAACTTTCAATTGGGTATATATATATATAGTATCACATTGTACGATTACTAGCTTGAGCTCGCTTGAGTTTGCCTGTCGGGCGGCGTGTCCAACGAATCTAACGCTTGCCTGGACACTTGGACCAGATTGTCACTGCTCTGTTGGATTGTTGCTGCTCCTGATGCTGTTGTTCTCTGCCCGCATGGGCCGCTTTTCATTCGGTCTTCGCCTTGGCATCGTCGCTGATGTTGCTATTGAAATTGCCATTGGCATGGCGATAATCGCTGCAGATGTTGCGAGAATTGTTGCTGCTGCTGCTGCTCTGATCGCTGCGACGAGGGTGATCCGTAGTGGCTACATCGCTGCCGCCATTGATGGCATCCGAAATGGCGCTGGAGATGCACTGTTGGCTACTGCTGTTCGACGCTTGCGGCACACACGCGCATGAATCGCACACACGCACATCCGTTGGCCAGCCCCGCTCCAGGACAGGCATGCGCTGCTTCGAGCAGCTGCTGCAGACGGCCTGGCCACAGCGTCGGCAATGATGTCGATGACAATCGATTGCTACTCCATTTCCAGCAGCTGGATTGCTGTTACGTTTGATCTGATTGCTGCTGCTATTGTTGCTGCTGCCTCCGCCTCCACCGCTGCTGCGTCTTTCATCCGACGGATGCTGCTTGGCAAGCTCCTCGGCACGGCCAAAGACTGATTTGCAGATGAAACAGTTGGGCGATTCTGCATCTGGCACCCAATACGAGGGTCGTGCACTATCCTTGATCATCTCTGCAACAAACGGGTTGGTTGTTAATGGTGTGAAACGGAACAATTGGTAGCGGCACTTACGCTTGGGATAGTCTATCAGCACCGAGGCATAGCTGCTGATTGTGTTGTAGATGGTCTCGCCACACTTGCGCACCAGGATGTCGCCCTCATCGTTGGTTGGCCTGGAGCCTGTGCAGGCGATAGTCAGATTTGAATTGCAATAAGTAAAGTCAGCTTGATCGTGCACTGTGTGTGTAGCAAACAAGGAAACTTTTACAGATCAATAGACACAGCCAGATACAAATACAGATAGAGATATAGAGATTAAGATATATATATATATATATATATATATATATACATAGAGAGAGAGAGAGACAGAGGGGCAGTGCAAGTAAAAATAACAAACTAGAAGGTTTTCTCTGATCTCGTTGACATCTTACCCGGCGTCATATCCGATTTGCGCTGCAGCTGCTGATGGCAATCGTTGCAGACGCGTACCGGCTGCAACCAGCCACGTGCCGGCACCGGCACCTTCTGCTGGCTGCACGTATGACAGAAGCCCTCGCCACAACCGCGGCAATGATGTTTGGACATGCCCATCTGGATAAAGTTGCGACGGCACGCGTGGCACATCTGCATATTATAAAATGAGATGCATATTAAATTCGAGTGTGCAAATTACACTTGATTAAAGCTCAAGTTACGTACAATGATCTCATGATTCGGTCGCCAGTAGTTGGGCGCCACCTTGTCGGCAACAAGGCCGCTGATGGCTTTCGTCCATGGTGCCGATATATTGGTGATGCCCTCGCTGATGCTGCTAACGCTGTCCAGGACCATTTGGGCGGAGTGCGCATTGGCGCGTAGAGCAGCATTTCCCCCCATCCACACATGCACGATCTGCACGCTGTAATCATTGATTGAGTGATTGACTGTTTAGTGACTGAGATTGATTCGATTGTATACTTACTGAACCACAGATGACTCGGGCGATTTGTTGCCATACCAGTATTGGCGCGTTCGAAAGATTTCGCCGCAATAGGGACACTCGATGACATCGCCCTTCCACACGTATTTGGCCAGGCCGGACCAGGCGGTGTCCGTTTGGGATTGGGTGCGTATGCTGACGACAATCTCCTTGCCACTCTTGTAGCAGGCCTTGCACAGATACATCTTGTTCTCGTACTGATGCTGATAGTTGCAGGGCTGCGTATTGAAATGCGGCTGGCCATCGCTAACGTGGCCCATGGAGCGTTGGCAGCGACGACTGCATGACTCACAGTGGACACCGCAGGTGAAATACTGCTCCGGGAACGGATTGATCGCCTTCTCAATTATCTCACCAGCGAATTTCTGATTCAGCAATTTCATTGCCTTAAACACAACCGACGGCTGGCGTGGCGAACGCACAGATGTGTTCTCAATCTCGAGACGCAGTGCATCGCTAATCTTCTTGAAATTCGTTGAGTTCTTCGCATCAGTCTGGATGCCCACATAACGCAGCGAGCTAAACGCGTTCGTCTTAAATTTCTGATTGGCAAAACTATTGCGCAACTTATCCTCAGCGCTCTCCTCCACAGCTTCAAAACAGAAAATTCAAATTCAATATACTAGCTTAAGTGGATTTTAGCAACACGATTATAATTGAAATGACAACTATAGTGTTCATTAAATCGAAATACGATTGCAATTGATGAATAATGGATGGAGGGAAATACGGGAGAGATTTTAGCGAGCGACTACTGTACCAGTCTTGAGATGACCGATGATTAATCTAGTACGTACAGCTCTCTAGGGGCTTGGTGTAGTGCGTCTCATGGAATATGATCACAGCTGGTCCCAGGGTGCTGCCATTGCCCATGGCCTGCAGCGCTTGGGTGAAATGCATGTCGAACGCCTCAGAAGCGGTGCTTAGAAACTCATACATATCGCTGTGCAGACGCTCCGATCGAGTGCGATAGACGACAATGTCGGAAATGGCGAGTACCTGTCCATAAAAAAAATAGAGGCGAATAAGTCACTGTAAGTTGGATGTTGCATGTTGCATTTTGCATTTTGCATGTACCTTTAAGAGCATACGCATGCGTTTGTTGCTTTTGCACGTGATACCCAGAAGTCCCTCGGTGTCTAGACAGAGGGCACCCTGCTCCCGCTGCATGGCCGCATAGACGCCAATTGTGCAGGAGCTCTGCTCCGGGGATGTGCGAAAAACGGACTCGCCATCGAAAAATACTTGATTCATCGTGTGCGACTTGCCATCGCCCGTATTGCCAAATATTGAGATCACTTTCAGCTTGTCCGATTCCTGGCAATTCAGTTTCTTGTAAAAGAGTTCGGGTGTTGCGATCTGCAGATTCTCATCCGCATCGATGAACAGAAATGCTCGCTGTGCCGCACCGTTAACATTCGAGTCCATCGAATCGTGCTCATTTGTATTGATAAAGGGTATCGATTTGAATTCGGCTTCATTTCTGATTTCCGATCGCAGTGCCTCGTCCTGTGGAGAAAAGAGAATGTTAATGAAATGTTAAGATGCAATCATATTTGATATTGGTTCGCACACCTCGGTTATGGACACCAGAAAGGCCATTATCAAATGGAAAGCCAGCAAATTACAAAACCAGACAATCAACAAATTCAACGAAAGCTGCAATAATTAATTTACAGGTGCCGTTGGCCCTGCAACATCTGAGCAGCGACGTTTTTTTTTTACTCAATGTTTGCTTCTGGTGCTGCTGCTGCTGCTTAATATGACGACGCAATTTATAACAAAACGTCTGGCATTTCTTTTGTTATTACTCGCTGTATATATGAGTGCCATATGGTGTGTGTGTGTGTGTGTATGTGTAAATGCATTAACAATATAATATATATAATAACAATATATTGTTATTTGCCTGAACGTTTACAGACGGTTAACAGAGTGCATTCTGTTAAGACGGCTCTGGCGCTTTTAAACTCTTTGTTTTTGTTACTGCCAATTATATATATTCGACAACATATATTTGAACGTTAAGCGTATGATTGTTGTGGTTTCTGCCTAGCTTATCAACTAAATTGTATTAAGTGGCTTCTTGGAATGATAAACCTTCTAGAAATGTGCAGGAAATATGATATTTTTTTAAGTAATATTTATTATTATTGCATTAATAAAGAGAATTTAATAAGATGAAGTTTTCGCAATTTGGTACTCAAAATGATCATTTCACCATACATGAACTGAGTGTGCGAGCGAGATAGCAATTGCAACAACAGTGCTGTAGCTATAAAAACCAGCGTAATCGCGCCAGTGTCGTTGGTTGTCTTTGTTATTGTTATTGTTGAACAACTGATTTGCTTTCTATGAACACTTGATTTTGTATGCGCAAATGGGTGTTTGCCGTGCCCCTTTTTTGCCACCATTTGCGTATGTAAAGTCCGACGCAGCTAGCTCTCGGCTAGGGCTCCAGCTATTCAATATTATGCGTCAAAAGCCTTGCTATAAATTGTATACATATATATTGTATGTATATATGTACGAAAATCAGCTGCCGCTGCGTTTATTTGTTTGTGTGAGTGTCTGTTGATTTTTGAGTGTGATTGTGTTTGTTTTTATCAACGCGCGATTCATGAGCAATAATGATTTAACAATGCGCAATACTTTTGCAGCGGATGTCAATTAGAACTTCACTTGCACTTATTGTTTTTGTCGTTATCCTCGAGGCTCTTACCTGAAAATACGGCAAAGGTTGCATTATCGACGATTGATTTTTATTCGTTATGTCCAGATTTATCATAATTTCGATGCTACGCTTCGAATTTAACGATTTTCGTAACAGTTGCAACCTGCAGGCAATTATGGTAACTATATATGGTAAATGTGACTATAAGCAATGTTTTCGTCTGTCTGTGTTTATTTGGCTAAAAGTGCGGCTAGCTGCCAATTGCGGTACGCATAAGTAACTGCTTATTTTATTTAAGTATTGTTGTGAGTGTAGCGCGTTTATTCTGCGTACTTTTACTTTGTCTAGCTTTATTAATTAAGCCATATAGGCGCAGGAGTCAGCACACGGCAACAAGCTATGAAATCGCGCACGCATTGTCAAACAAAAAAAAGTAATATTAAGTAATAGAGATGAGACTTTGTAAATATCGATATTTTGTGCCTTGCACGCCCATCGATACTAAGTACAACAGCTGTAAAGCACAGAAATCACAAACCAACATAAAATGCATTATTGAGATGATTAAATATGTTTAGAGATGGGCAACAATTTCTAAATATTTTACAGTGAACAATTAATCCACATGTCGGACACAACTATTAACTAGTTTCGTGCGTGTAAAAAATTCCGATACAGACTGCAATTTATATATCGATAGTCTGTCATGTCGATGACTGTCATGTATTGGTGTACAGCACAAAATAACCAATGTATCGATACGCTCTGATATCAACATCCCCAATGTGTGTGTGCGCCGCAAAACAAAACGCGTATTGTACGTGCACGGTGCGGGCACACATAGCACACATAGCTAAAGCGATCCGAGTATTTCCGAATTGGCTGTGCTCCCTAACAACAAATCAGTGAAATAGTTAATAAAATAAAATATTAACAAGACGTATTGGAAATGTCCTGATTGTGTTGCCCTCTCTTTTTGTTCGTGTGCGTATCGTGTGTCTCTGTGTGTGTCGTCGTATCGTGTATGGTGCTAAAATTTACACTTACCTGCCTACACATATACACACACGCACACAAACACTCGCGCACATACAGACGTATACATTGTAAGTGTAGAAAATTTCTGCTGCTTTCTTTTGTTGCCTTATCCGTTTGCATCCGAGTGTGTCTGTCTTAAGTGCATTTGTGTGTGCTTGCCTGAGTGTGTGTGAGTGTCGCATATTGTCCGTGGATTTGAAAGTGGTGGTCAAACCCCAAGAGGGTGGAGTCCAATTTCGAGTCCGTACATAATACTTTTTTTTTGTTGCCTTTTGAACATTAAGCCGACTACGCACACAAATGCATAAATAACAGTAAATTGACACGGTAACGGTTTTTGAATGTGCGTTAAATATCCGCAATTGTTCAGCAATTATGATGACAAGCACTGAGTCGAATAAATAACATGCCCCCATAATAAATCTACAATGCACCAGAAAAGTTACTTAAATGTTAGTGGTGGGCTGGCTAGGCCTGGGTTGGGCTGATGTGGGGTGTGTTGCGCCCAAACGGAAACGAGAAATTTGTATTCGTCATTTTTTTTGTGTCTTGGTTCCATTTGATTTTTATTGTGCCATTGCTCCTTGTTTGTGTATACACACGCACACAATGACGAGACGGCGGCGCGATGTCTGCACTGCCGCTGCGCTGTTTGCTTGCAATTTAAGTTGCATGCTTTTGCCGGCACACACACACACAAATTCATACTCATACATGAATACACACATACATTTATTCATTTATGGCAGTCATGCATATTGCACTTTGTTTACCACGAATTGCTTGTAAATTTAGTAGCTCATTAACGCCACCCACACATCCACAGAGATTCAATGTATCATTGCTCTCACACGCATGCACAGTTGGTGAGAGTCGTCAGTTCACCCACATACACACATTTATTGCGCTCTCACTAACTCATTCCTTCTTACTCACTCTCATTGCTGCTTACGTCTATTTTGCATTACAGCGCGACGCATCACCGGCACAACAAACAAGAACAAAAACAACAACAACAGCAGACCAAAACTCATACGACATTATCTCATTGTGAGATAGGCGCAGCGTGCGCGTTGCTGCTGCTGCCAAACAACAACAAGCGAAACAGTAACAGCAAGAACAAGAGTCACATATGCACACACACACATGCACACATACACGTCATGCAAACGAAATAAATACAAACATCTGCACAGCTGCTGCTTACGCACACAGCGCATAAGAAACGTACAAAAATACGCATAAACATACAAACTATTTACAAACATACTCATTGCATTTGCATTTTTTAACATACAACAAGCTAGCCAAATAATACCAAATCACACAAAAAACAAAAAGCAAAAAAAAAATCAAAACAACACAAGAAATACCAATCAATGGCAGATCTAATGCGTTTGGGTAATGTGGACGTTGTCATACAGAAAGATAAACTTGGCTCACCAACGGGCGGCTCCGACGACGGCAACCTAGCAGCATTGGGCGGCATAACGGGTCTCGGCGCCATGATGGCCGCTGGTGGCATTGACTTGGCCGATCTGGCACAGGAATTGGATCAGGATGAATTCGATGGGCCTCATCTGCTAAATGGTAAGTACATATTTTTCTAACTGCTCGGAGTGAACCATTTTTTATTTCCATAGTCACTTCTTTCGTTTGCATTTAGAACCGGTTCACATTCGAATCGTGTACTTTGTCCCCTTATTGAAAAACAAAAAAAAAACCTAAACTTTTGCAGCCCACAGTCACACATATATATATATATATATATATATGTGCATACATTAGGTGAATCATCAGCTGTAAGCGCAGCCTTGCGACTGGCTTCTAGGCATTACCACTCTGGCTCTGATTGGCATTTTCTCAAGGTGCAATGCACTGTTACTGCTACTGCTGCTGTTACTGCTACGGCAACACTGTGTCATGCGCGTCCATGTCCAAGCGTCATGCGAACAACTTGGCAATTATTGCGTCTGCGTAGCCGTCTGTGAGTCACGAGCATGCGCTCTCTCTCTTACGCTCTCTCCCTCTATCTCTTTTTCTGTGTCTTTCCCCCCCCTGCGCGTGTGTGTATGTGCATACGTGCGTGTGCTTATCGCATTCCATTTGCGTTTAATAAACAATTTAGCTGTTAGCTATTAATCGCTATAAGCATTTCTTGTTCTTCTTTATTTGTCATTGGTTATCAATTGCCTGCTGATGGCACACAAGCGCGTTCGCTTACACAAATGCATACATATATAAATATATATATATACATATATATATATATTGTATAGATTATATTTGTTATTTTATTAATGTTTAATGGCGATGCTTGGGGCAGCGTCTTCTTATTAGAAGCGACGCAGCTTTCGGCTACTTTAGTATAATTCTTGCTGCTGATGCATTTCTGTTTCAAAATCAAGCTCGCAGCAGGCAATTTATTTTATTGTTTTACTGTTGCTGGTTTTCTTGCTGTCGTATCGCAAGTACATTTCTCGACTCACATTCAAATGCCGCTATACGTTTGTAAGTCGTTATCTCTTTGTTATCATAATTTCCAAATTTATTTTTGCTTCAATATATTTTATGCATAACGCAGAGCAGCGGATCTGTCCATTGGCCCCTGCTGCCTACACCTATAATAGATGCATAATTTTTTAATTTTTTTTTTATTTAAACGATATATGTAGGTTTTTGGCTGTTTACCAAAACGATTGTTTTTTATTTTTTTTATTATTATCGATTAGCAGTGTATATGGAAATCGTATAACCAATTAAAAACAATTTTGTTTTTACCGTATGTGCAAATTAAACTTTTTTCCGCCACGCATATTTTGATTCACAAAGTTTTTTATAAACATTTTATATATTTTTATTTGGGTTGTGTCGCAAGTCTTATGCAATGCTGTTAACTTGAGCATTTCCAACTTTATTTGCTAATTTGCAGGTGAGCGCCCAGCGATAATTGCACCTCCGGAGAGCGAATGGTATCATGGACGACTGGATAGGTATTCGGCGGAGGCGCGGCTTCGTGGCAGCGGCAAATTGGGCAGTTATCTGGGTGCGTACTTCCTCTTGCCACATATGTATTTCATTTCCTTATTCATCGTCCTTTCAATATTGGTATTCTTCTTGTGTGCCTTCCTGTGCAGTGCGCGAAAGTGATCGAAAACCGGGCTCCTATGTGCTCAGCTATTATGGACGCACTGGCATCAATCATTTCCGGTAAGTTTTCAGCAAGATCAGCACTACAGTGGGTATTGGCTAAAATTGAACCCACTAAAACGTGTATTGCTAAACAAACTCGAATACTTTAGTTGCGATGAAAAATCAGCATATTTCAAATATAATATTCAGTGGACGCTCCTTAATTTGTGAATCGTAGTAAAATGAAAGATTCTCAATAAACAATGCATTTTATATTCTTTAGCATTACGGCCGTCTGTGGTGACTTTTACATTGGCGGACGTCAGTTTATTTCCCTTAGCGATCTCGTTGGCTACTACACCTCGTGCAGCGATCTGTTAAAGCGTGAGCGTCTCGTTATTCCCGTCGCCCCACCAGAGCCGGTCAATGATAAGAAGCGCGTTGTAGCCATTTTGCCGTATACAAAAATGCCGGAAACGGATGAGCTGAGCTTCCAGAAGGGTGACATTTTCTTCGTGCACAATGACATGGGCGATGGTTGGCTGTGGGTTACAGCACATCGTACGGGGGAACAGGGCATGATATTTCGTGAATTGGTCGATGATCTGGATGTGTCCATTGATCCCAATACAGTGTTTCCCTGGTTTCATCCCAATTGCACCAAAAACGAGGCTGTCGACATGCTGGTCAAGGGTGAGTACCGATAATAAAATGTTTTCAGCATAAATAATATTATATGTTCATCGTTTGTTGTCTGCAGCTGGACCTGGCAGCTTTCTGGTGCGACCCAGCGACAACTCTCCCGGAGATTATTCGCTCTTCTTTCACATCAACAACCAGATCCAGCGATTTCGCATTGAGAAGAAGGGGGTCCGCTATTTGATGGGCGGCCGGACGTTTGAATGCTTGGATGCAGTTATCAATCGGTATCGCAAGGAGCAAATTGTCGAGGGGTATTCACTGAACCATCCGGTGGTGAATGGCACTCAGGCGGAATTTAATCAGCAGTACGTTGTGGAGAAGGCGGCCGAGAAAATTTATGCAACATTGCGCGAGTGTCGCGATCAGATCGGCCTCAAGAAAATCAAGGGCATCAAGCACCATGGTCATCTCAACAAGAAGTCGGACAAAACGACCAAATGGAAGCAATTATATTTTGCGCTAATCAATGACGGCACCGAGACACAATTGTGCTTCTATGATAATCCCAAAAAGACTAAGCCCAAAGGCCTTATCGATCTGTCTTGCGCGTATCTTTACCAGTGCCACGATTCGCTCTGGGAACGACCCTACTGCTTTCAGATCGTTGAACGTGCGCTGCCCTGCCTGGCCACCGTCACCTATCTATGTGCTCCCAGCCAAGAGAGCTACGTTGAGTGGATCAATGCGCTGAAGGCCCAATGCGACTCACAGCTGAGTCGTGCCCAAAAGAAAGTGTCGCGCCTGCGTGAGCTGCGCTGCCTTAATTTGCATGTGCTGGAGGCACATCGATTGCCATTCAAACTGGTGCCACATCCCTATTGCAGTATTTCGCTAAACCAGGTCAAGGTTGGAAAGACGCGCGTCAAGATTGCGCCCGAGCCCGTCTGGGAGGAGGAGTTTGTGCTTGAGTGAGTTTTCCATTCTCATTATTCATATATTTCTGTCTCTTGCAGTTCCATTTCAAGTCTGCCTTTAATTCTACTTATTTTTTCTTTCTTATCTATTTTGATTAAAAAGTTGACTTGGTAATCTTTGGTTTTACCAAAATCTTGTCATAGTTATTCATAAATTGTTTTGCCTTGCAGCGATGTGCCTCCAGATGTGGTGTCATTGACCATTACGGTTGTGTCGCGTGGCAAGCGTGGCAAGGACTCGGAAGTGGCCGAACTGACCATCGATTTGGCAAGCCTGAAAAATGGTCAGGAGACGGAGGATTGGTACAAGCTAACCGGTATGACACCGATGGGCGAATGGGGCTCCCTGCGACTGCGCATGCGATATCTGGACGATCTGATAATGCCATGCGAGGAGTACAGCCCGCTGCAGCAGCTGCTGCTCGAACCGGAGCTGTATGCGGTCAAGGCGCTTGCGGAGCTCTGCCATAATGATCGGGTGCCGTTGGCGACGGCGCTGCTGCGCGTCTTTCGTCATGAGAAACGTGAAACGGAATTGATACGCATACTGTGTCAGGCGGAGGTGGCGCGCGAGAACGAAACAACGACGCTATTTCGGGGCGCCTCGCTGGCAACGACGCTTATGGATTTGTATATGCGAACCGAGTGCAGCGGCTTCCTGCAGTCGGCTGTCAGCGAGACGGTGCAGCGCATATTAGAGAGCAAACAATCGGCGGAGCTGAATCCAACCAAAATGGATGTCAACGATGATGCGTGCACAAATGCTGAATTCCTGCTACAGATACTTGATCTGGTCACCCAATCCATATTCACATCGCCGGATGCCTGTCCGCGGAATGTGCGCTACATTTGCAACTGCCTGCAGAAGGCGGTCATTGCCAAATGGCAAACGGAGCGTTTGGTGCGCACGCGTGTCGTCTCCGGTTTTATATTCCTGCGTCTGCTCTGCCCGGCACTGCTTAATCCGCGTCAATTTGGGCTAGTTAGCGAGACACCACCGACGGCGGCTACACGCTCCCTCATCATGGTGGCCAAGTGCCTCCAGAATCTGGCGAACCTCATCGAATTCGGCGGCAAGGTAAACACAATGAACACACAATTTATTATTACTGCTCAACATATTGAGAAATGCATATTTATTCGATTGGTATTGGTATCGTTGTGCAGGAACAATATATGGAGGTGGTCAATCCGTTTATACTTAAAAATAAGGAGCGCATGATTGTCTTTTTGGATCAGCTTTCGCTGGTCACCGATCCCAATCCGCCGCTGGGCATGTTTGTTGAGCAGAATCCCAATCACAACGCACAGGACACGGGTAAGAACGAAAAAGCCAGAACTTGCCGATAAGTATAGATCACTTATTTGCTTTGTTTTGACAGGTCGCGAATTGGCCACGTTGCATCACATCTGCGTATCCTATTTGCCAGAGTTGCAGGAGCTATCGAATATAATATCGATTAAGAAGCTCGTCACCGTCACCGATATGCTGACCAAGCACAAATTGAAATACCGTGAAATGATCAGCTAAGAAGATGAGATAACAGCAACAAAAGTCAAGTTTATAATAGTATATACATTTTTATATAGATATTTACATATATATATATATATATATATGTATAGTATATACACAGTTAAAAGCCCAAAAAGAAAAAATACTAAGAACATAAACAGAAAAACCGAAAATCAACAAATTACATAGTGCATATTGTGAGAATAGTCTTAGTAGCTTAGTCAAGCTTTCTCGCGGCATTCTTTTTATTTTTTATTATTTTACTACTCTTTATGTTCTCTTCCACAATATAAACATTATTATTATTATATGCTATATGAAGCGAACGATGTGGCAAGCATTTTTACATATATACATTTATATGTATAGTATATATTGTGTCTTTTTTTATTTTTATACAAGACATATACATATTTATGAAAGCAGATAAAACAAAATATTTTAGTTTTAGCCAGGTCGAAATGTGTTCAACAAAGAGTTAAATGAATAATAGCTAAACGAACAACATCAAAAATTTTTCAAAATGTGTCTTTGAAATAATACGAAAGAAAAGAGACAAAGAAAATATAAAAACACGCGTGGCCATTAATTCAAAACAAAAGTAAAAGTAAACTTAATGAAATCAATTTTAAAAAAAGAAAGAAACGCAAATAATAATGCAATATTACGAAAACACTTTTTGTCTTAACCATTAATTTTAGCTTATACGAATATATAAATGCATATAGTGACATATTATTAAACGATTCTATTTTAAAGCACGCATACATACACACATAAGCAAGTAAATTATACTATATTATTCTATTCATCTATTATCAATCTCCATTATGTATGCTATTATTATGTATATTATATGCGGTATTTTATCGATAAGGAAACGCATTTTCAATACTTTAACTATCATTTTCATACATATTGCAATCAGTAATTTGAATATATATTTGTTTTTACCTTGTATGCAGGCAAAACTGACTTGTTTATTACCATGTATGTTTGTAGCATATGTATCATCTACGTTATTTTGGCCTAACATCTCGTCTCTATATGCAACCTCTCACTATCTATATCTTTCTATAATAACAACTGTAATACCTATGTACGTGAACAATGAAAAATGAGAAAACAAAACATAGTTGAACATTTGAAAAGCGTTTAAGGTCATATTGTAATTTGTAACGGATCAAAATTAAAATGAACATAAGAAAATAGTTACCTATATACATGTTTAATATATATATATATATATATATATATATACAACATCTGCATCCTAGTCAAAAGAAAAGCAAACAAAACAAAAATAAAGAAAACTTACGAAAAATAATAAAATCGAAATCAAAAATACATCTTGCCTTGAGTTATTGGGTTGGTCTGACACTAAATTCAAAATAAAGCTAGATTTATGACTAGATCTACTAACTTTTGCAACATACTTTTCTTCTTATTTGACAAGATCGAAGGTATATTCTCTAATTATCAGATGCTTTATCATAAATAAGAAATTCTATATTTTACATTTATTCAGGCAACAACAGGGTGCAGCAACTAGTGCACACCAGCTGTTCAATAAATACCAGTGTTTACACACTTGCATTTGTAATCGAAACTGTTGCAGAACTTCTGACCAGAAATATTTACCGTTTATTAACGCAATAACATAAATTAAGAGCCGCTACTGAAAAATAATCATGGCGCTAATACAGCCGGTGACACGCCTAACATCCTCCATTATACGAATACTCGGCTGCAATCCCAGCCCGATGACGCTCCAGGGCACAAACACCTACCTTCTCGGAAACGGTACAAAGTAAGTGCGCTATCCAAAGTTCAAACAAAGAATTACTATTTCATAAAATAAAAAAAAATATACGCATACTTATAGACACGGGCGATGAAGATGTGCCGCAATATATCGAACATCTGAATGGTGTGCTGCGGCAAGAGCAGGCCTCCATTGCCACCATTATACTGACGCACTGGCATCACGATCATGTTGGCGTGGTCAAGGACATTGTTGGTTCTACGCTGGCCGATAATGGTGTGTTATCTTACTAGAGATATTGTACGATTTAAAATTGTGTTATGTCTCTATCTATTTGTGTGCTCGTTGCTTCATCCTTGTCATTAAAGTGCTCCTCAATGCAGATTGCCAGGTCTACAAATTTCCACGTAGCGATGATAACGACCTTTGTCCAGAGATACCAGCGCATATACCGGTCCGACCATTGCTGGATAGCCAGGAGTTTGCTATCGATGGCGCCAAAGTGCGGATTGTCCATACGTCCGGACATACCACTGATCATGTCGTCCTAGCCACAAAAGATGACACGCTCTTTAGCGGAGATTGCATACTTGGTGAGAACCCAGTACTGAGTACTGAATACCACTACTAAAGTCCAAATATATATTCTTCTCGTCATGCAGGTGAGGGCACTGCTGTATTTGAGGATCTATTTGAGTATATGCGCAGCTTGGATAAAACATTAAATCTACGACCGGAACGTATTTATCCCGGTCACGGCAATGTAATCAATGAGCCTAGTGGGGCAATCGAATACTATATACAGCATCGTAATCAGCGTGAACAGCAGATAATGCAGTTCTTTATGGAACGACCCGGCCAGCGCTATCAAGCCATCGATGTCGTTAGAGTGGTGTATAAGGAGACACCCGAACATCTGTGGCCAGCAGCTGCCTACAATGTCGAGCATCATCTTAGCAAGCTACTCAAGGAGCACAAGCTGCACCTCACCGAGCAGAACGACGAGAAATACTATGTGTACCAGGCTAGTAGTGCCCTTTGAATATCGTTTAACAATTACTCATGTTATGTAGACTTTGGTTTTGTGAGTGAACGACGTTTATAGGAATATGTCTTATTTCAATATTAAATGCTGCTTATAGCTGCTGTATCTAGACGTATCAAGTGTGTGTAAAAAACAATCTAAGGAACTAAGATAATTTAAAATTTTTGTCTTTATATAAATATCCTACAATCCTGGATGTTTAAATTACTTTTCTTTTTCGATGTATGTTCAAACCAAACAAGTCCTATTTAGTTCCGGATTTCCCGATATTTTAAGGATGCTTTCTGACCTATTTCCTTCCAAATGTTGACAAACAATCTTTGGCAAATTCCGAATGTTAATGGATAGACTTGAAATGTACGTAATGGTAATTTTCACAACTTGCACAACTGTTCAAATATTAATTATAAAAGTTATATTCTCGGATGTCTTTATTGTGAACTAGATTCGATTATTTATTTATATATTATGTTGCTTGTTCTTTAAACTCGTGGCACCATAGAAATAATTATATATATAAATGCATATATATATACCTCTTTGGGCGGCTTGGCCTTTTCATTGCATTTTCCAAATCTTGGCCATTTTTTTTTGAGCATGATGACTTTGGCCAAACGCTTTGCTGCGCGGCGCATCTTGCGCTTGTGGAAGCGCTCTTCATGCTGAAGTTTGCACGCATACTTCTGCAGCTTCTTGAGCTTCTTGCCACGCACCAGCAGCGCTTGTTTCTTCCCATTCAAGCACATCCTCTTCAAATTAAGTTCTGTGTGATAGCGAGATGGAAATAAATTATGAAAATTAATATTAAAAAATATGGCTACTGTAATTAATTTTCTTTCCCTAATTTTTCTTAATAACCTCAAAATCTCAAACACACTTCTAAGCTTACCTCCTTTTCTTAAACCTAATTTTTGGCTAGCCAAATCTTCAGTTAGTTAGAAGTCTAAATTCATGCTTACCTAAAAATTTGATATATTTTAAAAACTGTGTCGAAAGTTTCAAGACATTGCGGCCTAACCCCGTTACTTTCTTGCAGCACTCAATTATCTTCTGTGTCGTCCCCTTATGGGTGGCAATGCGCTCGCCATCCATGCTGATCGATGCGGTGCCTTGAAGCGCCGAACGCGAACGAAAGAGTTTTTTAGCTTCAAATATTTTTCCCATTTTGCTGTTCGTTGTCCGGTCTAATATCAAATTCAATGAAGTCAAGACAAGTGTCAAAAGCAAAGTGAAACAGATTTACAATTTGGCAACTCAGGCAATGCCATATGCCTTGAAAGATTACAGGAGTACCCTGCTGCACTTGTCACTTAAAATACCAAATATGCCAAAGGATTATTCAAAATTAACTGCCGTTTACAAATTGTTGCATTTATCGATAGTCGATAGGAAAAGTATTAATTGCTCCAATGTGCGCAGGAGATATTAGAAAATCAAATGCGTAGCGGAAAAATAATGATAAGCTGTATTGAGGCTTATAAAATTCCATGTAGAATAAAATAACTGCCACTGTTATCACATACTTTTCTTCTTATGTGTCAAGATCGAATGTCCCTCAAAGGTATATTCTCCAATTATCAGATGCTTTATCATAAATAAGAAATTCTATATTTTACATTTATTCAGGCAACAACAGGGTGCAGCAACTAGTGCACACCAGCTGTTTAATAAATACCAGTGTGTACACACTTGCATTTGTAATCGAAACTGTTGCAGAACATCTGAGCAGAAATATTTACCGTTTATTAAGGTAATAACATAAATTAAGAGTCGCTACTGAAAAATAATCATGGCGCTAATACAGCCGGTGACACGCCTAACATCCTCCATTATACGCATACTCGGCTGCAATCCCAGCCCGATGACGCTCCAGGGCACAAACACCTACCTTCTCGGAAACGGTACAAAGTAAGTGCGCTATCCAAAGTTCAAACAAAGAATTACTATTTCATAAAATAAAAAAAAATATACGCATACTTATAGACACGGGCGATGAAGATGTGCCGCAATATATCGAACATCTGAATGGTGTGCTGCGGCAAGAGCAGGCCTCCATTGCCACCATTATACTGACGCACTGGCATCACGATCATGTTGGCGTGGTCAAGGACATTGTTGGTTCTACGCTGGCCGATAATGGTGTGTTATCTTACTAGAGATATTGTACGATTTAAAATTGTGTTATGTCTCTATCTATTTGTGTGCTCGTTGCTTCATCCTTGTCATTAAAGTGCTCCTCAATGCAGATTGCCAGGTCTACAAATTTCCACGTAGCGATGATAACGACCTTTGTCCAGAGATACCAGCGCATATACCGGTCCGACCATTGCTGGATAGCCAGGAGTTTGCTGTCGATGGCGCCAAAGTGCGGATTGTCCATACGCCCGGACATACCACTGATCATGTCGTCCTAGCCAAAGAAGATGGCACGCTCTTTAGCGGAGATTGCATACTTGGTGAGAACCCAGTACTGAGTACTGAATACCACTACTAAAGTCCAAATATATATTCTTCTCGTCATGCAGGTGAGGGCACTGCTGTATTTGAGGATCTATTTGAGTATATGCGCAGCTTGGATAAAACATTAAATCTACGACCGGAACGTATTTATCCCGGTCACGGCAATGTAATCAATGAGCCTAGTGGGGCAATCGAATACTATATACAGCATCGTAATCAGCGTGAACAGCAGATAATGCAGTTCTTTATGGAACGACCCGGCCAGCGCTATCAAGCCATCGATGTCGTTAGAGTGGTGTATAAGGAGACACCCGAACATCTGTGGCCAGCAGCTGCCTACAATGTCGAGCATCATCTTAGCAAGCTACTCAAGGAGCACAAGCTGCACCTCACCGAGCAGAACGACGAGAAATACTATGTGTACCAGGCTAGTAGTGCCCTTTGAATATCGTTTAACAATTACTCATGTTATGTAGACTTTGGTTTTGTGAGTGAACGACGTTTACAGGAGTATGTCTTATTTCAATATTAAATGCTGCTTATAGCTGGTGTATCTAGACGTATCAAGTGTGTGTAAAAAACAATCTAAGGAACTAAGATAATTTACAATTTTTATCTTTATATAAATATCCTACAATCCTGGATGTTTAAATTACTTTTCTTTTTCGATGTATGTTCAAACCAAACAAGTCCTATTTAGTTCCGGATTTCCCGATATTTTAAGGATGCTTTCTGACCTATTTCCTTCCAAATGTTGACAAACAATCTTTGGCAAATTCCGAATGTTAATGGATAGACTTGAAATGTACGTAATGGTAATTTTCACAACTTGCACAACTGTTCAAATATTAATTATAAAAGTTATATTCTCGGATGTCTTTATTGTGAACTAGATTCGATTATTTATTTATATATTATGTTGCTTGTTCTTTAAACTCGTGGCACCATAGAAATAATTATATATATAAATGCATATATATATACCTATTTGGGCGGCTTGGCCTTTCCATTGCATTTTCCCAATCTTGGCCATTTTTTTTTGAGCATGATGACTTTGGCCAAACGCTTTGCTGCGCGGCGCATCTTGCGCTTGTGGAAGCGCTCTTCATGCTGAAGTTTGCACGCATACTTCTGCAGCTTCTTGAGCTTCTTGCCACGCACCAGCAGCGCTTGTTTCTTCCCATTCAAGCACATCCTCTTCAAATTAAGTTCTGTGTGATAGCGAGATGGAAATAAATTATGAAAATTAATATTAAAAAATATGGCTACTGTAATTAATTTTCTTTCCCTAATTTTTCTTAATAACCTCAAAATCTCAAACACACTTCTAAGCTTACCTCCTTTTCTTAAACCTAATTTTTGGCTAGCCAAATCTTCAGTTAGTTAGAAGTCTAAATTCATGCTTACCTACAAATTTGATATATTTTAAAAACTGTGTCGAAAGTTTCAAGACATTGCGGCCTAACCCCGTTACTTTCTTGCAGCACTCAATTATCTTCTGTGTCGTCCCCTTATGGGTGGCAATGCGCTCGCCATCCATGCTGATCGATGCGGTGCCTTGAAGCGCCGAACGCGAACGAAAGAGTTTTTTAGCTTCAAATATTTTTCCCATTTTGCTGTTCGTTGTCCGGTCTAATATCAAATTCAATGAAGTCAAGACAAGTGTCAAAAGCAAAGTGAAACAGATTTACGATTTGGCAACTCAGGCAATGCCATATGCCTTGAAAGATTACAGGAGTACCCTGCTGCACTTGTCACTTAAAATACCAAATATGCCAAAGGATTATTCAAAATTAACTGCCGTTTACAAATTGTTGCATTTATCGATAGTCGATAGGAAGAGTATTAATTGCTCCAATGTGCGCAGGAGATATTAGAAAATCAAATGCGTAGCGGAAAAATAATGATAAGCTGTATTGAGGCTTATAAAATTCCATGTAGAATAAAATAACTGCCACTGTTATCACATACTTTTCTTCTTATGTGTCAAGATCGAATGTCCCTCAAAGGTATATTCTCTAATTATCAGATGCTTTATCATAAATAAGAAATTCTATATTTTACATTTATTCAGGCAACAACAGGGTGCAGCAACTAGTGCACACCAGCTGTTTAATAAATACCAGTGTGTACACACTTGCATTTGTAATCGAAACTGTTGCAGAACATCTGAGCAGAAATATTTACCGTTTATTAAGGTAATAACATAAATTAAGAGTCGCTACTGAAAAATAATCATGGCGCTAATACAGCCGGTGACACGCCTAACATCCTCCATTATACGCATACTCGGCTGCAATCCCAGCCCGATGACGCTCCAGGGCACAAACACCTACCTTCTCGGAAACGGTACAAAGTAAGTGCGCTATCCAAAGTTCAAACAAAGAATTACTATTTGATAAAATAAAAAAAAATAGACGCATACTTATAGACACAGGCGATGAAGATGTGCCGCAATATATCGAACATCTGAATGGTGTGCTGCGGCAAGAGCAGGCCTCCATTGCCACCATTATACTGACGCACTGGCATCACGATCATGTTGGTGGGGTCAAGGACATTGTTGGTTCTACGCTGGCCGATAATGGTGTGTTATCTTACTAGAGATATTGTACGATTTAAAATTGTGTTATGTCTCTATCTATTTGTGTGCTCGTTGCTTCATCCTTGTCATTAAAGTGCTCCTCAATGCAGATTGCCAGGTCTACAAATTTCCACGTAGCGATGATAACGACCTTTGTCCAGAGATACCAGCGCATATACCGGTCCGACCATTGCTGGATAGCCAGGAGTTTGCTGTCGATGGCGCCAAAGTGCGGATTGTCCATACGCCCGGACATACCACTGATCATGTCGTCCTAGCCACAGAAGATGGCACGCTCTTTAGCGGAGATTGCATACTTGGTGAGAACCCAGTACTGAGTACTGAATACCACTACTAAAGTCCAAATATATATTCTTCTCGTCATGCAGGTGAGGGCACTGCTGTATTTGAGGATCTATTTGAGTATATGCGCAGCTTGGATAAAATATTAAATCTACGACCGGAACGTATTTATCCCGGTCACGGCAATGTAATCAATGAGCCTAGTGGGGCAATCGAATACTATATACAGCATCGTAATCAGCGTGAACAGCAGATAATGCAGTTCTTTATGGAACGACCCGGCCAGCGCTATCAAGCCATCGATGTCGTTAGAGTGGTGTATAAGGAGACACCCGAACATCTGTGGCCAGCAGCTGCCTACAATGTCGAGCATCATCTTAGCAAGCTACTCAAGGAGCACAAGCTGCACCTCACCGAGCAGAACGACGAGAAATACTATGTGTACCAGGCTAGTAGTGCCCTTTGAATATCGTTTAACAATTACTCATGTTATGTAGACTTTGGTTTTGTGAGTGAACGACGTTTACAGGAGTATGTCTTATTTCAATATTAAATGCTGCTTATAGCTGGTGTATCTAGACGTATCAAGTGTGTGTAAAAAACAATCTAAGGAACTAAGATAATTTACAATTTTTATCTTTATATAAATATCCTACAATCCTGGATGTTTAAATTACTTTTCTTTTTCGATGTATGTTCAAACCAAACAAGTCCTATTTAGTTCCGGATTTCCCGATATTTTAAGGATGCTTTCTGACCTATTTCCTTCCAAATGTTGACAAACAATCTTTGGCAAATTCCGAATGTTAATGGATAGACTTGAAATGTACGTAATGGTAATTTTCACAACTTGCACAACTGTTCAAATATTAATTATAAAAGTTATATTCTCGGATGTCTTTATTGTGAACTAGATTCGATTATTTATTTATATATTATGTTGCTTGTTCTTTAAACTCGTGGCACCATAGAAATAATTATATATATAAATGCATATATATATACCTATTTGGGCGGCTTGGCCTTTCCATTGCATTTTCCAAATCTTGGCCATTTTTTTTTGAGCATGATGACTTTGGCCAAACGCTTTGCTGCGCGGCGCATCTTGCGCTTGTAGAAGCGCTCTTCATGCTGAAGTTTGCACGCATACTTCTGCAGCTTCTTGAGCTTCTTGCCACGCACCAGCAGCGCTTGTTTCTTCCCATTCAAGCACATCCTCTTCAAATTAAGTTCTGTGTGATAGCGAGATGGAAATAAATTATGAAAATTAATATTAAAAAATATGGCTACTGTAATTAATTTTCTTTCCCTAATTTTTCTTAATAACCTCAAAATCTCAAACACACTTCTAAGCTTACCTCCTTTTCTTAAACCTAATTTTTGGCTAGCCAAATCTTCAGTTAGTTAGAAGTCTAAATTCATGCTTACCTACAAATTTGATATATTTTAAAAACTGTGTCGAAAGTTTCAAGACATTGCGGCCTAACCCCGTTACTTTCTTGCAGCACTCAATTATCTTCTGTGTCGTCCCCTTATGGGTGGCAATGCGCTCGCCATCCATGCTGATCGATGCGGTGCCTTGAAGCGCCGAACGCGAACGAAAGAGTTTTTTAGCTTCAAATATTTTTCCCATTTTGCTGTTCGTTGTCCGGTCTAATATCAAATTCAATGAAGTCAAGACAAGTGTCAAAAGCAAAGTGAAACAGATTTACAATTTGGCAACTCAGGCAATGCCATATGCCTTGAAAGATTACAGGAGTACCCTGCTGCACTTGTCACTTAAAAATACCAAATATGCCAAAGGATTATTCAAACTTAACTGCCGTTTACAAATTGTTGCATTTATCGATAGTCGATAGGAAAAGTATTAATTGCTCCAATGTGCGCAGGAGATATTAGAAAATCAAATGCGTAGCGGAAAAATAATGATAAGCTGTATTGAGGCTTATAAAATTCCATGTAGAATAAAATAACTGCCACTGTTATCACATACTTTTCTTCTTATGTGTCAAGATCGAATGTCCCTCAAAGGTATATTCTCTAATTATCAGATGCTTTATCATAAATAAGAAATTCTATATTTTACATTTATTCAGGCAACAACAGGGTGCAGCAACTAGTGCACACCAGCTGTTTAATAAATACCAGTGTGTATACACTTGCATTTGTAATCGAAACTGTTGCAGAACATCTGAGCAGAAATATTTACCGTTTATTAAGGTAATAACATAAATTAAGAGTCGCTACTGAAAAATAATCATGGCGCTAATACAGCCGGTGACACGCCTAACATCCTCCATTATACGCATACTCGGCTGCAATCCCAGCCCGATGACGCTCCAGGGCACAAACACCTACCTTCTCGGAAACGGTACAAAGTAAGTGCGCTATCCAAAGTTCAAACAAAGAATTACTATTTGATAAAATAAAAAAAAATATACGCATACTTATAGACACGGGCGATGAAGATGTGCCGCAATATATCGAACATCTGAATGGTGTGCTGCGGCAAGAGCAGGCCTCCATTGCCACCATTATACTGACGCACTGGCATCACGATCATGTTGGCGTGGTCAAGGACATTGTTGGTTCTACGCTGGCCGATAATGGTGTGTTATCTTACTAGAGATATTGTACGATTTAAAATTGTGTTATGTCTCTATCTATTTGTGTGCTCGTTGCTTCATCCTTGTCATTAAAGTGCTCCTCAATGCAGATTGCCAGGTCTACAAATTTCCACGTAGCGATGATAACGACCTTTGTCCAGAGATACCAGCGCATATACCGGTCCGACCATTGCTGGATAGCCAGGAGTTTGCTGTCGATGGCGCCAAAGTGCGGATTGTCCATACGTCCGGACATACCACTGATCATGTCGTCCTAGCCACAGAAGATGACAGCTCTTTAGCGGAGATTGCATACTTGGTGAGAACCCAGTACTGAGTACTGAATACCACTACTAAAGTCCAAATATATATTCTTCTCGTCATGCAGGTGAGGGCACTGCTGTATTTGAGGATCTATTTGAGTATATGCGCAGCTTGGATAAAATATTAAATCTACGACCGGAACGTATTTATCCCGGTCACGGCAATGTAATCAATGAGCCTAGTGGGGCAATCGAATACTATATACAGCATCGTAATCAGCGTGAACAGCAGATAATGCAGTTCTTTATGGAACGACCCGGCCAGCGCTATCAAGCCATTGATGTCGTTAGAGTGGTGTATAAGGAGACACCCGAACATCTGTGGCCAGCAGCTGCCTACAATGTCGAGCATCATCTTAGCAAGCTACTCAAGGAGCACAAGCTGCACCTGACCGAGCAGAACGACGAGAAATACTATGTGTACCAGGCTAGTAGTGCCCTTTGAATATCGTTTAACAATTACTCATGTTATGTAGACTTTGGTTTTGTGAGTGAACGACGTTTACAGGAGTATGTCTTATTTCAATATTAAATGCTGCTTATAGCTGGTGTATCTAGACGTATCAAGTGTGTGTAAAAAACAATCTAAGGAACTAAGATAATTTACAATTTTTATCTTTATATAAATATCCTACAATCCTGGATGTTTAAATTACTTTTCTTTTTCGATGTATGTTCAAACCAAACAAGTCCTATTTAGTTCCGGATTTCCCGATATTTTAAGGATGCTTTCTGACCTATTTCCTTCCAAATGTTGACAAACAATCTTTGGCAAATTCCGAATGTTAATGGATAGACTTGAAATGTACGTAATGGTAATTTTCACAACTTGCACAACTGTTCAAATATTAATTATAAAAGTTATATTCTCGGATGTCTTTATTGTGAACTAGATTCGATTATTTATTTATATATTATGTTGCTTGTTCTTTAAACTCGTGGCACCATAGAAATAATTATATATATAAATGCATATATATATACCTCTTTGGGCGGCTTGGCCTTTTCATTGCATTTTCCAAATCTTGGCCATTTTTTTTTGAGCATGATGACTTTGGCCAAACGCTTTGCTGCGCGGCGCATCTTGCGCTTGTGGAAGCGCTCTTCATGCTGAAGTTTGCACGCATACTTCTGCAGCTTCTTGAGCTTCTTGCCACGCACCAGCAGCGCTTGTTTCTTCCCATTCAAGCACATCCTCTTCAAATTAAGTTCTGTGTGATAGCGAGATGGAAATAAATTATGAAAATTAATATTAAAAAATATGGCTACTGTAATTAATTTTCTTTCCCTAATTTTTCTTAATAACCTCAAAATCTCAAACACACTTCTAAGCTTACCTCCTTTTCTTAAACCTAATTTTTGGCTAGCCAAATCTTCAGTTAGTTAGAAGTCTAAATTCATGCTTACCTACAAATTTGATATATTTTAAAAACTGTGTCGAAAGTTTCAAGACATTGCGGCCTAACCCCGTTACTTTCTTGCAGCACTCAATTATCTTCTGTGTCGTCCCCTTATGGGTGGCAATGCGCTCGCCATCCATGCTGATCGATGCGGTGCCTTGAAGCGCCGAACGCGAACGAAAGAGTTTTTTAGCTTCAAATATTTTTCCCATTTTGCTGTTCGTTGTCCGGTCTAATATCAAATTCAATGAAGTCAAGACAAGTGTCAAAAGCAAAGTGAAACAGATTTACAATTTGGCAACTCAGGCAATGCCATATGCCTTGAAAGATTACAGGAGTACCCTGCTGCACTTGTCACTTAAAAATACCAAATATGCCAAAGGATTATTCAAACTTAACTGCCGTTTA
This sequence comes from Drosophila demipolita, assembly GCA_035042405.1. Taxonomy (NCBI): domain Eukaryota; kingdom Metazoa; phylum Arthropoda; class Insecta; order Diptera; family Drosophilidae; genus Drosophila; species Drosophila demipolita. The sequence goes on along the minus strand of JAWNLI010000047.1, from coordinate 968,498 downwards.
CAAATTGTTGCATTTATCGATAGTCGATAGGAAAAGTATTAATTGCTCCAATGTGCGCAGGAGATATTAGAAAATCAAATGCGTAGCGGAAAAATAATGATAAGCTGTATTGAGGCTTATAAAATTCCATGTAGAATAAAATAACTGCCACTGTTATCACATACTTTTCTTCTTATGTGTCAAGATCGAATGTCCCTCAAAGGTATATTCTCTAATTATCAGATGCTTTATCATAAATAAGAAATTCTATATTTTACATTTATTCAGGCAACAACAGGGTGCAGCAACTAGTGCACACCAGCTGTTTAATAAATACCAGAGTGTATACACTTGCAGTTGTAATCGAAACTGTTGCAGAACATCTGAGCAGAAATATTTACCGTTTATTAAGGTAATAACATAAATTAAGAGTCGCTACTGAAAAATAATCATGGCGCTAATACAGCCGGTGACACGCCTAACATCCTCCATTATACGCATACTCGGCTGCAATCCCAGCCCGATGACGCTCCAGGGCACAAACACCTACCTTCTCGGAAACGGTACAAAGTAAGTGCGCTATCCAAAGTTCAAACAAAGAATTACTATTTGATAAAATAAAAAAAAATATACGCATACTTATAGACACGGGCGATGAAGATGTGCCGCAATATATCGAACATCTGAATGGTGTGCTGCGGCAAGAGCAGGCCTCCATTGCCACCATTATACTGACGCACTGGCATCACGATCATGTTGGCGTGGTCAAGGACATTGTTGGTTCTACGCTGGCCGATAATGGTGTGTTATCTTACTAGAGATATTGTACGATTTAAAATTGTGTTATGTCTCTATCTATTTGTGTGCTCGTTGCTTCATCCTTGTCATTAAAGTGCTCCTCAATGCAGATTGCCAGGTCTACAAATTTCCACGTAGCGATGATAACGACCTTTGTCCAGAGATACCAGCGCATATACCGGTCCGACCATTGCTGGATAGCCAGGAGTTTGCTGTCGATGGCGCCAAAGTGCGGATTGTCCATACGTCCGGACATACCACTGATCATGTCGTCCTAGCCACAGAAGATGACAGCTCTTTAGCGGAGATTGCATACTTGGTGAGAACCCAGTACTGAGTACTGAATACCACTACTAAAGTCCAAATATATATTCTTCTCGTCATGCAGGTGAGGGCACTGCTGTATTTGAGGATCTATTTGAGTATATGCGCAGCTTGGATAAAATATTAAATCTACGACCGGAACGTATTTATCCCGGTCACGGCAATGTAATCAATGAGCCTAGTGGGGCAATCGAATACTATATACAGCATCGTAATCAGCGTGAACAGCAGATAATGCAGTTCTTTATGGAACGACCCGGCCAGCGCTATCAAGCCATTGATGTCGTTAGAGTGGTGTATAAGGAGACACCCGAACATCTGTGGCCAGCAGCTGCCTACAATGTCGAGCATCATCTTAGCAAGCTACTCAAGGAGCACAAGCTGCACCTGACCGAGCAGAACGACGAGAAATACTATGTGTACCAGGCTAGTAGTGCCCTTTGAATATCGTTTAACAATTACTCATGTTATGTAGACTTTGGTTTTGTGAGTGAACGACGTTTACAGGAGTATGTCTTATTTCAATATTAAATGCTGCTTATAGCTGGTGTATCTAGACGTATCAAGTGTGTGTAAAAAACAATCTAAGGAACTAAGATAATTTACAATTTTTATCTTTATATAAATATCCTACAATCCTGGATGTTTAAATTACTTTTCTTTTTCGATGTATGTTCAAACCAAACAAGTCCTATTTAGTTCCGGATTTCCCGATATTTTAAGGATGCTTTCTGACCTATTTCCTTCCAAATGTTGACAAACAATCTTTGGCAAATTCCGAATGTTAATGGATAGACTTGAAATGTACGTAATGGTAATTTTCACAACTTGCACAACTGTTCAAATATTAATTATAAAAGTTATATTCTCGGATGTCTTTATTGTGAACTAGATTCGATTATTTATTTATATATTATGTTGCTTGTTCTTTAAACTCGTGGCACCATAGAAATAATTATATATATAAATGCATATATATATACCTATTTGGGCGGCTTGGCCTTTCCATTGCATTTTCCAAATCTTGGCCATTTTTTTTTGAGCATGATGACTTTGGCCAAACGCTTTGCTGCGCGGCGCATCTTGCGCTTGTGGAAGCGCTCTTCATGCTGAAGTTTGCACGCATACTTCTGCAGCTTCTTGAGCTTCTTGCCACGCACCAGCAGCGCTTGTTTCTTCCCATTCAAGCACATCCTCTTCAAATTAAGTTCTGTGTGATAGCGAGATGGAAATAAATTATGAAAATTAATATTAAAAAATATGGCTACTGTAATTAATTTTCTTTCCCTAATTTTTCTTAATAACCTCAAAATCTCAAACACACTTCTAAGCTTACCTCCTTTTCTTAAACCTAATTTTTGGCTAGCCAAATCTTCAGTTAGTTAGAAGTCTAAATTCATGCTTACCTACAAATTTGATATATTTTAAAAACTGTGTCGAAAGTTTCAAGACATTGCGGCCTAACCCCGTTACTTTCTTGCAGCACTCAATTATCTTCTGTGTCGTCCCCTTATGGGTGGCAATGCGCTCGCCATCCATGCTGATCGATGCGGTGCCTTGAAGCGCCGAACGCGAACGAAAGAGTTTTTTAGCTTCAAATATTTTTCCCATTTTGCTGTTCGTTGTCCGGTCTAATATCAAATTCAATGAAGTCAAGACAAGTGTCAAAAGCAAAGTGAAACAGATTTACAATTTGGCAACTCAGGCAATGCCATATGCCTTGAAAGATTACAGGAGTACCCTGCTGCACTTGTCACTTAAAAATACCAAATATGCCAAAGGATTATTCAAACTTAACTGCCGTTTACAAATTGTTGCATTTATCGATAGTCGATAGGAAAAGTATTAATTGCTCCAATGTGCGCAGGAGATATTAGAAAATCAAATGCGTAGCGGAAAAATAATGATAAGCTGTATTGAGGCTTATAAAATTCCATGTAGAATAAAATAACTGCCACTGTTATCACATACTTTTCTTCTTATGTGTCAAGATCGAATGTCCCTCAAAGGTATATTCTCTAATTATCAGATGCTTTATCATAAATAAGAAATTCTATATTTTACATTTATTCAGGCAACAACAGGGTGCAGCAACTAGTGCACACCAGCTGTTTAATAAATACCAGAGTGTATACACTTGCATTTGTAATCGAAACTGTTGCAGAACATCTGAGCAGAAATATTTACCGTTTATTAAGGTAATAACATAAATTAAGAGTCGCTACTGAAAAATAATCATGGCGCTAATACAGCCGGTGACACGCCTAACATCCTCCATTATACGCATACTCGGCTGCAATCCCAGCCCGATGACGCTCCAGGGCACAAACACCTACCTTCTCGGAAACGGTACAAAGTAAGTGCGCTATCCAAAGTTCAAACAAAGAATTACTATTTGATAAAATAAAAAAAAATATACGCATACTTATAGACACGGGCGATGAAGATGTGCCGCAATATATCGAACATCTGAATGGTGTGCTGCGGCAAGAGCAGGCCTCCATTGCCACCATTATACTGACGCACTGGCATCACGATCATGTTGGCGTGGTCAAGGACATTGTTGGTTCTACGCTGGCCGATAATGGTGTGTTATCTTACTAGAGATATTGTACGATTTAAAATTGTGTTATGTCTCTATCTATTTGTGTGCTCGTTGCTTCATCCTTGTCATTAAAGTGCTCCTCAATGCAGATTGCCAGGTCTACAAATTTCCACGTAGCGATGATAACGACCTTTGTCCAGAGATACCAGCGCATATACCGGTCCGACCATTGCTGGATAGCCAGGAGTTTGCTGTCGATGGCGCCAAAGTGCGGATTGTCCATACGTCCGGACATACCACTGATCATGTCGTCCTAGCCACAGAAGATGACAGCTCTTTAGCGGAGATTGCATACTTGGTGAGAACCCAGTACTGAGTACTGAATACCACTACTAAAGTCCAAATATATATTCTTCTCGTCATGCAGGTGAGGGCACTGCTGTATTTGAGGATCTATTTGAGTATATGCGCAGCTTGGATAAAATATTAAATCTACGACCGGAACGTATTTATCCCGGTCACGGCAATGTAATCAATGAGCCTAGTGGGGCAATCGAATACTATATACAGCATCGTAATCAGCGTGAACAGCAGATAATGCAGTTCTTTATGGAACGACCCGGCCAGCGCTATCAAGCCATTGATGTCGTTAGAGTGGTGTATAAGGAGACACCCGAACATCTGTGGCCAGCAGCTGCCTACAATGTCGAGCATCATCTTAGCAAGCTACTCAAGGAGCACAAGCTGCACCTGACCGAGCAGAACGACGAGAAATACTATGTGTACCAGGCTAGTAGTGCCCTTTGAATATCGTTTAACAATTACTCATGTTATGTAGACTTTGGTTTTGTGAGTGAACGACGTTTACAGGAGTATGTCTTATTTCAATATTAAATGCTGCTTATAGCTGGTGTATCTAGACGTATCAAGTGTGTGTAAAAAACAATCTAAGGAACTAAGATAATTTACAATTTTTATCTTTATATAAATATCCTACAATCCTGGATGTTTAAATTACTTTTCTTTTTCGATGTATGTTCAAACCAAACAAGTCCTATTTAGTTCCGGATTTCCCGATATTTTAAGGATGCTTTCTGACCTATTTCCTTCCAAATGTTGACAAACAATCTTTGGCAAATTCCGAATGTTAATGGATAGACTTGAAATGTACGTAATGGTAATTTTCACAACTTGCACAACTGTTCAAATATTAATTATAAAAGTTATATTCTCGGATGTCTTTATTGTGAACTAGATTCGATTATTTATTTATATATTATGTTGCTTGTTCTTTAAACTCGTGGCATCATAGAAATAATTATATATATAAATGCATATATATATACCTATTTGGGCGGCTTGGCCTTTCCATTGCATTTTCCAAATCTTGGCCATTTTTTTTTGAGCATGATGACTTTGGCCAAACGCTTTGCTGCGCGGCGCATCTTGCGCTTGTAGAAGCGCTCTTCATGCTGAAGTTTGCACGCATACTTCTGCAGCTTCTTGAGCTTCTTGCCACGCACCAGCAGCGCTTGTTTCTTCCCATTCAAGCACATCCTCTTCAAATTAAGTTCTGTGTGATAGCGAGATGGAAATAAATTATGAAAATTAATATTAAAAAATATGGCTACTGTAATTAATTTTCTTTCCCTAATTTTTCTTAATAACCTCAAAATCTCAAACACACTTCTAAGTTTACCTCCTTTTCTTAAACCTAATTTTTGGCTAGCCAAATCTTCAGTTAGTTAGAAGTCTAAATTCATGCTTACCTACAAATTTGATATATTTTAAAAACTGTGTCGAAAGTTTCAAGACATTGCGGCCTAACCCCGTTACTTTCTTGCAGCACTCAATTATCTTCTGTGTCGTCCCCTTATGGGTGGCAATGCGCTCGCCATCCATGCTGATCGATGCGGTGCCTTGAAGCGCCGAACGCGAACGAAAGAGTTTTTTAGCTTCAAATATTTTTCCCATTTTGCTGTTCGTTGTCCGGTCTAATATCAAATTCAATGAAGTCAAGACAAGTGTCAAAAGCAAAGTGAAACAGATTTACAATTTGGCAACTCAGGCAATGCCATATGCCTTGAAAGATTACAGGAGTACCCTGCTGCACTTGTCACTTAAAAATACCAAATATGCCAAAGGATTATTCAAACTTAACTGCCGTTTACAAATTGTTGCATTTATCGATAGTCGATAGGAAAAGTATTAATTGCTCCAATGTGCGCAGGAGATATTAGAAAATCAAATGCGTAGCGGAAAAATAATGATAAGCTGTATTGAGGCTTATAAAATTCCATGTAGAATAAAATAACTGCCACTGTTATCACATACTTTTCTTCTTATGTGTCAAGATCGAATGTCCCTCAAAGGTATATTCTCTAATTATCAGATGCTTTATCATAAATAAGAAATTCTATATTTTACATTTATTCAGGCAACAACAGGGTGCAGCAACTAGTGCACACCAGCTGTTTAATAAATACCAGTGTGTATACACTTGCATTTGTAATCGAAACTGTTGCAGAACATCTGAGCAGAAATATTTACCGTTTATTAAGGTAATAACATAAATTAAGAGTCGCTACTGAAAAATAATCATGGCGCTAATACAGCCGGTGACACGCCTAACATCCTCCATTATACGCATACTCGGCTGCAATCCCAGCCCGATGACGCTCCAGGGCACAAACACCTACCTTCTCGGAAACGGTACAAAGTAAGTGCGCTATCCAAAGTTCAAACAAAGAATTACTATTTGATAAAATAAAAAAAAATATACGCATACTTATAGACACGGGCGATGAAGATGTGCCGCAATATATCGAACATCTGAATGGTGTGCTGCGGCAAGAGCAGGCCTCCATTGCCACCATTATACTGACGCACTGGCATCACGATCATGTTGGCGTGGTCAAGGACATTGTTGGTTCTACGCTGGCCGATAATGGTGTGTTATCTTACTAGAGATATTGTACGATTTAAAATTGTGTTATGTCTCTATCTATTTGTGTGCTCGTTGCTTCATCCTTGTCATTAAAGTGCTCCTCAATGCAGATTGCCAGGTCTACAAATTTCCACGTAGCGATGATAACGACCTTTGTCCAGAGATACCAGCGCATATACCGGTCCGACCATTGCTGGATAGCCAGGAGTTTGCTGTCGATGGCGCCAAAGTGCGGATTGTCCATACGTCCGGACATACCACTGATCATGTCGTCCTAGCCACAGAAGATGACAGCTCTTTAGCGGAGATTGCATACTTGGTGAGAACCCAGTACTGAGTACTGAATACCACTACTAAAGTCCAAATATATATTCTTCTCGTCATGCAGGTGAGGGCACTGCTGTATTTGAGGATCTATTTGAGTATATGCGCAGCTTGGATAAAATATTAAATCTACGACCGGAACGTATTTATCCCGGTCACGGCAATGTAATCAATGAGCCTAGTGGGGCAATCGAATACTATATACAGCATCGTAATCAGCGTGAACAGCAGATAATGCAGTTCTTTATGGAACGACCCGGCCAGCGCTATCAAGCCATTGATGTCGTTAGAGTGGTGTATAAGGAGACACCCGAACATCTGTGGCCAGCAGCTGCCTACAATGTCGAGCATCATCTTAGCAAGCTACTCAAGGAGCACAAGCTGCACCTGACCGAGCAGAACGACGAGAAATACTATGTGTACCAGGCTAGTAGTGCCCTTTGAATATCGTTTAACAATTACTCATGTTATGTAGACTTTGGTTTTGTGAGTGAACGACGTTTACAGGAGTATGTCTTATTTCAATATTAAATGCTGCTTATAGCTGGTGTATCTAGACGTATCAAGTGTGTGTAAAAAACAATCTAAGGAACTAAGATAATTTACAATTTTTATCTTTATATAAATATCCTACAATCCTGGATGTTTAAATTACTTTTCTTTTTCGATGTATGTTCAAACCAAACAAGTCCTATTTAGTTCCGGATTTCCCGATATTTTAAGGATGCTTTCTGACCTATTTCCTTCCAAATGTTGACAAACAATCTTTGGCAAATTCCGAATGTTAATGGATAGACTTGAAATGTACGTAATGGTAATTTTCACAACTTGCACAACTGTTCAAATATTAATTATAAAAGTTATATTCTCAGATGTCTTTATTGTGAACTAGATTCGATTATTTATTTATATATTATGTTGCTTGTTCTTTAAACTCGTGGCACCATAGAAATAATTATATATATAAATGCATATATATATACCTATTTGGGCGGCTTGGCCTTTCCATTGCATTTTCCAAATCTTGGCCATTTTTTTTTGAGCATGATGACTTTGGCCAAACGCTTTGCTGCGCGGCGCATCTTGCGCTTGTGGAAGCGCTCTTCATGCTGAAGTTTGCACGCATACTTCTGCAGCTTCTTGAGCTTCTTGCCACGCACCAGCAGCGCTTGTTTCTTCCCATTCAAGCACATCCTCTTCAAATTAAGTTCTGTGTGATAGCGAGATGGAAATAAATTATGAAAATTAATATTAAAAAATATGGCTACTGTAATTAATTTTCTTTCCCTAATTTTTCTTAATAACCTCAAAATCTCAAACACACTTCTAAGCTTACCTCCTTTTCTTAAACCTAATTTTTGGCTAGCCAAATCTTCAGTTAGTTAGAAGTCTAAATTCATGCTTACCTACAAATTTGATATATTTTAAAAACTGTGTCGAAAGTTTCAAGACATTGCGGCCTAACCCCGTTACTTTCTTGCAGCACTCAATTATCTTCTGTGTCGTCCCCTTATGGGTGGCAATGCGCTCGCCATCCATGCTGATCGATGCGGTGCCTTGAAGCGCCGAACGCGAACGAAAGAGTTTTTTAGCTTCAAATATTTTCCCCATTTTGCTGTTCGTTGTCCGGTCTAATATCAAATTCAATGAAGTCAAGACAAGTGTCAAAAGCAAAGTGAAACAGATTTACAATTTGGCAACTCAGGCAATGCCATATGCCTTGAAAGATTACAGGAGTACCCTGCTGCACTTGTCACTTAAAATACCAAATATGCCAAAGGATTATTCAAACTTAACTGCCGTTTACAAATTGTTGCATTTATCGATAGTCGATAGGAAAAGTATTAATTGCTCCAATGTGCGCAGGAGATATTAGAAAATCAAATGCGTAGCGGAAAAATAATGATAAGCTGTATTGAGGCTTATAAAATTCCATGTAGAATAAAATAACTGCCACTGTTATCACATACTTTTCTTCTTATGTGTCAAGATCGAATGTCCCTCAAAGGTATATTCTCTAATTATCAGATGCTTTATCATAAATAAGAAATTCTATATTTTACATTTATTCAGGCAACAACAGGGTGCAGCAACTAGTGCACACCAGCCGTTTAATAAATACCAGTGTGTACACACTTGCATTTGTAATCGAAACTGTTGCAGAACATCTGAGCAGAAATATTTACCGTTTATTAAGGTAATAACATAAATTAAGAGTCGCTACTGAAAAATAATCATGGCGCTAATACAGCCGGTGACACGCCTAACATCCTCCATTATACGCATACTCGGCTGCAATCCCAGCCCGATGACGCTCCAGGGCACAAACACCTACCTTTTCGGAAACGGTACAAAGTAAGTGCGCTATCCAAAGTTCAAACAAAGAATTACTATTTGATAAAATAAAAAAAAATATACGCATACTTATAGACACGGGCGATGAAGATGTGCCGCAATATATCGAACATCTGAATGGTGTGCTGCGGCAAGAGCAGGCCTCCATTGCCACCATTATACTGACGCACTGGCATCACGATCATGTTGGCGTGGTCAAGGACATTGTTGGTTCTACGCTGGCCGATAATGGTGTGTTATCTTACTAGAGATATTGTACGATCTAAAATTGTGTTATGTCTCTATCTATTTGTGTGCTCGTTGCTTCATCCTTGTCATTAAAGTGCTCCTCAATGCAGATTGCCAGGTCTACAAATTTCCACGTAGCGATGATAACGACCTTTGTCCAGAGATACCAGCGCATATACCGGTCCGACCATTGCTGGATAGCCAGGAGTTTGCTGTCGATGGCGCCAAAGTGCGGATTGTCCATACGCCCGGACATACCACTGATCATGTCGTCCTAGCCACAGAAGATGGCACGCTCTTTAGCGGAGATTGCATACTTGGTGAGAACCCAGTACTGAGTACTGAATACCACTACTAAAGTCCAAATATATATTCTTCTCGTCATGCAGGTGAGGGCACTGCTGTATTTGAGGATCTATTTGAGTATATGCGCAGCTTGGATAAAATATTAAATCTACGACCGGAACGTATTTATCCCGGTCACGGCAATGTAATCAATGAGCCTAGTGGGGCAATCGAATACTATATACAGCATCGTAATCAGCGTGAACAGCAGATAATGCAGTTCTTTATGGAACGACCCGGCCAGCGCTATCAAGCCATCGATGTCGTTAGAGTGGTGTATAAGGAGACACCCGAACATCTGTGGCCAGCAGCTGCCTACAATGTCGAGCATCATCTTAGCAAGCTACTCAAGGAGCACAAGCTGCACCTGACCGAGCAGAACGACGAGAAATACTATGTGTACCAGGCTAGTAGTGCCCTTTGAATATCGTTTAACAATTACTTATGTTATGTAGACTTTGGTTTTGTGAGTGAACGACGTTTATAGGAATATGTCTTATTTCAATATTAAATGCTGCTTATAGCTGGTGTATCTAGACGTATCAAGTGTGTGTAAAAAACAATCTAAGGAACTAAGATAATTTACAATTTTTATCTTTATATAAATATCCTACAATCCTGGATGTTTAAATTACTTTTCTTTTTCGATGTATGTTCAAACCAAACAAGTCCTATTTAGTTCCGGATTTCCCGATATTTTAAGGATGCTTTCTGACCTATTTCCTTCCAAATGTTGACAAACAATCTTTGGCAAATTCCGAATGTTAATGGATAGACTTGAAATGTATATCTATCCTTCCTTGATATAAAAGTATAATTCATCTATATGTCTTAGAACCATAGTCAAGCCACACAAACACGTCGAATAAGAAGATATTTACAATACATTAGTTTAATCGACCACTATCACAACTGGAGGCAACTGAGCCGATAAATCAGAATTGGACTCCTACGGGACACAAACACTTTACTTTACTTCACTCGCAAATGCTGCCCAGCTTAAGCCATCCAAAAAACACTTAAGTCAAAAGTCAAACATAAAAAAAGTTATCCTGTTCGCACACAGCTGATTCACTTCTCCATTGATTGACCAAACACAGGCGCTTTCTATTTGCAACGTTCAATGGTGATAAATTATTCTATATTACTGAATTCAGTTGAACCGAACTGAGGCGTTGAGTCGGACTCATAGTGGTAGTTCGGGACGCGTACGCCGCGGTGGGCCAGCAATGGCGATTGCCTTGCGACCGTTAATGACAACCACCTCCATTGGCCTAGGTGTTATTTTTCTACCGCCACGACCTGCAGGAGAATCATCTCTGAGCAGTTTAGCAGGGGGAAGAGCGCCCGGAAGCTCAATCTCTTTGACGATGACCCCATCGCCGGCGGCGTCCACGTTCTCATCGATTACTTTTTTATCCGGCTTATTGATCCCATTGCCATTGACATTGGCATTGGCACTAGCATTGACATTGATCAGTCCAAGTCCACGTGCCTGCTGCTGTCGTGCTATATCTGCTGGCGGCAAAAGGGACAGCACAACCGACGTCGTTTTTGGTGCTGCCTTTGTAGATTTGATCGTCTGGTTGCTGCTGGGATAGAGGCAGAGTCAGTTAGTAATGGAGCAATAGAAGTCAAAAATCTAATCAGAGACTGCTTACCCCCGTTTGCGTGCGCTGTTGCTGCCGCTGGCGCCGATGCCGCCACTGCTGTTACCATTGCTCGCAGCCAGGACGCGAGCATTTTCCTTGACCGCCATCGTTGGTGTCCAACCCTCGGGCGGCGGACTAGCGCCCTTGGGCACCTTAGGCTTAGGCATGAATCCTCAAAATAACTCCTTGCGGGCGATTTTGAGCGGCTGGATCTTTCTCTAGTCTCTGGTGATTTCGAATTCATCTTCCGCCTGCCAAAGACATTTACAGATTCAGTAAGGGTACAATTCGGCCCGATAACGAATTCCAAAATATCCTATTATTATTATTTTTTTTATTTATTTTTTATTTTATTTAAAGATTTAAGAGCGGCAATATTGCTGCTATTTTCGCAAACAGAATAATTCTCTTCCCCTATATGTCGCAAAGGCAATTAAAGTTTTGACTTTTATTCGCTGCCTGCCAAATATTCACCAACCATTTTGCGGTCTATGGCCACAAAAACCATTTCATTAAACTTTACACGCACACGAAGAAGAAGGATAGAGTGTTGGACCCACTTGCAATATTGCTGCTATTTTCGCACACAGAATACTTCTCTACCTGATTAAATGCACAGTCATAAACATCTTTCATTGTATTACAGAATATGGCGCAAAGAAGACAAGCAAAATTTTGTTCTTGTTATCAAGGCGCAGATTTTTTTGGTCATCAACTTTTTGTCGATTTGCCGCCTCTATGTGTTGTCTCACACATTTATACACACATGCATTTTGTATTAATGTATATACAAAAATTATTTCTCAAATGTAGATTTTCAAAATATTGAGCCTCTTTTAACCGACCAAAGCTTATTTTATATTTTGTTCACTCATTACTAGCTAACAACTCACAAATGCAGCAGTCTTATTTAAGTTGATGCGTTTAACAGAAAGCCGAAACCGAAACCAACAGCAAAGCAAAAAATGCTCAACTAGTATGTGGACGGACAGAGATTGTGTAAACTGTAATGGTGTGTGTGTGTGTGTGTACGTGCATATACATACGTATGCAGGCCGAACATGACGCAACGCAAATAGTATTAAACATACAAATCAAGTACAGTAATCCTCACAAAGAGATGATGACCAGGAATCAATCTAGAAACACACAAAAAGCATTAAAGAGCAACTTGCGAAAAAGGGCATAATAAATGTTCAGGACTGTTATTATAATAGGTTAGTTTAACTAACTGTGTCTTTAATGATCCCTTCAAATCTTAAGATATAACTGTTATTATTAGCAACACAGAGTATGTATTAAAAATATAAAAATTCGATTTTCCATTTGTCAACTTTCGAGTGTTTACTTTTCTTAACAAGTACAATTAATATTGTATTTTTTTTTTTTTTTTTTGTTGCATGGATTGTGGCAATGAGGCAATGTGATTTTTTGGCATTGCATGACGAAAAGTAAACAAACGTAAATTATATGTCTATCTGAAATGATCCTCATGCAAGCTTATGTTCTGCCACTCTGCCTCCTCCTCCTGCGTCGGCGGCAATGCTTCCATCCATTTGTCCAGCAGCAGCATTTTCCGTTCCATCTGAGTGCTCGCTGCGCAACGTTTCGTTTGGCTGGGTATCGATTGTCCCACAAGGACTTTTTTTAATTGAGTTTACGGTGCCCATTTCCATGTCGTTGGCATCGCAGAGGCTGTTGCCATCCTTGCCCTGATCTTGCTTCTGTTTGAGGTCCTTTAACCAGCCCTTTAGATTCTGCCACACACGCGCCATTCTCTAGATTCGACGGGCTTTAGAACCTGTTTCTCAAATCACACCTAACTCACCAGTAAGCCGTATTCCTATTTATGTTCTCTACGATTACACCCCAAAAATGAGAAACTCGCATTCCCCAAATCTCATTTGAGTTAACCTTTCGACGCCTGCTAGAACATTTCACCTTTTTTTATGTTAGAAGAGGCAGTTAAAATTAATTAATTCTTTTTTTAATACCACGATTGGAAATATATTAACAAAGAAAAGATAGTGTTCGAAAATAACTCCTTTTTCATGGCTATAAAAATAACGAAGATGACGACACACATCTGTTGTAATTATTTAAATTAATTATGTTTAATTTAAACAGAAATTCACTTAAAAATAATTAATTTGTGTCAGGTGAAAGGCTTTGTCAGATAGGGTTGGGAGGTTGAAAAAAGATCTTGAGACCCCCAAAGAAATGGATGTTCAACTAGTTACAGCTAGTTACAACTAGCTTGTGTTAATGGTTCAAACTGTGAACTGATCACTAATTTCAGATATATATATATATATATATATATATATATATTATATGTTTGTGTTGATCAACGAATACCAATACTAATTGCTGTTTACTTTCGGATTACAGCACGACTCGGACAGAGATGGACTGATCAACGCAAGAGTTGAAGGGTCTGATTTCGGATGGATACTGCCGTGACATACCTGCCTAATGAGATGGACAACGATGGTTATCTGGACTTTGAGGAGTTCTAAGTGATGTCGCAGCACCACAAGTGTATTATGCGCAATCTGTTGACCCGCTATTGCCAGTATGTGGTGCCGCCGCCAAAGCCACTCGAGGGTGACGAACCCGACGGTGCGTACGAGAAACAAATGTCCATCTGCCCGCCACCGCTGACCATGGTCATCTTCTCTATCATTGAGGACTGTTATTATAACCATTTTCCAAGCTATTAAGCTGTTGTACATGTTGTTACACCATGACTATTTAGTGTCCTGGCAGCAATTAGCCTTCTTTGTATTTAAAAAAATATTTTTGTAAAATGTATATTATATAAATAAATATGTACATAATACATAATACATAATAATACAAGTCTGACTTTGAGTTGAGTTAAAAAAAAATAAGGGACTTGTCAAGTCCAAAGTTCTTGTGAGTGTTCATTTTCTAAGTTGGTTGCGTTGAGTGGAATGCCTTGGCTTATATTACAAACACTAAATATGTAAGCGTAAATGACGTATTTTCATATGTGTTAGATTAAGAAATATTTATGTATTTCTATCTTATATATTTATATGATAAAATAAAAAAAATGTTACATTAAAAAAGCTATAAACGAAATTTTAGTCGGTTGGAGTAGAAACTAAATTGCAGTCAAGTGAGAAAAGTGTTACACTTTTTTAGGGGAACGCATTCCATAAAAAAAGATTTATCTCGTTCAAATCCTTTCCGACTTTCGAATGACGTCGTGCGTTAGAATCGCGATTATGGGACCATCTAGGAAGTCAAAAATTTCGATCTCAATGCGTACGGAAATGGGTTAAAAAATAAAAATCCTTTTTAAAGAAACTATAATTTTCTGTTTGAAAGTGTCCTGTTTCAGGTGTTTGAAGGAGTCTCGTTCTTTTGTGCGTTTGATCTAATTGGCAGACCAAGGACCTGTGGTCCTAGAAAAAAATCCCTACAGTCCTTAAATTCGCAAAGTTACACCACCTTTTTTTGTCGAATTCAGGAAACCTTTGAATGCCAATCGACAGTCTAAAAATATGTGTCCTTCCAAAATCAGCTAAGACATATGCAAGCTGTGGAGTTATCTCTGCTGAATTAAAATAAATAGGTTAGTATAACTAACTGTGTCTTTAATGATCCCTTAAAATCTTAAGATATAACTGTTATTTTTAGCAACACAGAGTATGTATTCAAAACATACAAAAGTTTATTCCATTTGTAAACTTTCGAGTGTTTACTTTTCTTAACGAGTACAATTAATATTGTAATGATTGGAAAATTAAGACTCAGTCTGTATTCTCTCAGAGAACAACTGGTTTGCAGGCACACCCTGAAGCTTAAATTATTTGTACAGAAGTAAAATGTTTAAATGTTTGAAAAACCGCCTTTGTCGGTGGATGCAGCCGCCTGGTATTTTAGATTTATTGTCTCGAGCTGTGAAACCTTGGCGACTGTTTGCCAAGCCTGCGGCATCGTATGGTGTAAAATCGATTCTAGGCGATCTACCGGCAAATAGGCGATTGGCTCATCGGACTTATTCAGTACATCATTTTCGGGAATGCCTGGATTGGAATGAGCAGCTTAGCAGGGGGCAGAGGGCCCGGAAGTCTTTAAAGAAGACCCAAACGCCGGCGGCGTCCACGTTCTCATCGATTACTTCCTTATCCGGCTTATTAATCCCATTGCCATTGACATTGGCATTGGCACTAGCATTGACATTGGTCAGTCTAAGTCCACGTGCCTGCTGCTGTCGTGCTATATCTGCTGGCGGCAAAAGGGACGGCACAACCGACGTCGTCTCTGGTGCTTCCTTTGTAGATTTGATCGTCTGGTTGCTGCTGGGATAGAGGCAGAGAGTCAGTTAGTAATGGAGCAATAGGAGTCATAAATCTAATCAGAGACTGCTTACCCCCGTTTGCGTGCGCTGTTGCTGCCGATGGCGCCGATGCCGCCACTGCTGTTACCATTGCTCGCAGCCAGGACGCGAGCATTTTCCTTGACCGCCATCGTTGGTGTCCAACCCTCGGGCGGCGGACTAGCGCCCTTGGGCACCTTAGGCTTAGGCACACGTTTCCCGAATACGGGTGTTAGCGTTGATGATGCTTGTTGACTGGGATCTATACTGTTTACCAACTGCTGCTTTTGTTGTGGCTGCTGCTGCTGCTCTTGTTGCTGCTTCTGCTCCTTTTGCTTCTGCTGCTCCTGTTGCTTCTTCTGCTCTTTTAGCTTCATCTGCTCCTTTTTCTTCTGCTGCTCTTTTAGCTTCTGCTGCTTCTTCTGCTCTTTTAGCTTCTTCTGCTCCATTTGCTTCTGCTCCTGCTGCTGCTTCTTCTGCTGATTTTTCTTCTGTTGCTGCTGACGTTGTTGCAATTTTTCTTGCTGTTTCTGCTGCTTTGTGGCGGCTATCAAATTGCGACGTTCCTTAACAGACTGACCCTGGCGAACCGTTTCGTATTTCTCGCCAGCATTCTGAAGCTGGGGCTTAAAGCAAAAATGATCAACTGTCAGATTGGGCACAAGCAGTGGGATAATGTCATCTCTCGAGCGCAGCTTCTTGCCCGCTGGCGATATGAATATAACGTCGGCTTGTCGGCGTGCATTGTTCAAATTGCTGCGCAACACCAATTCACGTTTCCAGCCGTAGTCGAAGGGCAACCGATAAAAGGGATCTGTGACTAGCAATTTGTTCGCAGCAACCGAGCGTCGTCGTTTAGGCGTCTTTGCATTAGTGGTAGGGGGGTCTAATTGATACATCGATTTGGAACGCATCTGTAGCGTGCAAAGTGGCTGATCCTTGTCATCAGTTGGTTCCTTGGGACGCTTTGTCGTTTCGCCGACCTCATCGCTGTACGACGCACTATAGGAGCGAGAGCGGTCAGGTTTTCCGATGTCCTGGTTCTTAAACTTCTGAATAAAAAATAAGATGTTTGAAATGGGAATTGAATGGATAATTCAATGGATTAAACGGCGAGCTATGCTAGCTATATCACTACTAAGACTAAAATTTCACCTGTTCGTCTATATCTGTTGGTGGTTTGGCAGCAATGTCCATTAGGTCAGTGGGCAGCTGCTGCATCCAATATACAATAAATAAAAAATACATACATACATACAATCATTTCATCGGCAGATAGATAAATGAAAAAGAGAGAGACAACTGCACAAGTTTCAACAAATTAAACAAAAGAAAAGGCTGCCCCTGTCGTTGTCACTGCGTGCTTACTTACCTGTTCCATGTCTAAGTTGCTCTCCAGGTTATAAATGGTCGAGAAAGGAAAATGGTCGCTCCAACCCACTTGAGCAGCAACCTCCGATTGACTCATTTCGATCTTCAGCTTTTTGCGACTGTCATTCGAGTCTGAAGAATAACAATCGCTGATTGAGCTTGAATCCTCCAAATAACTCCTTGCGGGCGATTTTGAGCGGCTGGATCTTTCTCTAGTCTGTGGTGATTTCGAATTCATCTTCCGCCTGCCAAAGACATTTACAGATTCAGTAAGGGTACAATTCGGCCCGATAACGAATTCCAAAATATCCTATTATTATTATTTTTTTTATTTATTTTTTATTTTATTTAAAGATTTAAGAGCGGCAAGTTATGCTTCAAATTTCCGAGAGAGACAGAGATAGAAAGAGGTTTCGAATAAATCGGCGTCTTCCTCAATTTTGAAACAATTTACCGTTTCCTTTTTGATCTACAAATCATATTTTTTACATTGTGCGACCAACGGACTAATGGTATTTTTTAGCTTAATAGCTCTGTTAACGTTAAACAGTCCTGTGTTAATATTTTGTATTTTGAAATAATGATACCCTGCTTTAGTTATTCACCATTCACACAAAATCAAAACATTTCATTAAACTTTACACGCAAACGAAGAAGAAGGATAGAGTGTTGGACCCACTTGCAATATTGCTGCTATTTTCGCACACAGAATACTTCTCTACCTGATTAAATGCACAGTCATAAACATCTTTCATTGTATTACAGAATATGGCGCAAAGAAGACAAGCAAAATTTTGTTCTTGTTATCAAGGCGCAGATTTTTTTGGTCATCAACTTTTTGTCGATTTGCCGCCTCTATGTGTTGTCTCACACATTTATACACACATGCATTTTGTATTAATGTATATACAAAAATTATTTCTCAAATGTAGATTTTCAAAATATTGAGCCTCTTTTAACCGACCAAAGCTTATTTTATATTTTGTTCACTCATTACTAGCTAACAACTCACAAATGCAGCATTCTTATTTAAGTTGATGCGTTTAACAGAAAGCCGAAACCGAAACCAACAGCAAAGCAAAAAATGCTCAACTAGTATGTGGACAGAGATTGTGTAAACTGTAATGGTGTGTGTGTGTGTGTACGTGCATATACATACGTATGCAGGCCGAACATGACGCAACGCAAATAGTATTAAACATACAAATCAAGTACAGTAATCCTCACAAAGAGATGATGACCAGGAATCAATCTAGAAACACACAAAAAGCATTAAAGAGCAACTTGCGAAAAAGGGCATAATAAATGTTCAGGACTGTTATTATAATAGGTTAGTTTAACTAACTGTGTCTTTAATGATCCCTTCAAATCTTAAGATATAACTGTTATTATTAGCAACACAGAGTATGTATTAAAAATATAAAAATTCGATTTTCCATTTGTCAACTTTCGAGTGTTTACTTTTCTTAACAAGTACAATTAAATAAGGTTTTTTTTTTTTTTTTTTTTTTGTTCCATGGATGCATTGTGGCAATGAGGCAATGTGATTTTTTGGCATTGCATGACGAAAAGTAAACAAACGTAAATTATATGTCTATCTGAAATGATCCTCATGCAAGCTTATGTTCTGCCACTCTGCCTCCTCCTCCTGCGTCGGCGGCAATGCTTCCATCCATTTGTCCAGCAGCAGCATTTTCCGTTCCATCTGAGTGCTCGCTGCGCAACGTTTCGTTTGGCTGGGTATCGATTGTCCCACAAGGACTTTATTAATTGAGTTTACGGTGCCCATTTCCATGTCGTTGGCATCGCAGAGGCTGTTGCCATCCTTGCCCTGATCTTGCTTCTGTTTGAGGTCCTTTAACCAGCCCTTTAGATTCTGCCACACACGCGCCATTCTCTAGATTCGACGGGCTTTAGAACCTGTTTCTCAAATCACACCTAACTCACCAGTAAGCCGTAGTCCTATTTATGTTCTCTACGATTACACCCCAAAAATGAGAAACTCGCATTCCCCAAATCTCATTTGAGTTAACCTTTCGACGCCTGCTAGAACATTTCACCTTTTTTTATGTTAGAAGAGGCAGTTAAAATTAATTAATTCTTTTTTTAATACCACGATTGGAAATATATTAACAAAGAAAAGATAGTGTTCGAAAATAACTCCTTTTTCATGGCTATAAAAATAACGAAGATGACGACACACATCTGTTGTAATTATTTAAATTAATTATGTTTAATTTAAACAGAAATTCACTTAAAAATAATTAATTTGTGTCAGGTGAAAGGCTTTGTCAGATAGGGTTGGGAGGTTGAAAAAAGATCTTGAGACCCCCAAAGAAATGGATGTTCAACTAGTTACAGCTAGTTACAACTAGCTTGTGTTAATGGTTCAAACTGTGAACTGATCACTAATTTCAGATATATATATATATATATATATATATATATATTATATGTTTGTGTTGATCAACGAATACCAATACTAATTGCTGTTTACTTTCGGATTACAGCACGACTCGGACAGAGATGGACTGATCAACGCAAGAGTTGAAGGGTCTGATTTCGGATGGATACTGCCGTGACATACCTGCCTAATGAGATGGACAACGATGGTTATCTGGACTTTGAGGAGTTCTAAGTGATGTCGCAGCACCACAAGTGTATTATGCGCAATCTGTTGACCCGCTATTGCCAGTATGTGGTGCCGCCGCCAAAGCCACTCGAGGGTGACGAACCCGACGGTGCGTACGAGAAACAAATGTCCATCTGCCCGCCACCGCTGACCATGGTCATCTTCTCTATCATTGAGGACTGTTATTATAACCATTTTCCAAGCTATTAAGCTTTTGTACATGTTGTTACACGATGACTATTTAGTGTCCTGGCAGCAATTAGCCTTCTTTGTATTTAAAAAAATATTTTTGTAAAATGTATATTATATAAATAAATATGTACATAATACATAATAATACAAGTCTGACTTTGAGTTGAGTTAAAAAAAAATAAGGGACTTGTCAAGTCCAAAGTTCTTGTGAGTGTTCATTTTCTAAGTTGGTTGCGTTGAGTGGAATGCCTTGGCTTATATTACAAACACTAAATATGTAAGCGTAAATGACGTATTTTCATATGTATTAGATTAAGAAATATTTATGTATTTCTATCTTATATATTTATATGATAAAATAAAAAAAATGTTACATTAAAAAAGCTATAAACGAAATTTTAGTCGGTTGGAGTAGAAACTAAATTGCAGTCAAGTGAGAAAAGTGTTACACTTTTTAGGGGAACGCATTCCATAAAAAAAGATTTATCTCGTTCAAATCCTTTCCGACTTTCGAATGACGTCGTGCGTTAGAATCGCGATTATGGGACCATCTAGGAAGTCAAAAATTTCGATCTCAATGCGCACGGAAATGGGTTAAAAAATAAAAATCCTTTTTAAAGAAACTATAATTTTCTGTTTGAAAGTGTCCTGTTTCAGGTGTTTGAAGGAGTCTCGTTCTTTTGTGCGTTTGATCTAATTGGCAGACCAAGGACCTGTGGTCCTAGAAAAAAATCCCTACAGTCCTTAAATTCGCAAAGTTACACCACCTTTTTTTGTCGAATTCAGGAAACCTTTGAATGCCAATCGACAGTCTAAAAATATGTGTCCTTCCAAAATCAGCTAAGACATATGCAAGCTGTAGAGTTATCTCTGCTGAATTAAAATAAATAGGTTAGTATAACTAACTGTGTCTTTAATGATCCCTTAAAATCTTAAGATATAACTGTTATTTTTAGCAACACAGAGTATGTATTCAAAACATACAAAAGTTTATTCCATTTGTAAACTTTCGAGTGTTTACTTTTCTTAACGAGTACAATTAATATTGTAATGATTGGAAAATTAAGACTCAGTCTGTATTCTCTCAGAGAACAACTGGTTTGCAGGCACACCCTGAAGCTTAAATTATTTGTATAGAAGTAAAATGTTTAAATGTTTGAAAAACCGCCTTTGTCGGTGGATGCAGCCGCCTGGTATTTTAGATTTATTGTCTCGAGCTGTGAAACCTTGGCGACTGTTTGCCAAGCCTGCGGCATCGTATGGTGTAAAATCGATTCTAGGCGATCTACCGGCAAATAGGCGATTGGCTCATCGGACTTATTCAGTACATCATTTTCGGGAATGCCTGGATTGGAATGAGCAGCTTAGCAGGGGGCAGAGGGCCCGGAAGTCTTTAAAGAAGACCCAAACGCCGGCGGCGTCCACGTTCTCATCGATTACTTTCTTATCCGGCTTATTGATCCCATTGCCATTGACATTGGCACTGGCACTAGCATTGACATTGGTCAGTCCAAGTCCACGTGCCTGCTGCTGTCGTGCTATATCTGCTGGCGGCAAAAGGGACGGCACAACCGACGTCGTCTCTGGTGCTGCCTTTGTAGATTTGATCGTCTGGTTGCTGCTGGGATAGAGGCAGAGAGTCAGTTAGTAATGGAGCAATAGAAGTCATAAATCTAATCAGAGACTGCTTACCCCCGTTTGCGTGCGCTGTTGCTGCCGCTGGCGCCGATGCCGCCACTGCTGTTACCATTGCTCGCAGCCAGGACGCGAGCATTTCCCTTGACCGCCATCGTTGGTGTCCAACCCTCGGGCGGCGGACTAGCACCCTTGGGCACCTTAGGCTTAGGCACACGTTTCCCGCATACGGGTGTTAGCGTGGATGATGCTTGTTGACCGGGATCGATACTGTTAGCCAACTGCTGCTGTTGTTGTGGCTGCTGCTGCTGCTCTTGTTGCTTCTTCTGCTCCTTTTGCTTCTGCTGCTGCTGCGGCTCACTCTTCTTCTGCTGCTGCTGATGCTGTTGCACTTGTTCTTGCTGTTTCTGCTGCTTTGTGGCGGCTATCAATTTGCGACGTTCCTTAACAGACTGACCCTGGCGAACCGTTTCGTATTTCTCGCCAGCATTCTGAAGCTGGGGCTTAAAGCAAAAATGATCAATTGTCAGATTGGGCACAAGCAGTGGGATAATGTCATCTCTCGAGCGCAGCTTCTTGCCCGCTGGCGATATGAATATAACGTCGGCCTGTTGGCGTGCATTGTTCAAATTGCTGCGCAACACCAATTCACGTTTCCAGCCGTAGTCGAAGGGCAAGCGATAAAAGGGATCTGTGACTAGCAATTTGTTCGCAGCAACCGAGCGTCGTCGTTTAGGCGTCTTTGCATTAGTGGTAGGGTGGTCTAATTGATACATCGATTTGGAGCGCATCTGTAGCGTGCAAAGTGGCTGATCCTTGTCATCAGTTGGTTCCTTGGGACGCTTTGTCGTTTCGCCGACCTCATCGCTGTACGACGCACTATAGGAGCGAGTGCGGTTGTTCACCTGTTTGTCTATATCTGTTGGTGGTTCTGCTTCTGTGTTTAACTCTGCTGATGGTTGTGGAGGAGAAGATGTTGCAGTTGGCATTGAGTTTAAACCGCTGTCGTTATTGGTGATATCGGTGATACCGCAGGTGATGTTGTCTGTCTGCGTAGTAGTCTGAAATAATGCAGCAGTCGATATTGTGGTGTGTGTGCTACTATCTGATGTATTTGTTGGGGCTGTTGCGGCTGATGCTACTGCTGATGCTGTTGTGGCTGATGCTACTGCTGATGCTGTTGTTAGGGGAGAATTCATTGTTGAAACGGATGAGAAGGCATCAGAATCAGACATAGACGTTGACGCCAGCGGCGTCTGTGGTGCTGGATGCAACTGCGATTGTTCCTCTTCCTCTTGCTCTCTGGGATAAATTCTTAGCCCATTGGCAGCAATGTCCATCAGGTCAGTGGGCAGCTGCTGCATCCAATATACAATAAATAAAAAATACATACATACATACAAACATTCCATAGGCAGATAGATAAATGAAAAAGAGAGAGACAACTGCACAAGTTTCAACAAATTAAACAAAAGAAAAGGCTGCCCCTGTCGTTGTCACTGCGTGCTTACTTACCTGTTCCATGTCTAAGTTGCTCTCCAGGTTATGGATGGTCAAGAAAGGAAAATGGTCGCTCTAACCCACTTGAGCAGCAACCTCCGATTGACTCATTTCGATCTTCAGCTTTTTGCGACTGTCATTCGAGTCTGAAGAATAACAATCGCTGATTGAGCTTGAATCCTCAAAATAACTCCTTGTGGGCGATTTTGAGCGGCTGGATCTTTCTCTAGTCTCTGGTGATTTCGAATTCATCTTCCGCCTGCCAAAGACATTTACAGATTCAGTAAGGGTACAATTCGGCCCGATAACGAATTCCAAAATATCCTATTATTATTTTTTTTATTTATTTTTTATTTTATTTAAAGATTTAAGAGCGGCAATATTGCTGCTATTTTCGCAAACAGAATAATTCTCTTCCCCTATATGTCGCAAAGACAATTAAAGTTTTGACTTTTATTTGCTGCTCGACTCGCTAGCCTGCCAAATATTCACCAACCATTTTGCGGTCTATGGCCACAAAAACCATTTCATTAAACTTTACACGCACACGAAGAAGAAGGATAGAGTGTTGGACCCACTTGCAATATTGCTGCTATTTTCGCACACAGAATACTTCTCTACCTGATTAAATGCACAGTCATAAACATCTTTCATTGTATTACAGAATATGGCGCAAAGAAGACAAGCAAAATTTTGTTCTTGTTATCAAGGCGCAGATTTTTTTGGTCATCAACTTTTTGTCGATTTGCCGCCTCTATGTGTTGTCTCACACATTTATACACACATGCATTTTGTATTAATGTATATACAAAAATTATTTCTCAAATGTAGATTTTCAAAATATTGAGCCTCTTTTAACCGACCAAAGCTTATTTTATATTTTGTTCACTCATTACTAGCTAACAACTCACAAATGCAGCAGTCTTATTTAAGTTGATGCGTTTAACAGAAAGCCGAAACCGAAACCAACAGCAAAGCAAAAAATGCTCAACTAGTATGTGGACGGACAGAGATTGTGTAAACTGTAATGGTGTGTGTGTGTGTGTGTACGTGCATATACATACGTATGCAGGCCGAACATGACGCAACGCAAATAGTATTAAACATACAAATCAAGTACAGTAATCCTCACAAAGAGATGATGACCAGGAATCAATCTAGAAACACACAAAAAGCATTAAAGAGCAACTTGCGAAAAAGGGCATAATAAATGTTCAGGACTGTTATTATAATAGGTTAGTTTAACTAACTGTGTCTTTAATGATCCCTTCAAATCTTAAGATATAACTGTTATTATTAGCAACACAGAGTATGTATTAAAAATATAAAAATTCGATTTTCCATTTGTCAACTTTCGAGTGTTTACTTTTCTTAACAAGTACAATTAATATTGTATTTTTTTTTTTTTTTTTTGTTGCATGGATTGTGGCAATGAGGCAATGTGATTTTTTGGCATTGCATGACGAAAAGTAAACAAACGTAAATTATATGTCTATCTGAAATGATCCTCATGCAAGCTTATGTTCTGCCACTCTGCCTCCTCCTCCTGCGTCGGCGGCAATGCTTCCATCCATTTGTCCAGCAGCAGCATTTTCCGTTCCATCTGAGTGCTCGCTGCGCAACGTTTCGTTTGGCTGGGTATCGATTGTCCCACAAGGACTTTTTTTAATTGAGTTTACGGTGCCCATTTCCATGTCGTTGGCATCGCAGAGGCTGTTGCCATCCTTGCCCTGATCTTGCTTCTGTTTGAGGTCCTTTAACCAGCCCTTTAGATTCTGCCACACACGCGCCATTCTCTAGATTCGACGGGCTTTAGAACCTGTTTCTCAAATCACACCTAACTCACCAGTAAGCCGTATTCCTATTTATGTTCTCTACGATTACACCCCAAAAATGAGAAACTCGCATTCCCCAAATCTCATTTGAGTTAACCTTTCGACGCCTGCTAGAACATTTCACCTTTTTTTATGTTAGAAGAGGCAGTTAAAATTAATTAATTCTTTTTTTAATACCACGATTGGAAATATATTAACAAAGAAAAGATAGTGTTCGAAAATAACTCCTTTTTCATGGCTATAAAAATAACGAAGATGACGACACACATCTGTTGTAATTATTTAAATTAATTATGTTTAATTTAAACAGAAATTCACTTAAAAATAATTAATTTGTGTCAGGTGAAAGGCTTTGTCAGATAGGGTTGGGAGGTTGAAAAAAGATCTTGAGACCCCCAAAGAAATGGATGTTCAACTAGTTACAGCTAGTTACAACTAGCTTGTGTTAATGGTTCAAACTGTGAACTGATCACTAATTTCAGATATATATATATATATATATATATATATATATTATATGTTTGTGTTGATCAACGAATACCAATACTAATTGCTGTTTACTTTCGGATTACAGCACGACTCGGACAGAGATGGACTGATCAACGCAAGAGTTGAAGGGTCTGATTTCGGATGGATACTGCCGTGACATACCTGCCTAATGAGATGGACAACGATGGTTATCTGGACTTTGAGGAGTTCTAAGTGATGTCGCAGCACCACAAGTGTATTATGCGCAATCTGTTGACCCGCTATTGCCAGTATGTGGTGCCGCCGCCAAAGCCACTCGAGGGTGACGAACCCGACGGTGCGTACGAGAAACAAATGTCCATCTGCCCGCCACCGCTGACCATGGTCATCTTCTCTATCATTGAGGACTGTTATTATAACCATTTTCCAAGCTATTAAGCTGTTGTACATGTTGTTACACCATGACTATTTAGTGTCCTGGCAGCAATTAGCCTTCTTTGTATTTAAAAAAATATTTTTGTAAAATGTATATTATATAAATAAATATGTACATAATACATAATACATAATAATACAAGTCTGACTTTGAGTTGAGTTAAAAAAAAATAAGGGACTTGTCAAGTCCAAAGTTCTTGTGAGTGTTCATTTTCTAAGTTGGTTGCGTTGAGTGGAATGCCTTGGCTTATATTACAAACACTAAATATGTAAGCGTAAATGACGTATTTTCATATGTGTTAGATTAAGAAATATTTATGTATTTCTATCTTATATATTTATATGATAAAATAAAAAAAATGTTACATTAAAAAAGCTATAAACGAAATTTTAGTCGGTTGGAGTAGAAACTAAATTGCAGTCAAGTGAGAAAAGTGTTACACTTTTTTAGGGGAACGCATTCCATAAAAAAAGATTTATCTCGTTCAAATCCTTTCCGACTTTCGAATGACGTCGTGCGTTAGAATCGCGATTATGGGACCATCTAGGAAGTCAAAAATTTCGATCTCAATGCGTACGGAAATGGGTTAAAAAATAAAAATCCTTTTTAAAGAAACTATAATTTTCTGTTTGAAAGTGTCCTGTTTCAGGTGTTTGAAGGAGTCTCGTTCTTTTGTGCGTTTGATCTAATTGGCAGACCAAGGACCTGTGGTCCTAGAAAAAAATCCCTACAGTCCTTAAATTCGCAAAGTTACACCACCTTTTTTTGTCGAATTCAGGAAACCTTTGAATGCCAATCGACAGTCTAAAAATATGTGTCCTTCCAAAATCAGCTAAGACATATGCAAGCTGTGGAGTTATCTCTGCTGAATTAAAATAAATAGGTTAGTATAACTAACTGTGTCTTTAATGATCCCTTAAAATCTTAAGATATAACTGTTATTTTTAGCAACACAGAGTATGTATTCAAAACATACAAAAGTTTATTCCATTTGTAAACTTTCGAGTGTTTACTTTTCTTAACGAGTACAATTAATATTGTAATGATTGGAAAATTAAGACTCAGTCTGTATTCTCTCAGAGAACAACTGGTTTGCAGGCACACCCTGAAGCTTAAATTATTTGTATAGAAGTAAAATGTTTAAATGTTTGAAAACCCGCCTTTGTCGGTGGATGGAGCCGCCTGGTATTTTAGATTTATTGTCTCGAGCTGTGAAACCTTGGCGACTGTTAGCCAAGCCTGCGGCATCGTATGGTGTAAAATCGATTCTAGGCGATCTACCGGCAAATAGGCGATTGGCTCATCGGACTTATTTAGTACATCATTTTCGGGTACGCCTGGAATGGGCAGCAGCACTGGGACACAGTCCTTTTCGGGGATCATGGCCAATGCTCGAGTCACTCTAAGCAGTTCGTAGGTGATCCCCAAGCAAAACACCTTGAGCTGTTCGCTGTTCTCGTTGACGGCCTGCATTATGTAGTGCATCATATAGGCGGTATGATTGTGGAAGTTTGGCAACAGTAGCAGCTCCTGCAAAGATTTACACTCGGACAACTGACGACTCAACTCCGCATCGACCTTGACATTTATGAGTTCGACACGCTTCACACTGCCAGCAGCGGCAATGCCAGCCATGATTTCATGTATGTTAAATGAGCTATTGCTGTGGTTCTCCAGGCGCAAGTGGCGCAAACGTTTCAGACTGGGAAGCACCTGCTGCCCGAACGTTGCCACCTTCATGCCGCGACACGAGCCCAGCACGAGCGTCTCCAGCTGCTGCAATCCCTCCAGCTGCAACAGCTCCAGATGAGCCATGTTACTAATGCCGCGCAAGCTCAGCTCTCGCAAGCAGCTCAGATTCTGCATCGGCGGCAATGAAATGATGCTAGCCTTTGGCTCCAGCATGCGAATGCGCAGCACACACAAATTCAGCACTTTTCCGATGTTGGCCACATTCAGAGTGCGACTGGTGCACGTTGTACGCAGCTCCTGAAGTCTTGGAAGGCGCTTTATAATTGTCTCGATGAACTCCGCCTCGCTCGAATCGGTGCGGATAATGCGCAAATTATGCAATACTCGCAAATCACCGTCCAAGCGCATCTTCGGATTGTCGATTCTCACGCCCATCATATCGAGCTCGACGGTGCCATAAATCGCCATAGCACGCAGCAGAAGTTTAAAGTTGGTGATGTGCGTATCGCGCAACTTCACCGTACGCCAAACGCTCCTTTCGCGGCCTATCATAGCCCAGGTCTGGCACACTCTTGACAAGCGTACGCGATCCTGCAAACGCATATTGTGTCGATTAGTTAAAGGTATTCATCAGCTAATTGATTTTGATATACAAAATGTGTAAGAAACTTACGTGCATGTCAAGCGTCTTCATAATGGCCGTCATCAGCTGGCAGCCCATGATGCCATCAGAAATACAATCAACGACTTGCTGGCGCTTAGCTGCGGCGTGGCGCCTAGTGAAAAGTCTCGTACTGATGCCCAACTCTGGATCGCCAATATAGCTGTAAATAGACAAAAGATTCCAAGAGATTTTTTTATTAGTTGTATTACAAAAGGGACATTCAGTAGGTATGGCAAGCAATGATTCATATATCATATATCTATCCTTCCTTGATATAAAAGTATAATTCATCCATATCTTAGAACCATAGTCAAGCCACACAAACACTTCGAATAAGAAGATATTTACAATACATTAGTTTAATCGACCACTATCACAACTGGAGGCAACTGAGCCGATAAATCAGAATTGGACTCCTACGGGACACAAACACTTTACTTTACTTCACTCGCAAATGCTGCCCAGCTTAAGCCATCCAAAAAACACTTAAGTCAAAAGTCAAACATAAAAAAAGTTATTCTGTTCGCACACAGCTGATTCACTTCTCCATTGATTGACCAAACACAGGCGCTTTCTATTTGCAACGTTCAATGGTGATAAATTATTCTATATTACTGAATTCAGTTGAACCGAACTGAGGCGTTGAGTCGGACTCACAGTGGTAGTTCGGGACGCGTACGCCGCGGTGGGCCAGCAATGGCGATTGCCTTGCGACCGTTAATGACAACCACCTCCATTGGCCTAGGTGTTATTTTTCTACCGCCACGACCTGCAGGAGAATCATCTCTGAGCAGTTTAGCAGGGGGAAGAGCGCCCGGAAGCTCAATCTCTTTGACGATGACCCCATCGCCGGCGGCGTCCACGTTCTCATCGATTACTTTCTTATCCGGCTTATTGATCCCATTGCCATTGACATTGGCACTGGCACTAGCATTGACATTGGTCAGTCCAAGTCCACGTGCCTGCTGCTGTCGTGCTATATCTGCTGGCGGCAAAAGGGACGGCACAACCGACGTCGGCTCTGGTGCTGCCTTTGTAGATTTGATCGTCTGGTTGCTGCTGGGATAGAGGCAGAGAGTCAGTTAGTAATGGAGCAATAGAAGTCATAAATCTAATCAGAGACTGCTTACCCCCGTTTGCGTGCGCTGTTGCTGCCGCTGGCGCCGATGCCGCCACTGCTGTTACCATTGCTCGCAGCCAGGACGCGAGCATTTCCCTTGACCGCCATCGTTGGTGTCCAACCCTCGGGCGGCGGACTAGCACCCTTGGGCACCTTAGGCTTAGGCACACGTTTCCCGCATACGGGTGTTAGCGTGGATGATGCTTGTTGACCGGGATCGATACTGTTAGCCAACTGCTGCTGTTGTTGTGGCTGCTGCTGCTGCTCTTGTTGCTTCTTCTGCTCCTTTTGCTTCTGCTGCTGCTGCGGCTCACTCTTCTTCTGCTGCTGCTGATGCTGTTGCACTTGTTCTTGCTGTTTCTGCTGCTTTGTGGCGGCTATCAATTTGCGACGTTCCTTAACAGACTGACCCTGGCGAACCGTTTCGTATTTCTCGCCAGCATTCTGAAGCTGGGGCTTAAAGCAAAAATGATCAATTGTCAGATTGGGCACAAGCAGTGGGATAATGTCATCTCTCGAGCGCAGCTTCTTGCCCGCTGGCGATATGAATATAACGTCGGCCTGTTGGCGTGCATTGTTCAAATTGCTGCGCAACACCAATTCACGTTTCCAGCCGTAGTCGAAGGGCAAGCGATAAAAGGGATCTGTGACTAGCAATTTGTTCGCAGCAACCGAGCGTCGTCGTTTAGGCGTCTTTGCATTAGTGGTAGGGGGGTCTAATTGATACATCGATTTGGAGCGCATCTGTAGCGTGCAAAGTGGCTGATCCTTGTCATCAGTTGGTTCCTTGGGACGCTTTGTCGTTTCGCCGACCTCATCGCTGTACGACGCACTATAGGAGCGAGTGCGGTTGTTCACCTGTTTGTCTATATCTGTTGGTGGTTCTGCTTCTGTGTTTAACTCTGCTGATGGTTGTGGAGGAGAAGATGTTGCAGTTGGCATTGAGTTTAAACCGCTGTCGTTATTGGTGATATCGGTGATACCGCAGGTGATGTTGTCTGTCTGCGTAGTAGTCTGAAATAATGCAGCAGTCGATATTGTGGTGTGTGTGCTACTATCTGATGTATTTGTTGGGGCTGTTGCGGCTGATGCTACTGCTGATGCTGTTGTGGCTGATGCTACTGCTGATGCTGTTGTTAGGGGAGAATTCATTGTTGAAACGGATGAGAAGGCATCAGAATCAGACATAGACGTTGACGCCAGCGGCGTCTGTGGTGCTGGATGCAACTGCGATTGTTCCTCTTCCTCTTGCTCTCTGGGATAAATTCTTAGCCCATTGGCAGCAATGTCCATCAGGTCAGTGGGCAGCTGCTGCATCCAATATACAATAAATAAAAAATACATACATACATACAAACATTCCATAGGCAGATAGATAAATGAAGAAGAGAGACAACTGCACAAGTTTCAACAAATTAAACAAAAGAAAAGGCTGCCCCTGTCGTTGTCACTGCGTGCGTACTTACGTGTTCCATGTCTAAGTTGCTCTCCAGGTTATGGATGGTCGAGAAAGGAAAATGGTCGCTCCAACCCACTAGAGCATCAACCTCCGATTGACTCTTTTCGATCTTCAGCTTTTTGCGACTGTCATTCGAGTCTGAAGAATAACAATCGCTGATTGAGCTTGAATCCTCAAAAAAACTCCTTGCGGGCGATTTTGAGCGGCTGGATCTTTCTCTAGTCTCTGGTGATTTCGAATTCATCTTCCGCCTGCCAACGCTGCCAAACACATTTACAGATTCAATAAGGGTACAATTCGGCCCGATAGCGAATTCCAAAATATCCAATTATTTTTTTTTTTTTTTTTATTTAAAGATTTAAGAGCGGCAAGTTATGCTGCAAATTTCCGAGGGAGACAGAGATAGAAAGAGGATCAGTATAAGTTACGTATAAATCGGCGTCTTCCACAATTTTGAAACAATTTACCGTTTCCTTTTTGATCTACAAATCATATTTTTTACATTGTGCGACCAGCAGTTACCTTTAAACAGTCCTGTGTTAATATTTTGTATTTTGAAATAATGATACCCTGCTTTAGTTATTCACCATTCACACAAAATCAAAACATTTCATTAAACTTTACACGCAAACGAAGAAGAAGGATAGAGTGTTGGACCCACTTGCAATATTGCTGCTATTTTCGCACACAGAATACTTCTCTACCTGATTAAATGCACAGTCATAAACATCTTTCATTGTATTACAGAATATGGCGCAAAGAAGACAAGTAAAGTTTTGACTTTTATTCGCTGCTCACACATGTATACACACATGCATTTGGTATTTATGTATATACAAAAATTATTCCTCAAATATAGATTTTCAAAATATTGAGCCTCTTTTAACCGACCAAAGCTTATTTTATATTTTGTTCACTCATTACTAGCTAACACCTCACAATGCAGCATTCTTATTTAAGTTGGTGCGTTTAACAGAAATGAACACACACACACGAGCGTTGAGCACAACAGTTAAAGGTGCATGGAAAGCCGAAACCGAAACCACAAACAAAGCAAAAAATGCTCAACTAGTATGTGGACAGAGGTTGTGTAAACTGTAATGGTGTGTGTGTGTACGTGCATATACATACGTATGCAGAACTGAGTAGGCGAATTTGTTTGCGTGTATGTGCCGGTGCCGGCAAACCAAAATGCACGACAAGCTTCGCGGAGAGAACAAGTAAACCTACGGCTTGACAAACGAGAACAGCATGCGCAAGATATTTTAGCGAACAATTGCCTTTGTTCGTATACAAGACCACTTGTGCAACTTTTGTGAACAGTGCTTCGCAAATTGCGCGTGGTTCCTGTATGCATACATATATATTATTAAATACATATATAAATATATATGCATGTGTGCTTGGACGCTTGACAATTTCAAATGGGCAAACAACGTATTTTGAAAGAAAGCAACCGAGTTTTAAACTGTTGTTGCCACAAACACTCACCTGCTGTTAGACACAGTATTTAAAAACAATAACAATTAACACTTAATTGAGGCGTCCGCTGTGTTGCGTCTTGCAACCATTCGCCAAAAAATCAAACGATAAATAAATACAAGTTATCGATTCTTACTCAAAATGGTCAGGTTATCGCTTGCTTAATCTGTCAACTCGCTGTTATGTAGCCGTGTCAAAGATTGGGTGATATGGAACTTCAGCGACGGGTTTTAACTCTGGTTTTCAACATTTTATTTAAAATTTGGTGAAGGACAATATAATTTTTAGGCAAATATGTATATGCTTTTGCCATTGGAAACGAACATATCGATCAAAAGTTGTATCATCAATATTTGCAATGTTAACTCACTGTTAACCCACAACATTTGCAAATAGAACGATCAATAAAATATACTTGGTCTGCGCGTGGTAAACGATTACTTTGATTACAAATAAGAAATCTTATATTTTTACTCCGATATCGAACTTATCATAGTATGTTTGTTTTGTGCAATGTCCGTCATGTTGTCTGTCCGCCTTTCGAGAAAAGATTTTCAACTTGAAATATATACTGGAAATAAATACATATACTCTCTATAAATCGATAATCGCCAAGCGGTATAGGCACATATCTGCCACAATGCCAAGCCCACCTCCGGCGCCCCTAGGCCAAATCTCTCGCAGCTTCTGAGTTAGAGCAAATATGCTAAACCAAGTATGAATAAAACCGCACATCTCCCACAATTTTCTTAGCCCCAGGAATTTCGGCTCTAGATACTCTCAAAAGCCTATGTCATGGGTTTAGGGGATACCAAACATGAATGGATGAATACCATGAAACTTCTCTATATTTTCTTTAGCCACGCCCACTTCTACCAACCAAATTTCCTATCACAGTTCGCATCAATGATCCTAATCGGATTTGGCAGACCACGTCGTTTAATTGAAATTTATTAAATAATTATGGAGCCTTCTGGCAACAGCCACTCTCGAGTGGGTGTGAAACACACACACACATATTTAATAAGCACTCATCCATTTGCTCACTTGTGGTGGGCGTGGTTAAAAAAGGGGTGTGGCAACTTTCATCGATTTTTCGCCGCAGCTGCAAGAGTCGGGTTCAACTTCAGCTTATTGTGGCTGGGTCACGTGTGTGAGGACGTGTGGCTGCTGTTTGTTGAATTTTGTGTCTTATCGGTAAAGGACACACGTGCCACACACACCCTTGCAACACAACTGTATTCGAATGATAACAAAATTAGCCACCAAACTGCTGCTAATTTGATTTTGATTTTTATGCTGACTTTTGACTGTTGACTCCTTGTTGCGACTTTGATTTGATTGCCGCAAATCCGCTTAACGGATGCCATTTAACTGTTATTATTGTTGTTGTTGCTGTGGCACGCGACGGGGCGTCTGTGAGCGGGATTAAGCACGGGTTCTCAGGCCCACCAAGTGGCCAAGTGACTGGTCTAATCCCAAACTGATGACAACGTTGAATAGATTGCAATTGTTTTTGGATTATGCAACGCGCAGTTGTTTAAACTACTTATGCATAATACGTATATACATAGCTATCCATGAATCTGAAATAAGATTTTCAAGCAGATAATTTTAAGTTGGCCATCAACACCCTCACTTCAAGTTGTTTTTTGTACCTGGTAAAAATGATGTATGTAAAAAGCAAAAGGAAGCATCTTCGATGTCATAAAGTATATATATTATAGATAAGGATGAAAAGTCGAATTTATATAGCCATGTCCGTATATTCATATGGGTCCAGAGTATTTAGTAGTCGAGTTAATGAAAATACAAGTCGTTAAGTTTGTACTTGATTTCGTTACCGAATACTTGACGCTTTCCTCACTGCACATGACTATATATATATTTTAGCAAATATCAAATAAATTATATTCTCAAGTTTTTTTTAAGGTGTTGCGTTCATAATATATTTTTGACTATTTTAAATATATTATAGCATTTCCCATCCAATTATAAAAAAAGTTTTACAAAATTAAATAATATATTAAATTCTTGTTATACACTTCAAGTTATGCAATCCAGGATCATAATTATAGATTCCAAGGAAAATTGTATGCTCGAAGTATGTTTATTTAAATTTAGATGGGGTAATAAGCTTTTTTTGGAATGCGGCGGGAAGTCTCTTAGGAGTCAGATAATATTCGTGGCAGTCAATCAACTGAAGTGACACACATCCACACAGAATGGCCGATGTAGGTCGTCAAGAAACAAAAAAATAACTCTCAGATTGCGAAAATGATGGGAATCTAGTGCAATAATTTAGACAAGTTTAAATTTAGAAATTGCAGGAAAGCTCGTATTAAATTAGAAACTCCCGAATTTATTGTTCGAATTCAAACGAATTCAATTGAAAACTCTCGCTGCTGACACCGGATTTTATTTGTATTACACTGAAGTTATCTGTATCCATTTTAAATTGAATGTAAAAAATGAATTGGATGGTCTCAGAACTTCACTGTTCTCAAGTCGGAAAGTCCATTAAAAAGCGCAAAAGATTCGAGAAAACTTTATCAGCAACCAATAATCGCCTGATGTTATTGACTAAATATTATATTTCGAGTCAAGAGTAATTCCAATTAAAATTGGATAAAATATGCTTTTGCCTCACCAATTGCGCAAATTTCAAAATGGTGGAAATTTCGCATTGTTTCATATGTTTTGAATATGTCCACAAATGTACGAGAGAAATTCAGATGACCATATTTGGAGATACCCAAAAGCCTGCACAACAATAAGGGTTGGCGTGTATCACCTATTTTACTGTACGGGTGTGCATATATTAATTGGAATTGTTCACAGTCTCACCTTTATAGGGAATAAAGTATCCGATTTAGGAGTATGTATATAGATAACTTTATCTCGACGTCACTGCGGGATAAGATGATATAGAATAGGTAGGAAATACCGCCTCCCAAGCCGACAAGTGCACGACGTCTGTTCATCTCGATGCAGAGTTTCAATTTAAAATCTACGTCAAGTTGAAGTGTTATCTGAATATTGACCAAATTAATTGTCGCCTTGTGGTCTAGCTCCAAATTCGGGATGTTGTGTGAGAGATAAATGTAGTTTTGGTTGAGGGTTGCTTACTGGCACCGCCCATTTCTCAGTCTGCGTCTGCGTCAGAACGTTGTCCCATTGGCTCTCTGACAATCTCTTTCTCTTTCTCTCCCTCTCTCTCTCTCTCTCTCTCTCTCTCTCTCTCTTTTATTCAAGGGTTGCTTCTGGATGGAGAGAAGGACAAGGATGATGACCAAGGGTTGTGTAGGTGACGGTTAAACGTCAAGGCGTGAAAATATTTGGGTATACGCAAATCGCTGCTTGCGATTGGAAAAAGTCGAAGCGTTGAAATTTTCACGCACAACGCATTTTTTCAGCACCCTAATCCGGTGACTAGGTGAAGCGGAGTCGTCGTGGAAACAGTTCGATAAGATCTTTAATTAAAAAAAAGTGGGGTATATACAAATTAATTTTTAAGCTAGGATTCTGTAACAAAAGAGATTTTGAAAAGTTGAACAAAAGTTCTCCTCAATTTGGAAACGCAGTTGGCTGTTGGCTTACAAGTTATTTGATGATTTATCAGAATCGGGAAAACTTTTTTATATGTAAATCTTGATTTAAAATTTTTTGTTAAAAGTCCGCTAAAATCTCAATATAAACGAGATGAGCTTTATGCATCTGAATTCGTATCCCATGGATGGATGTCAGCGGGTCAGTTACCGCCAGACATCCGGCATCGGGCTATTGAACAAGGACGGAATGGACTTAAGGAACGACAGCGCCACTGGCGATGGCGTCATTTGCAAGAAGCTAGTGCTCGGCTGTAAACCTGAGGAGCACGCCGACTACCATCAGTTTATCTTCGAGCCGACGTGGTGTGTGTATATTAAAGCGCTGGACACTGTCGACATGGGTGACTATGTTAAGCGGGTGACGTTCCGGATGTCGCCTCGGCTCCCTTTGCGTCTGCATGTGGCCGATGCCTCACCCTTCGAAATAACCGAGGTGCTGAGCACCGATTTCCCGATCGAGCTGAAGGTGGAATATCTGGATGCTAGCTTGTCACCCACCACATACATGTACAAGCCGAACGATGTTTTCGACGGCAAATATAATGTGGATGCTCGCATCAATTTCCCAGGGCACGAGCGTACCGACAATATGTTCTTTGTAAATCCATCGAGCGATATGCAGCTAACGCTTGAAACTACCACGTCGCAGTCACCGTCCCAGAATCCTACAAGTGCCAGGAATGCCGAGGAGAAGCGGGTCAAAAAGATGAAGGCAGCCGGGCCAAGTAAACAGAGCGTCAGTTACCAAAGCGCACAAAAGGCTCCCCGGCCCATATTCAATTTTTGTCGGCCATAACTACACATATTCCCTGCACAAGCCCACTCCCACTCCAAATTGCACAGACTTGTGTGTATTTAAGCCTGGTTAAGGGTTGCTCACTAGCGCCGCCCATTCATTGCCAACCGCAAACACAGGGTGGGTTTTGCACTGAAGTTTGCCAGTTTTCTGCTGCTGCTCATCATTTGGCAGTGGCACCTTTTGGAGTGCGGACGCGTTGCAAGGAATGGCCTGGCTACCAAGCAGCTCCAATAATGCGGATAATGCTGATGACCGAAGCTCAGCCAGTCACTCGAGCTCCTCATCCTCGGGCAATGGTGGCAGGCGTGAGGAGACCAACAACAACACCAACAATGTTCCAGCCCGACAACCTCCGGCACTGTTGCGTCATGCAACTCCATATGTACAACCCAAGACGGAGTCCATCTCGGATGGTGACGGTGATCTATCCGATTTCTCGACACTGAACGACACCGAGGAGGATGAGGACGATTTGCGCGACTACATTGTCCTCAATGGCAGCCAAGCAGATGGTAAGCATTAACAATGTGCACTGAAAACCCTAAAATGTTTCTCATGTCTTTAATACAATCCCAATACAATGAATTGATCTAAAACCATCGGTCGAAAGATATGTTCTTCTCATGAAATTAGAAATTAACGGATTTTCAAAATGAATAAATCATCATCAAAATTAACAGCTTCTGCTTCACCAAATCCTTTTCCTTTTTAGCTAATCGATCGTTGTCCAATTCGCCGCGCAGTGGTTGCGGACACAATCTCTTTGCAAACGGTCAACTGGGTCCACCGAGCAATGGCAATGCCAATGGAAATGGGATTGGCAATGGAAGCAGCAGCAGCAGCTCAAACGCTGGCAGTGGCACTGGTCTGGGCGGGTTGGGAGGCGGCAGCGCGACAATGGGCAACAGCGTCGGTGGAGTGGGGACGGGTGGTGTGCGCAAGGTGTTCACAAATACGCGTGAACGTTGGCGCCAGCAGAATGTGTCCGGTGCCTTTGCCGAGCTGCGCAAGCTGGTGCCAACACATCCGCCGGACAAGAAGCTGTCGAAAAACGAGATTCTGCGATCGGCCATTAAGTACATAAAGTTACTCACGGGAATTTTGGAGTGGCAGCAGCTTGAGCGGCATGGTCAAACACACGACGAGCCCAACAATAATGACAATCACATGGCCAATGGCCATGTGACCGACGCACTGCGTCACATCAAATGCGAACGTCTGGACAGGGTGGACAGCCAGCAGCAGCAGCAGCAACAACAGCGGGGCAATGATTTACTCATGATTGCACCGGGTGCCCATATCAAGACGGAGCAGTCGCAGCAATCCAGCTACGAAGAGACGACACCAAGTAGCATAAAGGCCACAACGGTTGCAACTTCAGCAGTATTACGCCCCGTTCCTATCCCAACTATCCCACTTGTATCTGTGCCCATGCCAGTGCCCGCAAATGTGACCATACCGGGAGTTCCGGTTACTCTAAAGCCAGCTACGGCTAGCAGAATAACTGCCAGGCGACGTCACAGGACAACAGCAGAGGCCCCAACATCCACCGATCTCACTCACAATCCAAGCCACAAACGACGCAAGCCGTGAGCAATAAAACAACACCAACAATAACAACAATATCATCAGGCCAAACGGAGTAGAAACCATGTAGAAATTCGTAAAATGCATATTTGTATATAAATTTTAGTTCAACTTTCAGCTGTGGCTTTAAAAATCCCAAATAAATAGGTATTGCATCAATAAGAAAATGGTGTTTATATTAAATTATATACATTTTATATACATCATTACATTATATAATTGAAGCCCCATCTTTTTTAAAAATGTACTTCGTAGCCCCCATAGCTCCACTGCTAGACTATGCTCTCCACCCGCCACAGGAGTAATCCAAAGCGTCTCTGCAAGCGCACAGCGGACACAAGCCAAAACAGAAGACATCCGTCAACCAACTCTTATAAAAAAAATAGTAGCAAGAGAAAAAACAACTTTTATTTATATATATAATATTTATATATATATCCATCATGGCAAGAAGAGTATTTTGACTTCATAAGAATTTAATCCGAAGCAACTCTTTAATGCCATCAAAAGTGTAATCGTAATCAGTTCGAAATCTGGTGGAAGAAGTGCTTTTTCAGAAAGTGTCACAAAATACGCTGAATCGTTTTTTTGGTTCCTTGTCTTTTACAAGACTCCGATGACCCCGCATCTTCTGCTTCCGGCTTTGTTTGGATACTACTTTGAAATTAATATATGGTGTATTTTGGAAATAATATTCTGAATTGGAATTGGATGTTAAAGTTTGATGACCAGTTTAGAAATTTACTCACACCTTAGTTATGTTTTGTTTTCAGCTGGTAGCAAAATAAAAACATCAATATTCTTAATATTTTTGTTTTGAAATTTTTTTTATTCTTTAATTTATGTTATTTTTGTGTTTTTCATGTTGTTGTTTGTGGTTGGGCTTTAATTTGCATTTAGTTTTAGTTGTTGTGTTTAAATGTAATTTTCATTTTTGTAAGCAGAACGCTGAAATTGTTGTGCATATATGTTTTTATAGTTTTTCATAATGTTCTTTTTTATTTCATATTTTTATATCTATTAATTAATGTCTTTTTTTTTGGGTCAAAGGTTTTTCTTTTGATTTTGTAAAATGTGTGTTTTTAATATTATTACAAATTAAAGTGATTGTTTTTTTTTTCTTCTACTTTTTGCGTGTGTGTATTTTGTGTGTGGGTTTTTTTTTTGCCACACAATCTTTACTAAAATGTTTAGATTTAAAAAAAAATTCTTTTTAATTACTGAAATTATAATAAATATGTATCTGGATTGATTACGACAATCGGAAAAAAAAAACACTTTGAATTTTTGATTTCGAGTCTGCTCTTCACATCCACTAAATTAAGAGCATAAAGGAATTCCGGAA
The DNA here is from genome assembly GCA_035042405.1 of Drosophila demipolita. Lineage (NCBI taxonomy): Eukaryota > Metazoa > Arthropoda > Insecta > Diptera > Drosophilidae > Drosophila > Drosophila demipolita. The sequence goes on along the minus strand of JAWNLI010000047.1, from coordinate 928,822 downwards.
TACATACATATACCAATACAATTAGATAATTCTTATTATTTTTACTGCCTAAGCGAAGAGAATACATTTTTCTAAATTATCCCGTCAGCTGGTAAAGCTAGCAAAGAACCAACGAAAACAAATTAGAGGGTCAAATTGCTTTCTGAATTTGAGTGCAAGGCTTGCCAGCCAGCAGGCAGCCACAAATTCTTGAGCTTAACGAATATATTTTATAGAATACATTTTTTAAAATATGCCTTGTAGATTTTTTTTGTTTTTTTTTTTTTAATTTAAATTGTGTGTTGTCGTGTGATTAATTTAAAAATTATTTGTTATTTTCAATTGCAGCTAAAGGTTTGATTAATTTTACAATTTATGCATAATAATCAACGATTGTTTCCATTGAGATTCCTCTGCTTATTTTCTCATTATTTGCGTTTAATTATTTTTGTCTTTTGTAAATTTAATAATTATTTTAATAAATGGCGTCGCGCGCTAAAAGCGTTTGTTATGAATTTTCTGTAATATTTATGTTGCATTTGTTCATAATATTTGTTTTGTTTCAATCAATTTATATTATATATTATTAATATGCTAACTTTGGACTGAATAACGGTACTAAATAGTTATATAAGGGCTTATGGGCTACTAGGATGCGGTAGTTTTCGGTTTTTTTTTTCTTCTTTTATGAGTGGGGGATGAATTCTAAATAGTTTTACATTTGCGATTTGCGACTTGGTTCGGTCGGTATGGAGATCGATTTCTATATATTTATGAATGCCAATATATATGTACATATATGTATACACATATTTTTGGCATATGGAATTATGTGAGGAGCACGTCAAATCTATAAATTTTAACGTTTTGCACTCATTGCTATAACGATTTAAATTGTGTTTTTTTTGTTACTTTGATTTTAATTATTAACTACAACAACATAAACAACAACATTTTTTTAATTGTTCTTGTTGTTGCCGTTATCTATATATTAATATTGTATATGTACTTTAAATGGGACAAAAATTTTGATTTATTTCACTAAGATTTATTTTTATTTTGTTTTGTTTCTTGTTTGCTTATGATTTATTACGTTTGCAAATTGTTTTCATTTACTATAATGCAATTAGTTGTTGTTTCCTTATATCTTTTTTATTTTCTTTTGTCTTGTAACATGTTAATAATGAGTGTCTGTTATTTATGTTTGTATATATATACTATATAGATTTTGTTTAATAATATATATTAATTAATGCATAATTTAGGCATTTGCTTTGCTTTGTGTTTCCATTGTTTTTGAGGTTTTATTTTTGTGTTTTTTTTTTAGATTTTTTTTTAGTTTGTTTAATATTATACTAAATATTGCCAGTATACAAGCTTCCACACACACACATACATGGAAGTTATGTGCACACACACACACACACACACACACACACACATCCTCGTACATGTCATGTCATGTGTGAGGTGTTTTAAATACACAAATATTAATTTTACTTCATATCCTGTATTTATTTTGGTGACTTTGGGTTGTTGTATTTTGATATATTTGATTGCGTTTTCTACAATTTGTATTCTTTGATTTAATTTTTGGCTGGTGGCTAGCTCTGCATATGTGTATGCATGTGTGGAAATTTGTAAATTGGATGCTGTTTAATTTACTTAAGCCCCGACTGAATAAGAGGCGAGCGAAAAAAATGTTAATAACAGTAGGCTGTAAACAACATTTACATTAACGATGCACAGCCGGCGTTGTGCTAACCCGATGCGTTGGCTGACGCTGCCGCCACCGTCTCGGTCTCTGCTGCTGCGCCGTTGTCTTTGCCGGTTCCATTGCCGCTGCCGTTGCTACTGCCACCGGCTTCTTCACCAGCGGCGCTGGCCTCACCGTCACCATTACCGCTTGCGCTGTTGTTCAATGCACTGTTCGACTGCGAGCCTGTAATGATTAGGTTAGAATGCAAAAAAGAGAGAAAATAGACAAAATTGGTTTTTATGTAAATTTTGGTTTTTGCTGTTGCTGCTGCTGCTCTTGCTGCTGCTGTTAACAGTTACAGATTTGCAGATTAAAAACATTTAACAGTATACATGTACATGTATGTATTAAGATTAAGTGAAGAAAAGAGAGATAGAAAAGTGAAGAGCGAACTAGCAGATGTTCACAAGCATGCAAAATGGGCATGGTCCTCACACGTACAGTAGTACAATACAACAAATAGTGGAAAGATAACGACATACGATAGAATGCCGCTGCTGCTACCCGCACCACCCATTCTTTGCACCCACTAGCAACAAGAACACAAAATGTACGAACGAAATAAAGCAAACAAAAAAAGGAAATTCGTTTAAATGTTTTTTCTTTGCTTGTTTTTTTTTTTTATTTTTATTATTTTTTATTTTTGTTTTTTAGCATTTTTGTAATTTTGCTCAGTGTGTATATGTGTTTCATGTTCATCATTCATCATTTATCTTTATCTTTATCAACAACTTATTATTTTTTATTCTTTTGTCTATGTTTTATAGCATGATTATTTTAGCATTACATTTATAATATGTATACATATCTCTGTATGTTTTTAGTAGATGTTGTTGTTTTTACTGGAGTTAAATTAATGTTAAATATTCTCTGCATTCTCTTTTTTTTGCAATTAAACCAATTTGCCTGACTCTGTTAGTGTGTGTGTGTGTTAGTGTGTGCCTAAATTATTAGGAAAAAAGTTTATTTCACTTTGTGTGTGTTATGTGTTCAGTTTTAATTGTTTTTATATTTATACGTATGTAATTAGCATATTAATTAGTTTAAAGTCGTTTATAATCAACTAATTAAATAAATATGTATACGGGTTGTTTTTACAATATTACGTATTTGTATTTGTTAATTGATGTTTGCAATATGTTTATAAAAAAAAGTAATCGCTCTAAGAAATTAGCTACTGATCTGGTTATCGCTATAGTTATCGCTATGGGTACGATATCGGTATCGATCTCGGAATCCGATTTATGTTTTACAGCAGTTTGTTAATTCTGCTTATGTCTGATCATTATTAACGTACTTCTAATCCGTTTTCTGAACTCATAAGTTTACATTTCTCTGATAAAAATACATTTGAGTATACATATACATATATATATATATATATATATATACATATATATAAGTATGTTGTTTTGTATCTGATTTATTTTTTATCTACATATTGCAACTAAACCAGCGATGAGAGTACAGCATATATATCTATATATTTATATATATGTATATATATTAATATGTATGTATACAATAAGGATGCGCCAATGTGAATCTATATACTAGATGCATCCATATACACACCTACATATATCCGTATATATATATATATATATATATATATATATAAGGCATCAAACACCTAACGTTCTCTAATTAAAAATGTTCACATCCAAATATATGTAGTATATAATAAAAAAAAAATTAAGTGTTTACATCAAAAATTTGTTATTAATATTGTTTTGTGTATTTGTATTTTTTTTATTTTGCATTTTTTTTATTTTATGCTTTAAGTAATTCACTAATTTTAATATCCATACATTTAATTATTGAATATTTGTTTTAAATAGTTTGTGTGATTTTTTTTTGTATTTCTTCTTTTTTTTACTCAATGCACTCTGCTTTTTTTATTTATTACAAAATAATAATAATTGTTTAATAATAATAATTTATTTATTTAATATGTTTGTTTGTTTTTGTATAATAGTATGATGCAATAAAAAAAAAACCATTATTAATTAGGTTTAGATATATCGCACAGCGGATGTTTCCTTGTTGCAGTTTTTTCTTCTTTATTTGTAAAATTAACATTATGCGATTGATTTTAATTTTTACCTTTTCCTTTAATAGATTTATTTACTTTTTATTTATTGTTGTTTTGCTTATTGATTATTAAGGATCAACAAAGTGAATCAAAATTATTATATACTGCAGTCAATATATGCGAATTATTATTATTGTTGTGGCTTTTACAACACATTTTTATTTTAACATACTTAAAAAGGATTACAAAAAAAAAAAAAAACGTGAAATGGAAATTGTATTCAAATTAATTATGCAATGACTCGGCTAAGTTCGTAAAGGTATGCATGTATATGTGAGTGTATGAATCTATATTGGGTTATATATATATATATATATATATAATGGGCGACAATTCCACGGGGTTGATTTTTGAACGCTGAAAGCTGCCGGTTTTTAAGTTTTGCCAGCTGTTGTTTATGATAGTTGCTTTATTTATTAATAGAAAAAAAATAATATAATAATAATAATAATGATAAAAACAAGCCATTATAGATTGGCATTAGCAATGATATTGCTATTACAGTTATTAATTTACTTATTTTGTTTAGGCCTAAAATTACTTGTAACTTTATCTATGTAAAAATTTTGCATTACAATTGTTGTTGTTGGTTTTTAGTTTATAATATGCATTTATTATTTCCTCTTTTCTGCATATTTGTGGGTGTGTGTGTGTGTATGTGTGTGTGTATGTGTGTGTATGTGTATGTGTGTGTATGTATGTGTGTGTGTGTGTGTGTGTGTATGGGTGTGTGTGTATGTGTGTGTGTGTGTGTGTGTGTATATGTGTGTGTGTGTGTGTGTGTGTGTGTATGTGTGTGTGTCTATGTATTTTATGTATGAGTTTTACATATACATGTATTATTTGCTATTTTATATGCTTTTTCCTTTTGTTATTTTTTGTTTTCTTTTATTTTTATTGTTATATGTATTTGTATTTTAATAATCTTTCACTGCAAATTGCATTTATTTAATTAATTAACATTATATTGTGTATATATCGATGTATATAATTATATTTAGTGTTGCAGATTGTGTTTGATTTTTGTTTTTTTCTCTTCTGTGGCATATTTCCCATCGTTTATCTGTTTATTGTATACGCGTCTCAGTGTATGCATGTGTGTGTGTGGGTGGGTGTGTGAGTGTGCTTGTTGTTATATATATATATATATATATATATATATATATGATATATGATATATGTATATGTATATTTATTTATATTTATTATTATTTATAAATATAGATATACATATAGATTTGCGTATGTTACTTTTGCCCCTATGAATCTGTAAATAAAACGAAAAAAAAAAAAAATAAGAATACGAACAAATTAAATAAATAATTAAAATTAAACTTAAAATAAAAACCACATCATTGCAACATATGCTGGCAAATGATAATTGCAACAAATGAAAAATATATATTTTATTGCTAGAGCACAGGGTATACATACAGGGTATACACACATGCTGGTCATAGTACATGTGATGTACGCATATACGCATGTATGTATGTATGTATGTATTTATGTATGCAACAGGATTAGGCACAGGGGCAGTCACCAGAATTGAGTGCTATATAGCAACTCTATAAAGTACAACTTGAGGGCTATAACAAGTTAACTTTCTATTTGATTTATATATTTATGTATCTATGTATGTATTTATGTATGTATGTATTTATGTATGTATGTATTATATGCAAGTATCTATGTACATAAGTAGCGTCAAAAAGGTCCATGCAGTAAATAAAAAAAAATAAAAACAAATAAGAGTGCTCTAGTCGAGAGAGCTCGCTAGGGATACCCTAAACCAAAGTCATTATTATTGGAAACCGATGATATCGATATGTATATGAAATGAACTGAGTTATTCATAATTTATCGATTTATTTGATGTAAATCATTTAGGAGATCGGACATGCTTTCTTCTGATTCTTATACATTACAATATTTGCAACCAGTTTAGCTACGAGTGGAAAGGGTATCAAACTAAAACAAAATTCGGCTCGCCGAATATTCGAAATCCCTTGCAGATTATCTGTTATTTTCAACTCCGAATTTGTTGTTTCTTGACATTGAATATATACACACAGATATAGATACCCCCACCCACATATCATGGGTGTTCTGCAAAAGTATTATATAAAAACAAAAAAAAAAAGCTTGAATTTGTTTAGAATAACAGATAACAATAATATATGATATACAAAATAGAGAGGATGCACGGACGGCACTCGCTCGATGCGACCCAACACATCAGGATTCTCTAGTCGGGAAGACACACAAAGAAAGAAAGAGAGAGCGCGAAAGTGAGAGAGAAAAGGAGAAAAATTTTATTTGGTCATAGATCAAAAGCAATTTGGTAAATTGAAACTGGAAATGGAACTGGAATTTATTCCTTCTTGCTCTTTTCTGGATGGGCGACTTGAGTTCTTGATGTTCTTACTGGTATCTTATTTTGAATCTTGCGCTGGGTCATCATCGCCAAATCGGGTAGCGGGAAAGGGGAGGCACAACTAAATACGTCACAGACAGATTAATTGAAATGGCGATGGCGATGGCGATGTAGATGCAGATGAAGTTGGAGTTGGAGTTGACGGACTGGTCGAACGCTTACTCACCTGTTATGTTAGCGCCACCAGCATTGCTTGTGGCAATCGTGCCTGCTGCATTTGCAGTTGTTGCAACTCCACCATTGCCTCCTCCGTTGCCGCCGCCGTTGCCATTGCCGTTGCCGCCGCCTCCGTTGCTAGTTGATGCCGCAGCATTTGTAGACTGCTGCTGGGCATTTGTTGATGATGTTGCAGCGCCAACATTTGGATTGACGGTAGTTGCATTGCCAATGTTGCTGCTGCTATTGTTGCTACTGTTGCCAACGACTGAGCCGCCGCCGCCAGATGTGGCACCTCCTGCTGCTGTTGATGCTGCTGATGCGGGCGCCTGTTGCTGCTGTGATTGGGCGGCACCATCCGCGGAAGCGCCGCTGCCTGTGGAGGAGACGCTGGTGGAGCCACTAACCGCGCCAGTTGTTATGCCGCCGGCCGTGGCGCGATTACCTGCATTCTGCAGATGCTTTGGCAACAACTGTGGCACTAAGCTGGGCTGGATCGAAAGTTCTAAAAAGTATTTCATATTAGACCTCTCTCTTTTCGTGTGTGTGTGTGTGCGTGTGTGTGCGTGTGTGTGTGTGTGTGTGCGTGTGTGTGCGTGTGTGTGTGTGTGTGTGTGTGTGTGTGCGTGTGTGTGTGTGCGTGTGTGTGTGTGTATATCACATACCATGCTCTGTGAAGTTAAAGAGTGGCGGCATCTCGCGGCCACTGGGCAAGGTGTGATTGCCCTCCATGCGCAGCTCATCGAAGAACGGATGTGCACAGGCCTTGAGCGGTGTGATGCGTGCGCTGGGCGTGTACTCGAGCAGCTGCGACACCAAGTTGATAGCTTCTGTCGGAGTGCGTATGCGGAAAACCTGTGAATCATCAAATCACATATTATTATTCATATGCCAAACAATACTAACAATATTCGATTACAAAGCCTATCGTTGGGTGGGTCAAAAGTATGGATAAACAGCGAGGAGCTAACAATCATCAATATTTTTTGTATATATCAATATATATAAATAAACACGCACAGTTAATCAAAACACGCACAGTTAATCAAGTAAAGTTACAAGCAGAGTTTGTTATTTATTTTACTTTTGATTATTATTTATTTTTTAGCGCATTTTCCTTATTCATTTCTGTCGATCGGATGACGCTGCTTTGACGCTTGGTTAAACAAATAAGCTCAGCTATATGCAACAATTGTTTACAGACTAGACAAATTTTCAAAGAATTAACATTAAAACCAGTCAGCACATATAAACATATAAACATATATATATATCCATGTATATAATGCACATTGAAGAAGTCAATCGAATAAACATCACAAGGACTGGAATAAAAGGCGGAGGCACAATAAGTGCGAAAACAACAATCAACAGTTAACGCAAGTCAATTCAAATCAAATCAATTCAACTTAAACTTAATCAAATCAAATCAATCAATCAATCAATCAATCAATCAATCAGCAATTCAAGCCCATGAACTGAAGCTGAAGCCATCTTACATATGCAGCATGTGTTTTAATTTGAAGCATGTGCATAGATGATTGCTCGTTGCCAGGAACTATTATAATCCGACTATATACATATTATTTACATATATATATATATATATATATATATATATATCAAATATTATACAATGATTTGGAGAAGCTTTTTTGATTTTAATTTGCCTGTTGTTCACTTTTTATGAAATAGGTTTTTTACTTTCGATTTGAGTTTGTTTTCTTTTCTTGGGCTTACTCTCAATTGTTGTTTCTGGCTTAGGGCCTTTGGAAATTGGGTACGTTCGAGTAGTGACTGCAACGAGTTGTTATGTACACTTAAATAACGACTTGAAAACACACACAAACGCAGAAGAGCGAAAGAGTGAGTGATACACTAAAGGAAAGAAAGAGAGAGAGCGAGAGAGGGAGGGCAAGTGAGAGAGAGGGAGAGAGAGATGGGAAGAATATTGTTGGCGTTAGCAACACTCGAACTCGGATAAGCGAATATTTATGAGCAATAATACATTTCATGTTTCATATTCATACAGAAAATAATTCATATATGATATATATATATATGTGTGGATTGGGTTGTTATTTGTAATCGACATGTAAACGCAAAAACTTACTTTTTGCCATGGATGACTTTTAATTTGGGGAAATTTGAATTCCGTATAATTTGGATTCATTTCGCGTATTTGTTCTCTTGTCGGTGTGCCCAAAACTTTGATCACCTCGACCAGCTGATCGACACCCGAATCGCCGGGGAATATGGGCTGTCCTAGCAGCAGTTCGGCCAGCACACAACCAGCGCTCCAAACGTCTGCAAATCCAAGAGATAGTTATCAGATATATAAGTGGATCGGATAAGTGGCATTTGGGCATACTTACCAATCTTAGTTGTATAGTTGATGGCGCCGAATATTAGCTCGGGTGCACGATAATAGCGCGAGCAGATATACGAGACATTTGGCTCGCCGTGCAACAGCTGCTTGGCGCTGCCAAAGTCACACAACTTGAGTACGGCCGTTTCCGGGTCGAGCAGCAGATTCTGCGGCTTGATATCACGATGGCAAATGCCTAGCGAATGGATGTAGGCCAAGCTTCTGAACAATTGATACATGTAGAGCTACAAATTGAAAATGACATCCATTATGATATGTTTGAATTAATCTTATGCTATTGGTTTATTTTCTTAGTTATTAGTTAAGTATTTGACTACTCTAGTCTTGACTTGTGTTTTCCCTAGTTTTGCTGACATATTCCGATCTTTCTTATATATCTTTATCTATATCATCATTATTATTATAAGATCTATGTATTTACTTTAGATTTTAAAGCAGGATGCTTCACTCACCCGTATAAAGTTGATTGGTATCGTTTGTTTAGTTTTGGCATATTGACGTGCCACTTTGTATACAGTTTCTGGTATATATTCGAGGACTAAATTCAAAAATACTTCATCACGCTGTAATTAGAATAATGTGGATTAAAAATATGCGGCAATTGTTTATTATATTATATTTTTGTTTTTGTTGTATTTGTTGTTGTTGTAATGATCAGTCGAGCTCCAAACTGCAATGCGGGATTTTGTTGTTCAGCAAGCGACATGTGGCATGTTTAAGGGTCAACATTCAACGATGTCGATAACGATAACGATTTTTACTTGAACGTACTTGCATTGAGCCGTAATACAGATATATATTGATGCATTCATATATATATATATATAGCATATTTGTGTAGAATATATCTAGCAACAAGCCGATGGAATGAAGAGCCGATGGAAGAGGTTAAGGGGCTGGTGGTGGTGGCGGGGTCTTTTGCTAGATATTGGAGTTGTTTTATGGGAGATGATGGCGCCAGAGTGGAACATGCACACGCATCTTTCCAGATTCTTCTAGCATGCGATTATCTTCTGCTTTCGCAATATATATATATATAGTATCTCTCAAGAGAGAGAGAGAGAAAGAGAGGGGAGGAGATAGCATATAACAAATTGAAGGCATACAGTGACATAAAAGTGAGATATTTAGAAGGAGGAAGATAAATAAGGGTAAGAGAGACTGAGAGCGATAAACGCATGAGAGATATGTGCAAATCCATTGGAGAGAGTAATTCTCTCATCTTTACTTTTCTTTTCTTTTAATTTATTTTTTCTTTTTGTATACCCTTGCAGGGAGTATTCTGATTTTGTCGTGATGTAGACTTCCTCGCTGCCCTTACACAATGTTTAGTTTTGATCAGCATCAAGCGATATATAATCTATATTCTTATTTTGAAGATATGCATCAGCTGGCACATAAAACCTATTACTCAAAAGTTGAGGTCGTCTGACTATATTACATTAGCTCGATTTTTTTTTTAGTTAGTAACGAGTTGAGTAAATAAACTCCGGTCTGCAAGGGTATAAAATCTTCGGCGTGCCTAAGATTATTTTTTGTTTCCTTCATTTTTTTTGGTTGTTGGTTTTTAATATTGTTTTACGTGATACCTGCGGCTTGAGTACAGCGGCTAAAATGCCCAAATCGATGGGAAACTCGGCCAACTAATTAAATCGCCATTTTATTCGTTCATATTGTATATATGTAATATAATAGAAAGAAAATCAGTGAAAAAAATATTGTACATATATTGAAATTCGATATATATATATAAATCGCTTTGCTGTGCCAACTGTAGCGCAAATTAGTTGGAAATCCTCAACACTGATCGTATTACTATTTTAAACAGTTCTGTTAAATTCGATATATTTTTTGTTAGCTTTGCTTACCTTTTCTCCACTCGAATAGAAAAAGTATAAAAGTTTTACAATATTACAATGCTCCAATCTGCGCATTATTTGCAATTCACGATTCTGTAGAGAATGATAGATAAATAAATATAATTTTTATTATTATTATTATTATTATTATAAACAGGGTAATTTGGAGTAGAAATACAAACCTTAAATCGTCTGTCTTGTAAAACTTTTTTGATTGCAACCAATTCCCCGGTATCGCAGAGTTTCGCCTGAAAGACGACGCCAAAGCTGCCATTGCCGATGACTTTTGTATCTGTATAGGAAACTTCTTGAACCCGATCGGTGCCCTGGCCAGGCGTTGCAACGACTGTTGTAATTTTGGAACCATCCCGACCTAAACAAAAGAGAAAGAGATATATTATATTAGATGGAAAGAATGAAAATTAGTAGAGATAGAAATGTATTTTTTATTGTTATTAATTTTTAGAGTCTTAAATTGCAACACACACACAAACAGATAGGCGATTGTGGTATACCTATTGTTTCCCAGGCACCCTCAAGTTTCTCCTTGCTCCTATCGACCTCCTTTGGAATGGATAATGCGACGCTATGCTCGGGCCACAAATCATTCAATTTACCGATCAATTGTTTCATGCCTATGTCAGGCAGGCAGAGAGAGAGAGAGAGAGAGAGAAACGGAGAGAGAAAGAAATGCAGAAAGAGAAAGCTCAACAACTGCGCTGCCGATAGAGAAAAACACACAGTGGAGAATACAGTGGATGGAGGAGTAAGAAATAGGCTTACTGTAAATCTCTAGTTATGGGAAGGCAAAGGCACAAGTGAGCGTGTGGGTGGGAGGGGTGGTGGAAAGGTAAGTTCTTTCAGTTACTCCCCACGCTGTGATCGTCTTTTCGTCGTCGCCTGTTCGATCAATGTTGAATTTGGAATGTTTGCTGGCGACTCACTCTCTCAGCTGCTAAACGTTTTACGTGATCGCTTCAAATATGTATGTATGTATGCATGTCAATGAGTGTATGTGTTTGTGTGTGTATTTTTTTTTATATATAATCTATGTATTTGATTTTATTTAATTTATAATTAATTTTGGCATTAGCACAACTTTCGATTTGCGGCAGCTGCTGTGCGCCATCCATCTGTAATGCGGAGCGAGGCGAGGCGAGGCAAGGTGAGGCGCGGCAAGACGAGGCGAGACGTGGCGAGACGAGGAACGAGAGACAGACGAGGTAAGATTGAGGTGGAGGCATTCACTAAAGGTCAACGCTACCAGGGACAGAGAGGGACAGAAATTAAGAATGATAGATAGGGAAAGTGAGAGTTAGAGAAAGAGAGAGAAAAAGAGAGAGGGAGGGAGACAGAGAAGGGAAGAAAACTAAATGCTTGTACTTGGATCCTTGTACTGTTTGCCGGCCGAGCCAGAGCTGCGCGTCTGCAGCTTGGGCTTCTTGAGTGCGGCCAATAGCGCAATGGATGATGAAGATGCGGTCGGGGCGACGGCAGCTGTGCCACCGCCACTGGCAGCACCAACACCAACCACACCACCAACACCACCAACACCACCAACACCACCGACACCAACGACACCACGCCCAACCACAGCAGTGGTCGCCATCGAAGTTGGTTGTTGCACTGGTTTCCCATTGGCCGGACGACGCTCCCTTTTGAGCAGAGCCGACGACGAAGGGCTGGATCCTGAGCTTGAGTCAGATGTGGAGCTGTTGCTGCTGGCTGAGCTTGAGGATTGACTGTCCCCCGATGATGATGCTGATGTATCGGATTTGCTACCATCCTCGTCGTCTTCGTCATCGTTGCTTGATTTGGTATTATCCGAATCGCTGGAGTGGCCTGGTGAATCATGTTTCTTCTTCTTGTCCATTCTTGGCATGGGTGTGCCGGGTCGCATCATCAATGCGGATCCGGAGCCATCAATTGTCGCATTGGGCAACGAGTGCCGCTTGGCCTTCGATTTGATTTTGGTCTTTGTCTTGGACTGCGGCTTACGCGGCGGCATCGGTGTCCAAGGACGACTGGTGCTTGCGGCCACAGCGACAGCGGCTTCATGGGCGGCACGCACCGCCTCAATCTCGGCGAGCGGTGCATTGTAATAGTGCCGCGACGATGCAGTCGAATTATTCGAGTTCAGATCACCACTATGGGCACTGTGGACACTGCCCGCTGGAGCACTGCCTGTTGCCGTTTCACTGGCGGCTCCATCCGATTCGCTGGCATCGTTGGTTGCGCGTTTCTTCCGACGCACCACCCGCACCACCTTGCGGAGGCGGCTTGGCGCCTGTGTCTTATCCACTTTGGCTGACAATTAAAAACCAAATCAGCCAAAAACAGTAACACAGATCTTATCTCTTTCTTTCGCTTTCTCTCTTTCTCTCTCACTGGTTCACTGGTTCACTGGTTTGCTTCGTTTACTTTAGTTAATGTTTTTTCCTTTTTTTTTTTCTTTCTTGTGCTGATTTTGGTTAGGCTTTGGCCTAGTTGTGTTAACAGTGCGCGCGTGTTTTATTTCTGCCCACTTGACCAACTTTTCTCGCGGACGTCTAGCTTGACGTTTAACGCAGACAATCAATCGATCGCGAAACGATCGATCTTCAAATAGAAATGCACACAATTAAAAAACAAAAACAAAAAAAAATACCAAAAAAAAACTAGTTGAAAAGAAAGCACGAAAAAAATCAAAAATAAAGCAGCGGAGCACAATTCAAATCAGTTAGACAAAAATTGTCGGCGTTTTATCTTTTGAATCATTTGTGTGGTTTTTTGCACTCTGTCGACGCTATTGATACGCGAATGCAGTTCCGATCGATTGCTATATATATATATATATAAATATTTAGTATTAGCAGGTACTTTTAATTTGTATTGATCAAAGAGCTGCGGATCTGGGCGATGCGAACGCTCGAACTTCCGTTGCACAATTGGGAAGACGTTGATTTCTTGTTGGCTCGAGGCAAACTTGGCTAGGACAAAGACGAGCGCGACACGTTAGCGAGACACCGGCAAACAACGAACGGCCAGCCAACGGTAAACAACGAATGGCACATTTGCCGAACGACACCGAATAACGAAGATGCCAGCCAGAACCAAGCGTCCCGTTGGATACGCCCATATCTATCGATCTATTGATCTATCGATCTATCGATCGCATTATGGAGTCCACAATACGCAATCATCACTCGCTCCACGATCGCTCGACGTTCGATCGAACAAAGCAGGCCATGAATCCGCTAAGTCCGCAAAATCAGCTGATTTTACTTGCTCGCGTTTGAAGCCGCTAAGCTGAATGCCTCACGCGACTGTGGGGCGTTTTTTCAAGCACGAAAACCGCGAATGCGTTTAGTTTGTTTTTTTTTCATTTATTTATTTTTTTTTTTGCTCAGGCGCATGAAATTATTCATAATTATATTGCTATTTATTTTTATGCCAAATATAAAATATTTGCTGCAGTTGCTGTTTGGTTTTTTTTTTTTCGGCAGTTGCAAAATTTAATTGCAGGAAAATTGCGAGCAGAAAGATGCCAAAAAGAACATGCGAAGACTTATTGTCTTCCGACAGTCAGCCTAAGACAAGCAGACAGAAAGGCAGACAGGCAGGTGAAATGCAAGGAATGGGAAATGGGGGATGTGGGATGGTCTTAGGCGCAGAACAGATTTGGAGGGCGTATGTAGATAGTTGGACCATGCCGCAACTGATGGACAGACAACGATGAGCAGCAGCCAAGCGCAGCCAAGCACAGCCAAGCATGCGACAGCTGTAATCCCCCTTCCCCTAACCCTTCCCAAAACTCATCCCATACCACCGATCCCTTCCAATCCATTCCTCTCTCCCATCCACAAGCCACTGTCAGCTCAATACAATGGAAACAGTGAAAGAGAGAGAGAGAGAGAGAGAGAGAGCAATATATATATATATATATATAGATAGAGAGGGAACGATGCATTCAAAGGATATGCTAGAAGCCACAAATGAAATGCAATTTATTTCATTTTAATGAATCAATTAAAAACAAATAAGAATATTGCCAGTCGCTGGCTAACCGACTAACCAATACTCTGTACACAGTGAAGAGTGCTTAAATTAATATTTAGTCGAATCTTTTAACTTGTTATTGTACTTCAAAGATTCAAGTTTAATTTTCAGCACTAATAAACAAAGAATTCAACTATAATAATGTATAACTGCAATCAGATAAAATAAATATGAATATGGATCCATAGTTTCCATATATCAAAAGTTCAAACCAAAAATAATTTGGGAATATCTGAATATCTGAAAAACGTTTGCAATAGGAAAAACGGTTTAGAAATTAAGGCAAATATTAAAAATCACATCCATTGCAAAAATTTGTTTCGTGAGATGTGAATACCCTTCTTCTTTTTTTTTTAAATAGATAGATGCCATGGGTATAGTAGATATAAAAGGGAGGCCGAGCAAAATGCGGCATAAATGGCATTGGAATTGTTTTCGATGCGAGGGGGCGCCACCATTATACACGCACACACATATAACTCAGATAGTTTATATTTATATATAAATATTTATGTCTAAACAACGAACGACATACGATAACCTTAAATTTGATATTTTAGGTTTGTTTACGAATTTGAAATGGATCTCGGACTGTATGTTTTACGATGTTTATTGATTTTAGTGATTGATAATGACCATAATGATGATGATGATGATGATTAATGTCGATGGTGTTATTCTTGGACATTTATAATGTATGGATTACATATATGTTTGTACGTAAATCGATTACAGATTCAACCGCTTGTTTATGCTTGTTATGTGAAAATTAATCATATTATCAACATTTATGTAGAACATAAATTTTCCTTAGCTTTTCAGCTGTAAACATTGTAAAATAATCCACACTTAGCCGAGTTGGGTGCTAAATGACAGAGCAGGTGGCGAAGCGAGGGTGTGGCAAGAAGGCCTGGGGCGTTGTCGGAATGGACACGTAATTTTTTAAAGTCTCTTATTTATTTAATTTTTTTCTGTCTCATTCTCTGAGGCGACGTCAATCGATCGATATATGTATGTAATAGCAAAGTTGGCAAACAAAACTGCAGGCAGAGGGGAGTGGGAAAGGTGGGCGAGAATTGGGGCGTGGTATTGTAAGTGTGTGTGTATTTTACAGGCTGGTATCGAATATGCAATTCTAAGTATACAGCGGTACGACGCCGCTGAAATAAGAGTTAACAACTTGAGAATAGCACTTGGAGCCTAAAGGGGAAAGGGGAATAGAAATTGCTCATTAAGCGAAGTGCCACACACTAACACACGCACAGTTGCATGCACCCAAGACAGTGGGTTAATAATAACATTCGGGTGTCTGAAACAAAATAGTGTAAGGCTTGCCAACATTTCCAATGCAAATCTCCATTTACAAGTGAAATAAACCTTTGATAATATTTCCATGGTAAGCGCAATTGCAATAAAAATATTGTAACAGCAGAAAATAACTAATTTGCATAACAGTCCAGCAGGAAAAACAATCATCTACAGTTTTCTATTTGAAACATTGGGAAAATAATAAACGTTTGACTATTTAGCGATGCAAAAAGATGACATGAATTATTACACCTGCAATGTGTTGCATGTGCAACAGCAAAAAAATCTTACGTTGTGCAAAAGTATTCAACTGGCAGAAAAAAAGCCTATAATATATATAAATATATAGATATATAAAGATAAATATAGATATATAAAGATATATATAGATATATTCTTGATCA
Organism: Drosophila demipolita; assembly: GCA_035042405.1. Lineage (NCBI taxonomy): Eukaryota > Metazoa > Arthropoda > Insecta > Diptera > Drosophilidae > Drosophila > Drosophila demipolita. The sequence continues at coordinate 912,398 of JAWNLI010000047.1, read as the reverse complement.
CCACGGAAATCGGAGTCGATCTATTTTATGTTAATTTATTGAAAAACTCTCACTTAGCGAATATCGATACAAATCGGTCGCAAAAAATAAAACTCTTCAATTAAGTTCTCATAATACCCATTTTATTACAAAACAAACTAATATTAACTCCTCTGGAATTATATTTAACAGCTATCTTCTAGAGTATTCTTACTTGTTTTAACTGCGAGCACACTTTAACCTGGAGCTCACCAAAGTATGTTGCCAGTTAAAGACAGTTGACAAATAAATATATTTTTTCTTCTTAGATTATCGATACGATTTTCACGATTCACTTTCATATTTTTCATTTTATAATTTTGCTCTAAAACTGCCACTATCAAGAGTATTTTTGCCGTTTTTCTTTCGAATTAAATATGAGAAAAGTAAGTGTGATTGTTTTGCGAGAAGACGCCATAAAAAACTTATGCAAATTGATCTGCTCTTATCGTTTCTATAGGGCAAGTCTCCTGGGGGAGCTGCCTCTTTTTAGTCAGTCAGCTGAATGACAGCTAAATGTGGTTTAAAATAAGAGACATTTTTTCTGGCAACTGCCATAGGACAGCAGGCTGTATGGAGGTGGAGGTGAAGGTGGAGGTGGGTTAAATCACGAGATGACTCGATCGCGGGCAAAGATGCACTTGGCAGGCATCAATTGGACGCCCAACCAACTCTCTCATTTGCCTCTCTCTCTCTCTCTTTTTCTCTCTCTGCTCTATGTTCTTCATGTTCCACTGTTCTTTTTAGCGGCACATTGCATACTTTTAGGTGCGCTGCAATAATTACGCGCCAAGAAGCCCCAAAAGTGTGGGCGAACAACAAAGCGATTGCATAAGCGAAGGCAACGCGAAGAGCAAACCGAATGCAAAATCGCAAATAATGCGAATGGCGAGAGAGCGAGCGAGAGAGATCAGAGAGAGAACAGTAAGAATACTCGATATTTCAAGCAAAGCTCGATGGAGTTGCTCACAGAGAAAAAAAGCACAAGTTAAATAGAAGCAACAAAAAAAAGGAAAACAGAAAAAAGAACAGTTAACTTTTGGCTTGGCAAAGATTACGTTTGCAATCTAAGAATGACTTTTTTGAAGTACTTTAGTGCCGATAATCTAAATAATCTTTATGAACATAATAAAAGCAACACACTTGAGTGAACATACCAATTTTTTTACAAACATACAAAACAAGAAAGAGTTTTCCCACAAGAAATTTAACTCAAATCAAATTCAGCCCACGCCTAAATAACATAACTTTTAAGCTTAACGATAAGTTAAGTCGAAACATGGCACGGCTTTTCATGCTAATCATTTATGCATCTGTATGTGTATATGTGTGTGTTTAATCATCGGAAAAAACCCAAAAAATAACAATAATCGAGCAATCGATAATGTACTTGTTGACCGTTCTAAAGTGCAAATCTTGAAAGTAGTTGCCAATAATTTGGACAAATAAATATTTAACTAAATATTATTGTTACATAGACATTTTAGCTAATGACTTCTGACGCCTGATTGCAAATATTTATGGAAAACATTTGCGTTTAGCAGACAGATCTCTTTCCCAATTCTTAAGTAGACAGTATAGTTTCCATGTATCGCCCAAAGATCAACAAGTAAGAATGCTGTAGCCGAGTGTGCTTGACTACGATATACCCTGAACCCAACTATAAAATCTATTAAAATTTTATTGGCAAATTTCACTATAAAAATATCATAATATATTTTAGACTATAGCTTGCGTGTTTCTTATCCGATTTTGATGAAATTTGGGCAGTTTATTCATAATATATTATATGTATTTATTTGGTTCTCTCTCTAAAATTGTGGCGTTTATTGCTATCGGAAAGTGAAATGTATCGATAATCGAGAAACAATCGCAGTTATCGATTAAAAATAAAGCAAACTTAATCTGCGCCGGATATACGAGAGATGTCTGAGATGTTTTCTTCTGCCTGTTACACAAAAAAAACCACTGTACTCTTTTTAACCATTTTTAAATGGTTATGGTTATACAAACCATATGTTGCGATCACTACCCTCTCTCTCTCGCTCTCTCCCTCCTCCTCTATCCCTCTCTTATCCTCTCTATTCTATTTCTCTGCCTCTGTTGACACTGTCTCTGTAGACAGCAACAACAGCTGACGTTATTGTTGTTGTTGTTCCCAACTGGCATCGACATTTTATTTTATTAAATCAAATCCCAATTTAAAAGGCCAGCACAAAACAAGTTGAGAAACGTTTTTAGCCCTGGCTGAAGGCGAAGGGAGAGGAAGCAGCAGCGCGAAGAAATACAAAGTTAAGCAAAGCAAGACAAAATAACAACAGCTGTCAGCTTAGGCGCTAGCAGAGACACGCCTCCTACAAACATATATTCATATATATATATATATATAGATATATACACATAAATATATGTATATATATATTTAAATATGTATGCATAAGTTGTTGTTTTGGAAATATATCTGTTTTATGAGCAGAGCACATGATCATATTAAGACAACAGCGTGTGGTGGATGATAACAACGAAGAGCTGAGAAGCATCTATCCATAAAGCGTACAAATAGGTTTGTACCTCCATATATATATACATATATACATATATATATATATATATATATTGCGCACACTTGTCGGCAATATAATAATAATAAACATCTTTCACGACTTGACGCCCTGCTTATTTATACTGATAACCTGAACATGCAATTGTCATGTCATCTTCTTACACACACGCAATCTGAGTGGGATCAACAGCAACAACAACAACAGCAACAACAACAACAGCAGCAACATCAAATCAGTCATCTTTTTTCCTCTATATATAATCAGGTGTGCAAGTTATGCATAGAATATATAGTATAATTTAGCTGACCAATAATTTGTTTTGTTATTTAATAGCAGTAATGCTGTTAGACACTTTTCATAGATAGATGTGTCTGGACTGTAGAATCGTAAACCCTTCCCTTTACAGCAGCATATTGCCCTTATCTGTATCAAGATTTGCTTCAAGTCAGTGGTTTACAGGTGCTAATTATACTTTGTGTCAGTTCGCATTAATATGAATTATTTTTTGACTTTTTGTGATTTTAAAAATATGCTTTTTATCAAATTTGTTATCATTTAGCGGGTGTGTATGTGTATATAGTTGAACGGATATGAAAAGTTCTACTCGACATTAACTCGCATCTTGTACTGGTATTAAACTATATAATATGCTTATACAAATTCTATAGTATGTAGTGTACATATTTCGATATATATATATATATATACATATATATATATATATATATATATATATATTTACTATGCATGTGTTGTGTTTTCAAATTCTTTTCTGTTATCCATTAAATTCGACTGATTTTTTTCTCATTTATTTATTATTCAAACTAATTCCAACACGCTCGCCATTTAATATCCTGTTTTAATGCCACAGATATTTTGACGTAATTTGCATTATTTAACTAACACCGTCATATAAATATGTCTCATTTAATGATACTTAATGGCATTGCATTCAAATTCAGTTCACATTGATGTGATGGGGCTTTCTTATGCAAACGTGCAACTTTATAGGACAGAGATGTGTGTATATTTTTCGTATACATATATATGACAGATTGTTAAACAACAACAGAAAGTTGAATTACTTTATTATAGAAGCGATGACTTAAGGCAAAAACAAAAGAGAAAATCATCAGCTGGCATAAATCAACAACGGCGACATTTTCTGTTGTTTTTGTTGTTGTTCTCGTCTTATCAATCAGGCAGTCGCAAGTCGCCAGTCATTCAGTCTGACCAACAACAAAGACACAACGATAGCAACAGTGTGTGTGTGTATTTGTGTGTAAGTATGGCCTGTTCGCAAAATGGGGCGTGGCACTGGCAAATGTTTCTCTTATCAGTTGCCCCAGCACAACAAAGAACGAGAATTTTACAGCGGAACGATTGGATTCGGTGCTAAATGTTTTCGTTTCACTACATGCATTTATCATTTATCAGAATACAATTTGTAAGTACAAACTATGAACCGTGTACATACATCTTAATATGTATGTATGTATGTATGTATGTATGTATGTATGTATGTTTGTATGTATGTATGTATGTATGTATGTATGTATGTATGTATGTATGTATGTATGTATGTATGTATGTATGTATGTATATGAATTATAGATTAAGCTGCTGCAGATAATGGGACCGAGCCCAAAAATCAATACATAAAGCTCATTTATTAATACTAATTGATATAATTTATGAAATTGTTTCGATTTTGTTATTATTATTGTGTTTTGGGTGGCAATTAATGTTCCTATTCCACTTGTTTACCCCAGGAAGAATCCCAAGGCAATGGTATGTATGTGTGTGAGCAGCTTACCCAATATTACGGTTTAAAATGAAAAGAGATCAGCTTAACATGAACAGTAGAAACTTGAACACTTACCTAGAAAGAGAACAGAAACAGAAACAGAAAGAGAGAGAGAGAGAGAGAGAGAAATATTAGCATAAGTGTTTGGAATAATCTAAGTGCAATGATCTCAAGTAAGAGGAAGTGAATCATTTGTGGTTTTTTGTAAGCCAAGCAAACGATGAATAACGCATTAATATATTTTATTTAAGATATGTAGTTTTAAAAATTAACCTTTTATATATTTATATGTATAAATCGATAATAATCGATAGTTGATCAATTGTTAATTACCTAAAATGTGCTTAAATTTTTGCACCACTTTGGTCCAACTAACGCAGGATTGTGTTCTAGCCAATTTAGCAGTCCTTACACTCTCGAGACAACCATCGACATCATGATGCAGTGCCGCCTCAGCCTCCGCTCCCGTCTCAATATCATCATCGTCATTCTCATCGTCGACATAGCCCGGGTCGGGATCGTTGGCATCGTGTCGATCGTTGGAGTAGCGACGTCCACATTTCGTTCGACTGCCATCATAATGATTATCATGGCTGTGACTGCGAACACGCATCTTCACCAGACTCACATCGGGATCATCATTATCATCATCAGCAGCCTGCTGATCTGCACCCGATTGCTGTTTGTCAATCGTTAAACGATTTCTATCACAGTGATTGTTGTTTGTTGTTGTTGTTGTTAGCTCTTTGGTGTCATCAAAGCCGCTGGTCCCCAAATTGGAGGCCACAGTTGTGTTGCGCTTCTTGCGCTGCTCTTCACGTTCCCGCTTCATCAACGCCTTCTGCTGCTTGGCCTGGCGTTGTTTCTCTTTGCGTGCGAATTTCTCGCGCAGCTTGGGACTACCAAACTCATCTAAATAGTACATGGTGTCCTGCAGGCCATCCTTGCGGTTGATCAGCTTTCCATCAATATACGGATCCTCGCTAATCTTCAAGAGCGGAAAGTAGATGCGTCCATCGGTGCCCAAACTTCGAATATCTCGTCGCTTGGCAGCCGCTGCGGCCACAGTCAATGGAGCCAGCTCCAATGGCAGCTCCTCTTCAGCCTTCACCTGGGCGGCCTGGACAGCGAGCAAACGTTGTTGCTCCTCATCCACATGGCTGCTAATGTTGATCACAATGCCCGATTGAGTATCATCCTCGTCCACATTGACATCAACATCAATATCAACATCCACATCCACGTCCGCATCGACATCGACATCGACAGCAACGCCATCATCCTCTTCGTCCTCTTCTTCATGCAGCTGAAGATTTTGTTCCTCGTTAAGATCATCCTGATCAATGTCCACCTCGTCGATGCGATCCTCCACATCGAAGCCCTGCGTGCCGCCCGTGCTATTTGTACTTTTGTACTTCACGTAACGCAGCCCATTAGCGTTAACGCCACTGGCACTGCCGATGCCGACGCCGACGCCAACGCTGCTCAGCTCGAGCGCTGAGGCGGCACGTGTGCGTCCGCGTCCCTTGGCAGAAGCGGCACCTGCAATTGAAGCCACCTGTTCGTTACCGCTGCTGCTGCCGAGCGATTCGCTGCTGCTGTTCGATTGTGCGCCGCCAGCACTGCTGGATACGCCTCCTTCGCCATCGCCGCCGACTCTCTGCTCAATGCCGCTATCCTGACTGAGCAGGAGCAGCTGTTGTTGCTGTTGCTTCTGTCGTTGCCACTTGGGCAGCGGGCCGTGCAGACTGAGGGAGCCGCTGCTGCTGCGCACCGGCGGCAGCTGTTGCAACTGCAGAAGCGTCGGCTGCGATCCGCTGCCACTGCCACTGCTGCCGCTGCAGAGCTGCTTTTGTGAGGTGCTCGTCACGATGCAGCCGCTATCCGCTGACCCTGTAGATGTTTGCGTCGAGAATCGCTCACTCAATGGTATTTTAATTGGTTCACTTATAGTGATATTGTTGTTGTTCTTATTATTGTTGCTGTTGCTGCTGCTGCTGATGTTGGCCGGTGCCGCCAACACGGCTGCTGCAACTTTAGTTGTTGCTGTTGTTGCCATCAGGTGTTTCAGTTGCTTCTGCAGTTTGTACTATTTTAGCACTGTTTCGTTTTGAAGCTTACTTTTCACTGATGGTTGTCCTTCTGGGTGTTTATGTTTCTCTCTTTTGTTCTGCTTTTTGTTCTGTTTTCTATATCAAAATTTGTTTGTTTTTCTTTAGTTCTTCTCTGTTTTCGCTTTTTGCACTCATTCACTTTCTTCGTTTGCACTGACAACTTTTATTGCTTCAGAGTCACATTGCCTGCTCAAATAAAATTGTATTTGCATACAAATTATTTTCTATTTTTTTTTTTCATTTTTTTTATTTGTTGTTGCTTTGTTTTTACTGTTGTCGCTGTATGAACATTATTGTTTTTTCTGCATTTTTTGCATTTCCTTTACTTTATTTAACTTTTTCGTTTGCCGCTATTTTTAGCAGCAGGCGAGCAAAACACAAATACATTTTAGGAGAAAGAAAAAACAAAAGAAAATAATGTATATTTTTGTGTTAAAAATATAAATAGCCGAAATATTTTCTTCTTAGACGACTTTCATTTGCCTGCGCCACGCAATAAAAACAAAACACATTAAAAAAAAAAACAAGCAAAATTCTACACACACACGCACTTGATGCAATCCAAACTGTTGAAGAATGTTTTTATAAATAAACGCGAATTGTATTTTCTTTTACAGTTTGTGTTACTTGCTGTTATTGCACAGAATTTGTTGTTCTCGCACACATGCATGTGCGTGCGGTCACCGTTGAGGTCTCGATTGAACTAAAACTGAAACTGAAACAGAAACTGAAATTCAATTTCCAAATTATCAACATAGCGACGTCGCTGCTGACGCTGACGTTGGTGTTGGCGCTGGCGCCGCCTGACGCACGTCAAACGCACACTACTACGATGAGACAGCAACGGCCGGCAATGAAACAAGAGAACAGCAAAAAAGCAGAAAACACAACAACAGTAGCCTTAAGCAAGAGCAACAGCAGAAAGGCACGGACGCACATACAAACACACGCAAAAAGCGAAAGTCATTCACTACGCTCAAATGCAGGGAACATGGAATGAAACAAGCTTCTTTCTTTAGCTGCTGCTGCTTTTGCTGTTCCTTTTGCTGCTGCTGCAGCTGAGACATTGGGAAATTCAATAAACATACAACACATTATTGCTGCTAATCTTATCACTTCACAAGCCGTAATAATCTGAGCTAATCTATATATACATATATATATATATATATATATATATATCATCTGCCTAAGCATTGTGATTATTTACAATTGCATTAAATGTGTTAAATCAAACAGTTTGTGCGCCAGCAAGGAAGGAGTGGTAGCGAGCGAGAGCAACAACAACAAAAACAACATACATACACACAGGTGTGTGCAGCTTTTAAACTAATTAAATATGTACATAAAGTAAAATAAAAAAAGGAACAAAAAGATTAGCCATAAGGTAAATGTATAGTTTTCACGTTGTAATACCCCAAAAAAAAAAAATCAACTAAATACAGAAAAAAACGGACAGTGGAAAATTTAGAATTGCCTTCAAAGCGCGTGCGCTACTTGCTGGTATTTCAGCTGTTGTTGTTGTTCTTGTTCTTATTGTTGTTGTTGTTGTTGTTCTTATTGTTTTTATTGATCCAGTTCCAATGAACTTGGAGCTAAGCATGTAAAAAAGAAAAAACAAAAGTCCCCAACAAACAGAAGTGGATACGGCGCAAATGGAGTGAGTTAAAGAAACAAACCATTAAGAGAACAACAGTGTTACGACTGGGGGAGAGAGCGCTGCGAGGGAATGGGTAGGTTAGTGCTCAGCTTGTGGTGGTCACGATTTAGTCAATAGCGCATTAGAGAAAATTAGAGGAGTGCTGTTGTCGTTACGAAGTGAAATGATACAAAAACGGTTTGACATTCAAAACGCGTAAGCAGGTGCCCCATTCCACATTTTCCTACCTCTTCCCAGCATTTCCATTCCCATTCCTTTTCCCATTCAACTTCCGTTTCCCCAGTTAAATAGAGCAGCTACAACAAATATATAATACAAGGCTATTTCGTACATTACCAAAATGGTATCCAATTTCAGCTTACAGTTCAGCTTACACAGTGAAAAAATTTAAGAACGCTGTAGTCATGCTTAACCGACAGAGGCATACCCTTTCCACCTCGTATAACAGGTGCCAATACCTGTTGCCAACAGGTTTCTACTAATCTCCTACTACCAAAATTTGTTAATTCTAGCTCTTAAATTGTGGTAGATATGGCATTGAACTTGGTTTAAATTTAATATAATATTGTCTATCAAAAATCACATATATTAAATCTTCTGATCAACCAGTATAATCGAGCCGATCTCAGAGACTATTAACAATGATTTGATTGATAGAACAAACTAATAACATCAAGTGGTCAACTGCTGCTTCAATTAAATAAATCGATATGTGCATATCGAATTGCAATCCACAATTGTTGACACTCGACTTTTGACTCGTTGAAAATTCGTTTTCGTCCATCAAGCGATAGTCCACATGAGAAAGAAGTGCGCATTTTATGGGGCATCTACTATAAGTTATACTACAAAGCTATTTTTTATCGACTTGACATTGGAGTGGAGTGAGTTGTCGCAGTCGAAGCAGCTGCTAATCTCACTAGGTTTTTATACTAGATGTCAACCCTGTCAACCCCCATTCAACCCTGTCAACACTGCATTGGCCCATTTTATTTATTAAACAGATATTGTGCGCTAAAGTCAAGTCAACAACAGCAATAATAACGATGAGAATGTTAACTTATTCTTGGAACCTTAACAAGTCCCAACACGCGCACACACGCGCACATAAACACATACACACACACACACACCCTGTTATAAGTGGGGGGTGCACCAGCCAATGAGAAAAGGACTGCTTCAATTTACATGGCAAATGAGTCAAGTTTAATTTAGCGACTTTGTTGCGAATGTTGCTTTTGTTATTATTATTGTTGTTGTGGTTAGGTGAAAACTGTTTGCTTACTCTGTTGCCGGACTTGAACTTGCATGTCGATAATTTCTACGGCAAATTGCCACACGTGTGCAGCACAATACAACAACAGTTACACACACACACACACATATATATATATATATATATATATATTGTATAACAGTGGGTGTGTAAAAGGTGTAAAAGTATAAATGGAATCAAGCTGAGCCAAGGGTTGTTTCTACGTTAGTTTTGTTTTTTTTTTTTATTAATTTATTGATTGTTAAGAAAGGCTGCAATTAATTGAGACATGACACTTGACATTTGACTTTGACTTCTCACAAGGCTCTTATAAATTTTACCCTTTTTTTATCCTGTATAACGCTAAGCTCAAAATCTATAATTCAGCTAACTTAAATATTTATTTTCTTTCTTGGTTTCGGCTAATACACTTCGCGAATCGATAAAACAGAATAGAGAACAAATCAAGTGAGAATGCGCTAATGTATTACGATTTCCGATAACAATAAATGCCTATGTATATTATTAACCAACTGCCTAAATTTCATTAAGATCGGATAAGAAACACCCAATGGTCAAAAAAAGATTCTCATATTGATCTCATTTCTACCAGCACCCGTATGCATTTTCTGTATGCATAAATAAGATTCGAATATATTTAACAGTGGGGGGGGGGGGGTTAGGGTAAATCGTACTTCTAATTAAATATGTACGTGATATATGTATTTATGTCGATGGGGGATGTGGTGCGGTGTGAGGTGAGTTGAGTTGAGTTCCAAATGGGTCTGTGCGCACTGATCGATTCTGTGAAATGTGGCTAATTGGTTTTAAATTCCCAACGCCCCCGTCAATTATTGCAATTATTGATTGCTGTTGCTGTGCGTTGGGTCATTAGGCGATATGAAACGGGAAATGGGAAAGTATGCGACAGCCCAACCCAATTAACATTCTGCATTCCCTGACTTGCTGCTAATTCACTCATCATTTCTGTATAATTGTTGTTTTCTTTTTGGCGTTGTTCCCTTTTGTTGCTATTCTCAAGTCTTGGGCAAATACCCGCTGGTCTAAGCACTCAACCCAAATTTTTTGTGGCGTCCTCGTGCTTTTCTTTGTTGTTGTTGTTCTTCTTTCACAAATTAAATACAAATCTGCATACATATATGTATTGCATGTGTATTTGCATGTGTGTATATGTATTTCCGTCTTCTTTTGGTTAACTTTAGTTGCCGTTACCTTTTACTTTCATTATTTTACGCTGCTGCTATTTGCTATTGCTTTTCTGTTACCATTCCTACCAACAGATGGCGCCGCAGTGCTGTGTTAGCATGACTCGACAAGACTTGACCACACTGTACGAAACTCGTTAGAATAGAAGCTATTACATATTTTGAGTATACAAAAATTTTTAACCTTTTCTCTTTGTGATATAGAAAATCAAAATTCTATTTTCGTTGTCATTTTTTTTTAATGAATGAACACGCTAATCGAGTTTCCTGTTATTCTGTATATTTGGTTCTTAAAATTAATAATAATGATGAGACGTGTTAAACATTTAGTTGAGATATTAATCCCAGATTATATTTTTAGACTTAATGTTTCTACAGAATAGTCTATTTCATTTTTTGATAGAGTACGGATTATGATTAAAGCAATTTCCAAAACAATAGGCAGCAATAAGCTGTTGAAAAGCACCAGATTAACACGAAATACACAAAAAGGACAAACGAACTATGGAACTGTGAAACTGAAACAGAGTGCGTCATCGTTTAGTTCTGCCTAAGCGGGTAAGCTCTGAATACCAAAAAGGATATCTGATGACAATATGGCGTTAAGTAATTGCTTTCAACTGCAAACAAGACACACAAAGCAACACAACATAACAGCTAACCAGAATAAACCAGAGTTAACTAGACGACGACAACAACAACAACAACAAGAGCAAGTCTCGTTAATCAGGCAAGTGTTTTGTTGTTGACAAGCTAACGCACGCATACATGTGTCACTATGCGTGCAGGGGTATGTGTGCGTTTATATACATACACATATGCTTTCTATATATACGTAAAAAGGCAAATCGATAAAGACAATGAGATGACAATAATGGGACAAAAGCAAAGCACAGTCTAACCAAGCGAAAACAAGGAGCGAAGAATGGAAGGAGAGGTGAAGCGAACACAGCATTGCACAAATTCAAGAGACGTTGGACGGTGAGTGAGAGATGAGGACGGAGAACGGAAAAGACGTGAAACATAACTCTGTCACAGTCGGCGTCGCAGTCGACGTTGGCTTCTTGACGTAGGCTGCTCGCAGTCTCAAGCGCCTGACTAACTTGACGGACGTTTGACGTAGTGTTAAAAAATAACCAAAATTATTGCTGCTCCACTCTGCTCTTAAATATATATATTTATATATCGATTGTGGTTAATTCTAATTTTGAATTTAAGGTAATGTTATACATTTTACAATCAATCAACATGTGGGTTGCAAATAGCAACAAGATGAATCACCAGCAATTGCGTCTCAGGCATTTAAAATGAGATAATTCCTAGTTGAAACTTATTGTGTATTATTATATAAATATATATATATTTGTACATGCGAGAGAGAGAGAGAGAGAGAGAGAGAGAGAGACAGTGTCAGTATGTACATGTCAATTATTTAACCCAATTTGATAACAAATTAATATAAATGCATTTTAAATGTTTTTTATTAGCTTGTTCAGGAATCGATAACAGCGAAAACAAATAGAAATGAAACGGCCCGGAAACAACTGAGACTTACTGAAATGCAAAGCATTCGTGCTTGTTTTAAAACGAATTAGCAATAAAAAAAAATATAAAAATACATATAAAATATATATAATATAAAATGAAGCAGCAACGGAATACGCTGGATGAGAAGAAATTTTTGTAGTTTCAGCAAATACATTTCATTGAATAAAGAAAATTAACTGAAAACTAATTGAAATTCAAGGTGGGTAAAATGAAAGAATATTCAGTTGAATATTAAGAAACACAGTTTAATTTACAACTAACTTATGTTGTAAAAACATAACAATTACGTATTTATAGTATAAACACATACGTTAACCGACACAATGTGAAATCGATTGACTACACTGATAAATTGATAAAGAGTGCACAATTAAATTGAGGCTAAATGCATTGTATGCCAATATTGATTGATTGATTGATTCGCTGGTAGCAGCAACAAGTTCACCAATTAACATCTCGTCCACATGCCACCAACGTCTGTGCCAAAAAAATATTCAGGGTCAATTAATTTAAATGTATGCGTTATTCATTTTTACTGTAAGCTATCTTATCTATACGCAAAAGCATAATTAATCAAAAATAAAATAATTTTCGCGTTATTTTAATTTTTATCGTGTTTTTGGGGCCTAAGTTCTTTTCCAGGTACTATCCAGGAAACTCGAAAACTAACATTTCCAAAGTACTTATTGCAGTATTGTATTATCCAAATATATTCATATCCAAATATATTCATATATATCCAAATATATATTTAAATACGTTCAAATAGCATTTATAGAAAAACCAAATCAATTTTAATCAAAACTGTTCAAAATATATGGGATATTCAATATCAGATTGTCAAATTTCTGCAACATCGTCGATTTTTTCCCCATTTCTTTTCGTATATTAAAATTACCTTTGAATATGTTTTTGTAATAAAAGTATTGTCCATTTTTTGATTGCAAAATAAATCCAGAATCTCTACTGAGTTTTGTTGTACACAAATAAATTTTTAAATATTTTATATATTTTTATTAAATTTTATTTTTACTAATTACTATTTTTTTTTTATGTTCAGTGTTTTCTGTAAATATTTTCTATCAGAATAAAATGACTAACATTAATTTGTCCTTGTTATGAGTGTATTTTGAGGATGAGGTTGCCAGACTTCTTGTGCACCTGTTGTTGATTTGTTATTGTTATTGTTGTTGTTGTTGTTGTTGTTGTTATTGTTATTGTTTTTGTTAACGTTGTTTTGTTTCTCCATTCTACTACGTCGTCTTTTTTCTGTTAATGGCTTTATTTTTGTTTTCCATGGCTGCCAATTAAATAAACGACGACGAAATTTGTAAACAACAAATAGTAGCGGATTATAATAATTATCACTTATTACAATATAGACGACCACCACACATTGGAATATTTATATATACATTATGAAAAACAGTCAGTCAGTCAGTCAGTCAGTCAGTCAGTCAGTCAGTCAGTCAGTCAGACAGACAGACAGACAGACAGGCAGACAGACAGACAGACAGACAGACAGACAGACAGGCAGGCAGGCAGGCAGGCAGGCAGGCAGAGACACATTCAAAACAGTCAACAGTCGCTGATTTAGCCAAAAACAAGCAATTTGCATAATGAGGAGGTGGCTGAGGGTTGTGTGGGGGCTGCAGGATGTGTGTGTGGGGCGCATTTGAAAACGGTGTTTGGCATGACTCAATCCACGCGACCACAAAGAAAAAGTCACCACAACAGTTAAGCAGAAAAAGGACTGAAGAGGAGGTGGAGGAGGGACATGTTCAAAATGTTTGCCACACAGAGTTTGTCGTAAGCATTTAATTGAAAAACTAGTTTAAATTGTTGAACAATTGTCATTCCAAGTGCATTCGTTGGTCGAATTATTATTGTTGTTGTATTTCAAAATACCCTGCAGTGTCTTTAGTAAAGGGTATCATCAGCTGGTGTGCAAATGATGGCGAATCAATATTCAATATATATAGCCAAATTTAATTTGTATATTTTTATACATATATATATATATATTTATTTATATATATATTTATATATATATAGATCAACAAACGATTCTTAATTTGAATCGAACAATTGTATCACAAATACATTTATATCTACAAAAAAAGAAGTTTTTATTTATCGTTTTCAGTTAATTTTCGAATACCACAAAATTTATAACGTGTTACTTATTAATAAAATTAAAAATACCAAGAGTTCCCCTCTAAATTTGTTTGACCGTGTGTGATTCATGCACTCCACAAATGAGAAACTGACCCGCTCTGCAAGATAAAAAAAACAACAACAATTATGGCCTTTCCCGCTAAAATCACGCTGATGAATTTTACGCCGCGTCGCAAGCCGGGTTTTTAATTGCATCAGCCAATCCGAAAGGCACACATTAAGTATACCCCAAGTGTGCCAACAAACAACAACAAAAACAGCTTATGTGTGTAAATGTGTGTGTCTGTGCCTAAAATGCGCGAGAGCAAGAGAGAGATAAAAAGAGAGAATGGATCACAACAAAACAATTTTATTGAGCAGCGCGAATTGATTTTTTCTTCTACGCATATTTCTTTACTTTAACACACACACCCACAACACCCCTCACACCATTACCACAGTTTCGGATATACATATTTCTGCGTATTTATTTATAGTTTTGCGGTTCTTCCCTCCACTCCCACCTACTATTTCACACCGTAGTCGTTGCTCCGACGTGAATGACTGCACTATGCGTCATTAGCGTCAGCAACGCGCCCCAAAAAGCCAAGCGAACAGAAACTAAAGAAACGAGTAAGAAATTAAAACCTTAGCGCGTTGCCACAGCATAAATACCCTACGCAGATCTACTTATATGTAAAGACCAATGTGGTTTTTGGTCATAATTAATAAGTATAGAAATACATAAAATATATAATATATAAAATTTACAAAATGACGAATACATTAATTATGTTCGAATATCTATAAAACTTTTGAATTGTGCATTTTACACAGCATATAAATATTAAAACGAATTCCAAGTGAGAAAAACAAAAGTTGAAACCACGTGTTTTTTCCCCAAAGTTAAATAACTTTGTAAATAAACACATTGCGTGACAAATATTCAAATACTCACTGCAAGGGTATCAGCAGCAAGAACAACAACAGCACAAAAATGCTGACACTCCTCCACACAAGCATCTCCCTCTTCGCACTCACTCTCTTTTTTCTTTTTTGCTCCGTCACTGTTCGGCGATGTTCTCTGCTCTCTCCTTTCTATCGCTCTATTTCTCTGTATTGCGTGGCGCAAATGATGCAATTGAATAACAGCGTTTGCGTCAGCTGGCAAACTTCAACGTCGACATCGCCTTCAACTTTAAAGTTGAAGTTAAAATTTGTCAAAGTTATAAGCAAGCGAGCAAGCGGCGCCGGTCTAGTTACAAAGTTCAACACACGCACACGCACACACACATACACAGCAAAGCTATAGTCAAATAAAGAGAGAGAGAGAGAGAGAGAGAGGAAGAGTGGGAGAAGGAGAGTGCACTAGCACTTGCTGATAAACGAACTTTATGACGACGGACGCTGAAAGCAAGGCAATTTTGATTATGACACTCGCTTCGTTAAGTTTTTGCGGGGTTTGTGTTTACTACAAACAAATAAATACGCATACATACATACATACATAAATACATGTGTATGTGTGTGTGTGTGCTGTTGATAAGGTCACGATGAAAATTTTGTGTTTAGTTTGTCATGTGGATTGTTGCATTCCACAAAATTTCAAATGCCATTCGTTTGAATGCAAAGCAAAAAAGGTTACTGATCAATTCACATTATTTCCAAAGCACCGTTAAACAAGTAATGCGTTTGTCAACACTGCTACTCGATTATGATTATGGTAATATGCAACGCTTGGAACACAAAATTTAAATTGTTTAAGAAACATCAAAGTTAAATTATCTTCCATATAATTATTATACTTTAATATTAATTGCTGCTTCGTCAGTCAATTTTGGCAAGAATTCAACAAATTAAGAAAGCCGACAAATTTAAACGACATCTAAAATTTGTTCTTAAGAATTAAAAAGGATTTTTATTATTCGAAAAGAAAAAAAATGTTTTTATTTATTGTTTGCTGATGCGCATTGTTCTGAGCCCTATTTGCTTCTTGTGGCAGACAAGATTACTACTAGACCCACTTTGGCAACACACACACACACACACACACTGGCACTCTAATTGGGTGGGTGCACGTGACAAATGGCAGCTGCTAATTGTTGAACTAAATAAATGTATGAATGATTAGAGAGGTGCACTTGATTTACATTCATATGTAGAAACTGAGATTTTTTTTATTAATTATTTATTAAATATAAAATATTTGTCAATGAACTCAACTGGATTAAACTGCCTCAATTTTTTTTCATGTCTTTATTGTTTGTTTAATTTTTCACATATGAGTAACAAAGTGCTAATTAAGTTGAAAGGGAACAAACTCTGCTTTGTTGGAAAACATGTGCAAGCAAATTTCCATTAAAAAGTCAGCTAATCAATTATTTTGACAATCCCAGACAGAGTACACTCAACTGATTATATATATAAAATAAGGAAATTTAATTTATTTTATTTTCTTGGCAAACTAATTTTTGTTTTTCTTTCGTGACTTGCCAATTTACTACTACAACCTGAGGCAACATTAACATTAGAGATGTGCTAATTCCGATAGGCCACCGCTCGCTAATTGCCGTAATTTGAGAATGAGGGATGCATGCATGTGTGTGTGTGTGGCTGTGTCTGTGCACATATTTGCTAGACTTTTGTTGTTCGTTTCGTATTTACCGTCTCGTTCCATTTCACATTGATCTGTGCAGCAGACTGGAAAGTTTTGGGACGTACGTTATTTTGCAAGGGAGGAAGTCTTTACCACATCATGTGACAAAGGGAAACAAATTATTTAATCATTCAATAAAGCACCTTTTTATGTATTAATAGACTCTAACTACAAATAGCCTCTTAGAAATAAACGGGACAGGCGTTAATTGCTTGCGGAAGGTGTAATCAAATAATGCACGCCAATCGAATCTATTTTCGTCGCAATTGTTAAATATTTGTTTGTTGATCGAACGATTTATCGATTATTCTTAGACACGCTTAGACAACAAAAAACACACACACCTGAAACCGGACTACAGGTAAAGTCCAAGGCCGTATTTGCTTTTGGTTCATTGTTGAAAACAATTTTTTTTTACCTTTGCTGCTCTTTTATGCATAAAGCCATTAACCCGTAACTGTAGCTGACAGGTGCATGGATGGATATTTTGATAGGTGCAAGTTTTGGCTTGAATTGAATGTTGTTGGTTTTCTGCATTATTATTGTTATTGATGTTATTGACTCACAAATCAAACAAACATCAAAAACACACATGGCTATGGCTTGTAACTTTCTAAATTTTGATTCGTTCATTATTCGGCCTTGTGGAAACGACACGGTGGGTGGGGAGGGGAGGGGTTCGCCTAGAAGAGGACGGCTGTCGAGTAAAGTGGGGTGTGGAGTTAAGTGGGGTGGTTAACTGGTTTGCTTGTTTGGCCTCAAGCAACAATAAGCACAACAACAACAAGAAAACCACAATAAAAACCACAAAAAAAACACCAGAAAACAAGCCAAAGCCAAAGCTATATCATAAGAACCTCGTATAAAGTATATAGTATACATATATAGCCTATATATATATATCGTAAATACGTTTAATAATAATATTGCATGGCAATTGGTTTGTGTATAAACCAATAGTCGTAAAATAATCTGTATTTACACAAATATATATATACAAATATACATTGCAATCTTTGCAAAGAGTTCAACAGCACTTTCTACATTCTCGCATTAATTAAGCAACGTGCAAAATTTCCGTAAATATGAACAAGCAGCATTCACATTCTCCGGCTAACCACCTATCTCCCTCCCTACCTCACCCGCCTCTCAATCACTATCTCTCTCTTTCCACACAAAGCTGCAACCGCGTTGGTCGACTTTTTTATTTGACATTTGGCTCGTTAATTATTCGCACCCAAGTCACTAATTAATTCAAATCAATAATCTACATAGAAGGGGAAAAAAACCATATGGAATGGAACACTGCAAGACAATGTATTAACAGCACCATTAACAGCAACATTAAAAGCAACGTTAACAGCAACATTAACAGCAACATTTAGTAAACAAAACTAGTGCGCTGAGTGCAATAGAACTTAAATTCCATTTAGATTAACTTTGTTGCATGCTTTTCAAGTTTCCAAGTTGATATTTACATGTTTTTTAATAAACTATAATCTATTGATTAAACTGTGCACAGACAAGAGAACAAAGCATTGATATAATCAAAGTGCAGCAATATATAATAGGCTCAATGGAGCCACACAGGGAGCGTCACCTAACGGAACTCATGTGAAACGCATTACATACTGATAACATTTTATATGATTTTAGGAAAATGCTTTCTCAACCCAAATAAATCACATCTTAAAGCATATACTCATCGCTTTTATTTAAACAATTTAGGAATTTAAAATGCCCACGATATTTTTTCTTAAACGCTGTTTAAATATATAAAAAAAAAAAATCATTAAAAATTATGCTTGATAATTTGTATGGAATTGAACATCGCGTGCTCCACAATATGTGGTGTGTGTGTGTGTTGCTATTGTGTATGTGTGTGTGTGTAATTTATTGCAAACTGATCATACAATGCAAGGGGCGCACGCAGAATAAGAAGAAGAAAAAGACGGCGACATCTTGGAAGCCGGAAAATGTCGTTAAAAAACAGACAGATTCCCGTTGCCGTTTTTGTCGACGTCAAATCGGAACGTGAGTTGCTTTTTGTTTTCTTTTTGTTTCTGTTGTTGGTATTATTATTGTTGTATTTGTTGTTGTCGGCGTTACACTTGTTATTGCCGTATTAAGAGTTCTTGTTTTTTTTTTGTCTTTTGTTCGCATGCGAGGAGCGAATGTTTCTGGTTTCGACAAAATGCGCAGCTCCAAAAATGGACGTGAGAAATCGCAGCAACCTGAGATCGGTTCGCTTATGGGCGTCATCATTAGCGTAATTATGCCATAAAAACAATAAATAAGACAACAAAATGCCTGAATAAATACATGTGCTACATACTCAGACGAACAAGACTAATTATGCATGCAAGTAAAATGTACGTGAAAAAATGTATAAGCGATCCAGAAGAACCACACAGGGCGAGATGTGCATCTGCGGAACGCATGAGAAACGAAACAAAAAAAAAAGGAATCGAACGAAACTAAAGAAAACAAATTGAGACGCAAAGTTTTAAGATGTACTTGTTATAACATACATTTAGCATTTATTTTTTGTTTTTTTTTTGGCCATACAATAGTCAAAATGTCAGCACAGCTGATTGCCATTGCATTTGCCAAGCCGCAGAAGAAGCAGAGCAAGCGCATGCGCAGCTAAAAGCTCTTTCGAAAATAAATCACAAACAAAAATTATGGACAAGCTTTTGATTTCCTTCACATGCTAAGCCGATCAATCGACAGTGTGGTTGTTGTTGTTGTTTTTGTTGTTGCTGCCTTGAACCATTGGCACATTTATCGGAGTGGGCGTGTGTGCGTGCTCCCAAAAAGAGCACAAGAACTGAGAGCAGACGCAAGAAAGAGAGAGAGTGCGAAGGAGAGAACCAATGCAAACGTAATGCAAATTGTTTATGTATTAGAAGCACATTAAAAAAGCAACACTAAGAAGTCTAGCTATGAAAATGAGCAGCAGATTTTGTTGTTATTGTTGGTGCAAACATTTCTTCGTCTGTGCTATTTTTATAACAAAAAAAATAAAAATAAAATATATATAAATAAAAAAAGCGAAAGAGCGCGCAAAAGCAGCAGCAAAAACAACAACAGCAAAATGTATAAAAGACGTTGACTGACTTCACTTCTGCGTTGTGTGCTCGTAGCTTGGAGCGCAGAGCGGGCGAGCGAGGGCAACGAAGGAAGGTATGCAGGCGGCAAGCGGCAACGCCGGCACAAGGATGGGACCCCAGTTCATGCGAATTTTTTTTGGGAATTTTCCACTGGCAAACGCGACAGCCACAACAGCAACAACATGAATATTTCACTTTTGGCCCAAGGCATGCGGCTTGGCTGCGTGTGCCTGGCGTTTCTGTATACATTTCAACATTGTCACCAATAAGAAATTACATGCACGTACTTGCTGCGCTGCCTTTAAAAAAAAATAACTCCCAACCCCCTCTCTCCGATCTCACCTCTCTCTCTCTCTATCTCTGTCTGTCTCTCTCCTAGCAGTATTATAAGCAAAAAAAAAAAAAAAGAACTTAAGCAAAAGCGCAGCAGCAAATATCTGATTAGACTTTGCAAGAAGATACCCAACTGCAGCAAAGAAAGAGAGAGGGAGAGAAAGAGATACACTTCTACAATTGAAAAGCTCGCTAGCAGAAGCCACCCAATTAGCGCGCAGGCGCATAAGCAGCAGCAGCAACAGTAATAACAACAACATTTACAAGCAGAAGTATAACACCGACAACAACAACAATGTGAAACGAAACTGGTTTGAAGACGCGCTTCGCTGCCGCTGCTGATGCTGCTGCTGGATGCCAACGACGAACACAAGACGGCAAAAACGGTGAGAGACGCTGCGCCTTTTTTTTCCTTCATTTTTTTTAATTTTGGTTTTTGCTCACTTGTTGCATGGCGTGCGAGCGAGATAGAAGGCATTGCAAACTTTTCCATTGATGAATTTTATGTGTGAAGCGCTCAAAAAACAAACAAAAATAAATATAAAAAAACGGCACAAGTAGAGAGCGAAAGAAGAGGAAAGGAAACTAATGGCGCCATGGCAGCCCAATTCATTTGCTCCATTGACTGACTATCGTCTTTCCCACTCCCACACTACTGAGTGGAGCTTTCTAGAACTTTCGTTGCGTTCAGTTTTGAAATCAACAAATTAAACAAAAATTCATCTGCCAAACATTCCAATTCAGCAAAATATGTAAATAACGCTATTTGTTCGAGCATTTTTTGTTTTTTTTTTTAACAGCAGCAACGACGAAAACAGTAAGTAAAACCAATTGTGAAATCAAAGCAACAATTATAAAATTTGATTATATTTTTAATTAATTTAATTTACTCTGCACACACACACTACACAATTATTAATTACCAGAACAAAAAAAAAATTCCAAATAAAATCGATAATCTGTCTATATGTCAATGCGTACAAATTAAATTTACCGCGAATCAAATTGAAATAAAATGCAAACGTTGCTATTTTACTTAAGGTAAAATGATTTTGTTGTATTTATATTTTCTGAGTGTTTCGTTGCTTTTTATGCATCTATATTTTTACGATTTGCGCGCTTTGCGCGCAGGGATGTGGTCGGCGGAACGTCACGTAGACGAAGCGAAATGCGCAAAGACGAAGACGAAAAGCGACGAAGGCACACGAGACGAGACGAAAACACGTATACGCCTGTACGGTAGATTCAACGCGAGTAAACTAAAACTTTGCCGTTTGGAGCTCTGGCGGCGGCGGCAAATCGCAGCTACGACGGCGGCAGAGACGCCAGCGTCACCAACATATGTGCGTGTTCGTGTGCGTGCGTATATATATATATATATATATATATATATTTATTTATATATATATATATTTATATATATATATACATATATGTGTATGATATTTAATTCGCATTTTGTTTTGCTTTATCTTTTTCGCCCTGGAGCATTGAACGGTGCGAAGAACCGCAAAGTTGATCCACACAACGCTCAAATCAAGAGAGAACATTTATGCAAGAGGGGCGCGAGAGAGAGCGCACACGACAGCATGTAAAAAGAGAGAGAGGGAGAGCGAGAACGAATAGCACCAGAGAGCGTTACAATTCTTGTTATCGCTGTTGGCGCAAGGGATTAGGGGGAGAGAGAGAAGTGCTTGCGTTTATTCGTGTTACACTTCGATTAGATGACGTCGACAATGCGTTCTCTTATGATCAAACACGTTTACACACACACACACACTGAAGGTGGCAATGTTGAATGATTTAAGAGCAAAAGCAAATGCGTTTGCATTGGAAAAAAGTGCGCAAAATAAATGAGGATGACTTTGGCAGATTTTCATGAAGCGCCTAAAAGTATGTGGTACAAAGTAAATGCAATACGTTTTTTTCTCATTTTGTATTTTTCTTTTCGTATTGATAACGTATTGTAATTCATTAGAGCTAAATGTGCTGCTTTTTTGTTGCATATGTTGCGGATATGTTGTAAATATATATATTTGACATATATCTTAATGTTTTTTTATATTCAAAGTTTGCTCGCTTACCCACAATTAATTATAAATTATGCATATTTATCGATTGATTATTTCATATTATCGAAAAGTGCTTGTCAACTTACCTGAAATAAAAACAAGAAGAAAAATTACATTAATTATGAGGTAAACATGTTATGCATAGATGTGGGAGTAAGAGAGAGAGAGAGAGAGAGAGAGAGAGAGAGAGCGAGATTATGTGGAAACTAACCAGTCACAATATGCACAATATGCTTCTCAAACTTCTTACTTGTTGTAGCTGGCCGGCTAATAACAGTGGAAGCCACCTTCCCGAACTTTAAGCCGCCGGCACCGCCCCCGTAGGTGACGGTCTTCAACTTCACCGTTCGCTTGGTCACCATATTGATGGCTTTTTTTAAACTGGTTATTGTATATTTGTTTTTCAAAATTGGCTTGTTTCAATTTTTTGTATACCTAAATTTTTGTCAAATAATTTTTAGCATACTGCTATGAAATGAAAATCAGGCACCCGAAAGAAAATAGAGATAGTAAGATTGTTCTGCGATAATCGTTAAACCCGGTAATAATTTCACAAAATGATAAGCATGTACACATCGTAGACGTATATATATATATCTCAATTATATACACAGAAAATACTTTAAAGGGAGATTACCGCAGATGCTTTTTTATGCTTTTGATATTCTTTTATATCTTGTTCAAATATTGTAATGGATTCCAGATATAGTTTCAAGAATATTAAGCCCTCTACAGACGGATTACAAAGTAAAGACGATTGTCTTTATGCGCATTTATCATATTGTTCCTGTGAGAAAAATTGGTTCATTAAACTAGTAATAAATTAAAAATGTGAACATTTTAAATGCCGATCTGCAAGGGTTGTCTTTGTTACATTTTATGTCTTCCTCCTTTTCTTTTTTTTGTTGTTGTTGTTGTTGTCCCCTTCCCGAGAATTGTTCAGGGAGCAATAAAAATGTCTTTGTATGGTTACGATCAGCATCTTATATTATAAATCAGTGATATGTATGCGCTAATGTAGGTAGATCGGGCCGTTGGCCTCAAAATGCATGACGCTGCTTGCTTTTGAATTTTGTAGAATGAGCTGGGATATTTACATTTAATTCAAAACGCTTTGTGCAATTTCATAAATTGCTAAAAACAAAACTCATCAATTGGGTCACAAATCTGGCTAGCTGCCAATTTGAACAGCAGCAGCGAAATTCGCACAATTGGATCAGACGAACGTATTTTCCTTTATTATTATTAATATATATTTATATATATTAATATATATATATATTTTTTTTTGGGTGGTCGCCGCTTTCTAGCTGTAAACGCAAATAACTAAATACATAAATAGGTGAATAAATTGAATATTTATGAGAATGCAAGAATAGAAAAACTGAAAATAAACGTCACCGACTGCCCTGTACTCTAAACCTAATCTAAAGCAAATGTTGCGGCGACAACACAGTGACTCTAAAACCTTGTGGTTGTAATTCAAGTTTTACATGCCCTGTTAAAGGCGTGCAATGAAATCAACATGCCCGTTCCACTTGTGGAAACAGTGTATCAAATTACTAACATTGCATTGCATTGTGCCGCTTTGCTGAACGCTCAGTATGCGCCCCCGTCTGTCTGTCTATCTGTCGATATATGTGTCTGTATATGTGGGTCATTATCTTGTTTACACCAAAAAGGCGCTAACGTCAACAGCGACGCCACGTCTCAGCAGCAGCAGCAAACGCACGATCGATAGAACATACGACAAGAAAGCGCTGAACTGACTGCAGCGAGAACGAGCAAGCTAGAGAGGGAGAGAGAGACAGAGCCGTACGACGCAAGTCGATGTTGCGGGTTATTGGGCGCTCTCTTCCTCTGACTTTTTCTGTGCAGATGTGTAGGAGAGCGAGCAACAATCACGTCAATTGCATGCATAAGTGCAAAACACAAATAGCGACACACACACACACACATGTTTAGATTCGAAAGATAATTTTAAACAAGAATTTACTGAGAGAGTGAGATTGAGGGATAGACATGGAGATAGTCTAATTACTTTTGTATTTGATTTACATATGATGACATAAAATAATAAGAAATTCTTTATCTAATATTTTTTATATTGATATTAAAAAGTAAAGGAAAGGGTGAGTAATTGGCGGTAATTTTCATTTTATACCTATGATAAGCGACATATCTTTTGCGGGTAAATTTAATTAAGACGCTCACCTGCTCAAACTCACACCCTCATCCACACATACGTGCGTCACATCTACATAAATATTAAAAGACACACAGACCTGCACACAAACACACACATACACATTCGAAATTCATAAGTTTTAATTGAATTAAGTTTTGGCCGCAGTCGAACTCTCTCGCTGTTGATCCACCACCACACCAAACAAACAAGACGACAGGTTAACGAGAGTGAAGGAGACGAAACTGTTCACAATTATACACTTACACGCACACATATCCCAGAGAGCAGAAAATATACATTTACATCATGCACACATGCATGCATGAAGCAAGAGAGTGCGACGAGCGCAAGAACTTAAATCTCAACAGGTAAAATTGCTTTAAATTGCTCTCTTACTGCGGCTGCTTGTGCATGTGTGTTTGTAGTTGTGTATGCATTTGAGTATGCATGAGCGCATTCATGTGTATATGCATGTGTGAGTCCCAGTTGGTACAATTCAAATATAATTATTAGAGTTATGATTTATTTGATGCATTTTTTACCTTCGAGAAGTGAGCCGCGATTGATCAACATGCTCGTCACCTTCAGCAGCCAACAGTAGAGGCGAAAAAAGAGAAAAACGCTGTGCAGTGCCGCCACTGCTGCGCTTTATCAGAGAGAAACACAGAAAGAGATAGAAAGAGAGAAACGGCGTGGAGCAGTACAGCAAGAGAGCGTGTTCAATGCGCCAACGTCGATGTTGACCTTCTTACTCGAGTGCTGCTGCTGCTTCTACTGCTGCTGATGTTGTTGTTTTTATTGTTTTTTATTGTTGCAGTGCTTTCCATCAGCGTAAGAATTTTCTTAGCAGGGGACGTCGGCCGGCAGAATTTGTATTTTAAATGCTGCCAACTTTAACTTGAACGCCAGCGTTGAAATCGTATTAATCGTATGTATGTGTGTACCACATACGTTTGTACGTAAGCACACACAAAAGAGAAGTTAGATAAACAGAGAGCAGCAGGCGAGACCACAGCATCGAATATTGTTGTTGAAATTGAATGCAGTAATGCAGTACTTAGAGGGAGTGCGCGGGGAAGAGGTTTGTGGGAGAAGAGAGTGCAAAATTGAGAGAAAAGCTTGCAGTAATTGCGGCTGGCTACTGACAATTTTCGTGTTCTGGCTTTGCGCTTTTCACGTTTAATTTTTCATTACAATTTATTTGTGTGTGTGTGTGAAACTTAGTTAAAACAGCTTCATAAAATGTATACACAATACACACGCACACACACACACACGTAAAATTTAAACAAAAGCGAGAAAAAAAATAGCACAAGCAACAACAGCGGGCAAAAGTTAAAAAGTAAAGTGAAGTTGGAACGCGCGCGCGTTTCTGCGTTGTTCTCAGCGTTACTTCGACGAATTTCGTGCTACTAAAAAGCCAGAGCGAAAAAACAACACGAGTGTCGAGAATTCAACTCATCCAACAATCCACACACCAACTGTAGTGTATGCCATAGTATTGGGCGCAGTATCAACGGCGAATGTTGCGGCGAAAATAAAACCAACAACACTCGAGACAGTGTCGAAATATCTCTGTGAGAGAGCAATAGCACCATACCAGCTGGCAAAGAGGCAGAATCAAAAAGAGAGCAAAACTCGAGGCGGAAGGTCGTGTGAGGTGAAACTGTCGAGAATCTGTATTTTTATGTGCATGTGTGTGCGAATTCGCTGTGTTGGCATGCACGTCACACTCGCCATGCGGTGGCGACTTCTCGACATCGAGCGAGCTTCTTACCTCTCCTGTGCCTATGCATGTGTGTTGTATATATTATGGTTTTGTTTTTTTTTTTCGCGCGTGTGTGTCTATGTTGGAATACAGTTTGGTGCGCAACAGACAAGGCAGCGGCAATCGACGTTGCAAAGTTGCTGCGCAACATCACCTTTGTGGACAGTGGGGTCGGCGCGCTCGCTTACGTGACCGGTGCGATTATTACTGCATTGCACCACTGTGCGGCTAGCCACACGCAAGGCAAATTTTGCAATTGGGAGAGAGTGATAGAGAGCGAGCGACAGATTATGATGAGCGGGGCTGTGGTGAGTAAGCAGATTGTTTTTGCGTAAGTGTGTGTGTGGTTGTGTGAGTGTGAAATCGGTTAAGCGCGCTGGCGCTGCATAAATGAATATTCTGACAGCAGCTGTGGGCACCGACAGTGTATCAAGAGGGATGAAGGGGAAGGAAGGTTGGGCTTGCTATTTAAAGAGAATCGAGAGAAGAAGGAATGCTTGCTTAGTCAACGGCGACACACTGCTCTGCTCCCGAATGTCGATGCCGATGACGTCGATGTTGCTGATGATGATGATGGCAACGACGATGAGGCAATGCAGGCAGCAGCGCTCATAATTTGCCATTTTTAAGAAATAGTATCGATTTAAGGGTTGCTCATTGTGATTCATTTATTTCTTTTATTTCACTAATGCAATCGGGATGAAGTTCACAAAAAAAATTTATTAAAAAAATACCACAAATTAAAAATAAAATATCTATGGATGTTTAAAAATGAAACTGTGCAAAATTTGCCGCAAGTATTGGTGCAACCAAAAGATTCAAATGAATAAAAAAAAATCAGTGGTATTATTTACTTTTTCCTTAAAAGCAAATTTGAATAGCTAAGAATTAATAATTAAAATGGCTATATATGTCAGGTTGAAAATAAATCTGTCGTGTGAGTTTGATTGAACAACATTTTAAGCCAACACAGTTGTTTGTACAGATTAGAATTTGGAGCGCCTCATTTTTACTTGAATTCCAACTAAAAACCTTTGGGAGCAATTCTGCGTGTCGGTGAGTGTGCTGTGTGTGAGTGTGTGTGAAAAAAAGTGCAGCATGTATAAAGAAAAATGCATTGAAACACGCAGATATCGGATCAGCAGCGCGTGTCTCTCTCACAAGTGCCGACCCCGCTCTCTCTCCTTAAATGTCTCTCCACAAAACTCTTATACAGCTGCAACTGTATTAGCTGTGTGTATTTTGGGTTATGTTTTTTTTTGACCATGGGTTCAGCACTAGCACGCAGTCTTCCAATCAGCTGTTCGCTCAAACAGCTGATAACAGACAAAAAGCTAAAAGCAGCCGATAATGCTTAATCAAACTGCAGTTTTCTTTTCCCCTCTCTCTCACTCTAATTCTAGCAAATGGCGACACAGGCTTCCCTTCAGTAGAAAGACATTTTGGCTACAAACACAATGTGATTTGGGATCACCCATAAACACACACCCACATGAGACGTAGACACACACATAAGTACTTGACACACTAACACTTTTATGCGACCGCACTGTCATACATACACACACATAGCTAATAATAATAGTTGTCATGAGTGGATTGAATTAAAAGAAGAGCCAGCAAGTTAACAGCTATTTTGAGCTCCCAAGATATTTAGACTAGTTCTTAGAGTACTTTTTTCAAATGCGAAATGTAGGTGATGCAATATAAGAATGGAATAGAAGAAAATAGAATAGATATGTATATTTGTAAGAATAGTGATTGTTAATACTTACTGCAAGTTTTGACGCCGCCTAGAACCAGACTCGGTGACTGTTTGTTGCCCTCTGCGAAGGAGGAGGTTCTTGGACGACCGCTCATGATGACGATGCTGTGCTGCTGCTGCTTCTCCCTCTCTCTTCCTCACTCACTCCTTTACACACGCACTAGCTCAGTTTGTTAAATTAGTTATTATATTATTGTTGATCGCTTTTTATTTGATTATTATTTTCGGATACTCTGGATAGTCTAATTGGTTTTTTTTCTGTCTTGATTTGCTTTCGTTTCTTTTTGTTCTGATTTTGCTGGCAATCCTTGGATATGCTCCTTGAATATGAGGTTTGGAGGTAATTGTCTTTTGTCCCCACACAAAGGACGACAAACACAGCAGGGTAGTTGGAAGAAAACGAGTGTCGCTGGCAGAATCGTTCTGTATTCTTTTTTTTTTTTGCACAACAAAAAAATAATACAGGACTCACGCGTCGGGATTTGTACACAGCCGGCACTCTCCTCTCTGTTATATTTAGCTTTAATATTTAGTATTTACTTTTCAATTGTTATTGCTATTGTTATTGTTTCTGTAATTGTGATTGATTGATTGTTGTTGTTGTTGTTTATTGTTTATTGTTTTGATATCAGCTTTGCTTCTCTTTTTAATTTCGGGTTGCTTATATGCTGTATGCTTCCTTAACTGATGTGGATGTTTGTGATGTGGCGGCTGTTGGCCAAATTGTCGGCACTGACACACGCTTTATTGTTTTGGTTGGTTGGTTAACACACACAGACACAACACTCGTCGAAATGATCAAATTTTAACTGTAATACGGCTGCAAGCAATCGATAAAAAATTTAAAATTTATTAAACATTGCCAAGCATCTATACATACATAAACACACTTATACATTTATAAATATATATAAATACATATATATATACATACATATATATATGTATAAACAAAAAACACAGGCCAAATACAACAAAATATAAATAAAATAATAGCAGTCGCGTCACGTGTTCGTTTGCAGTTTCCGCGCGACACTTCTTAATCTCTCTGTCATCCTCTTTATCTCTGATTTCTTTGCTTGGTATTGTCCCTGTAGAAAATAATGTTATTTTACATTCAATGCAAGTTTTATTTTCTTATGCAGGCATTCCCTGACGCGGGGAAAGGATTTTCGCTCCAACAGTCCCTATATGCTATATGTTTGTCGTTACTGTAATGTTTCCTATTGTTGCTGTTGTTGCTAAAGGTGTGAAGCTCTCACTCATTCACAAAAATATACACTCACTTTTACACAACACACACACAAATAAACACATACAGAACGACACTGCAAGTCTTCTAGTTTCACTTATATTTCAATGTCACGCCTTGCACGCTGTTTATTGTTGTTGTGACTGTTTTTTTCTTTCTGTGGTCCTTTTTTTTTTGTAAATTGCAAAGCACTTTACACAAAACTCTCATACATACATACACACAAACGCTGCAGATAGAAATTTTTGTTGCTCTTTTCCTTATCTTCGGTTCTTTCATTTTTTGTCATTATTGGCAATGCTTCAAGTTTAATGTGCAATGCCAAACAAAAACTGCAAAGGAGCAGCATTTTAAACGAGCAATAGGGTAAATGTAGAAATTGAGTGAGTGGCAGGTAGTGTATTTTATTGTTGCCTGCTGTCACGAAAATAAATAGCTTGCAATTACTCACACACTCACACACTCTCACTTAGCGTTGCCAGTCAGAGCTTTAGTGGTTACTGCAAGTGTGCGTTGCGGATGTGGAGAGGGACGGGGGTGGGGTGGTTGGGGAGATTTACTCTGACTTGGGTCAGTTTGTGTGCATTTATGTGTTGCCCTGGATTGGGGCGTGGCTGCGCCTGATTGACCCCATTTACGAAGTGGACCAACGCTGACAACAACTGACGCCGGCACAAAATTCTGCGTCACTATGTCAAAGATGAGCACATTTTATTTGCGCAGACAAACCAGTGATTTGAATTGAAAAGAGAACTGAGTAATTGAGTAAGACAAAAATGCATTTAATGCAGAGTGAAAAATACAAATAGAAGCAACCAAAAGTTACATATGCATATGCATGCACATATCCATATAAACATACATATATGTTTGTAGTAAGCTGAAGTGAGAGCCAAAGCTTGCTTGACAATGACACAATTTTAAATTAACTAGAGCACCAATAAAACACACCGTACGAGCGCGCGAGACAGAGGAGAGGAGAGAAGGTAGCCGAAACTCAATTTATGACCCGATGCCACGCAAGATGACCCTCACTCTGACTCACACACACATACACAAATACACACACACACAAGATACATTGCAGGCAAAACATTTGATCAGAAATACATAAAACAAACAACAACGAAAAGGAGGCGAGGGGATTGCAAATAAATATGGGCATATCGGGTTTGCAAGAACCGACACAGAAAGGACAGGGGCAGGGGGCAGTTGATGGAGCAATGTGTTTATTTTCTAAGCAAACTGTCAGCCAAAAAAAATGATGGCGCTGCTTTTTGCTAGCGACGACGCCAACATCGACGTCGACGTAATGTAGTAGCAGTGTGAACCACAGCTCATTTTCAATAGGATTTCAATTGCCATAGAAGCCAATGAGTTATAGATTTCTTCTTGTAAATAACAATTATTATTTTTTAGTTTCTTTCAAATCAAAACGGCAAAAGCCATTTTTAGATTTTGTCATGTATATCGATTATTAGATCGATTTCCGACAACCTGGCAACCCTGGTGCCAAAATAGAATCAATGCGCAACCAAGGCGACCCAAGCTTAATAACAAAAACAACAAAGTCGAACAGAAGAGAAACAGAGAAAGGGCAAGGAGAAAGTTGGCAGGGGTCTGACAGGGAGTGCAGGGGACATGTCGCAAGCATCTTCACACTCCCAAAATGTATGCTATGGCATTTGCCAATGAATATATTTGCTGGCAACTAAGCAACCGCACCAATCTCTCTTTCGCGCTCCTTGCCTATCTCTCTCTCTCTGACATCAGGCACAACGGTAAATCTATCAAAGTCGAAAACGATATGGCAAACATTTTGGTAACGTCAAAGACAAACAGCGGGACAGTAAAAGAGAGAACAGGAGAGGAAGAGAGAGTGCAAATATGTATATTCGATAGCCATTGAATTTGGCTGCTGGTCGATTTGCTTAAGTTGCTTAATTGAATTTAAAACGTAGCACACATCAACGAGAAATCGAGCAAACAATAAACAAACACACACAAGGACTAACCCCAACCCTCTTGAATTAGCACGCCCCCTCCCACACCATCGTTATACTGAATGTGGCCCATTTAGTCACCACTCACTTCTTTTATATATATACCAAAATATACATATATATATTTTGCTTTCTTCGGTAGCCTGAGACCAGCTAACATTGGATGGGACGGTTATGGTAACACGCCCCCGCGCGTCCGTCTCAAATTTTCAATTTGTCACACATTGCTGCTGCTGTTGTCGTTGTCGTCGGCCATCTTCATATTTTGCGCTCTTCGCTCTCTTCTCCGAACGTACTATGTATTTTTAGTCGCATTATTTATTGGCACACGCGCGAAAAGAAAAACGTTTGTTGCGTGTGATGCCATTTAACCAAGGGCCGCTCGGATATTCCTGGCGAGATCTTGCAATGCACGCAACTGTTGTGCGCCGAGAAGCGTGCTACGAATTCTGTGTGCGTGTTTGTGATCCTTTCGATATGTCTTCAGACACACGCACATACATGCGAAGGATGGGTTTAAAATTTCTGAATTTTACAAAATATATAAGTATAAATATATAAGTTAATTTTGCTGTTTGTTTTGTCGCGTCCTAACAATTTTGCTATAAGAACAGTGCTACGTATGCGTGTATATATATAAATATATATATATAAAGTGAATAAGTGGATAGCATAATCTTATCGCTGCCAAACAAAGAATAAAGAATAATTTGAGTGTTGCGTTCTCGTTTGTGTGTGACGAAGTTTTAAATTTAAAGCTTGATATTTCCTTTTTTTGTGATTTCTATCAGCAGATATCAAGCAAAATTGATAAGTGCGGGGAAGTGTGGGGTTTCCATTTATAGTCAATGGCTTATTACGACTTATTTTTCCTGATTGTGGTATTTCGAACATTGCGGTTATGTGGTCAAAAAACAGCTGATCAACAATGTTACCATCACAAAGAGACATTGGGATTGGAGAGAGAAAGAAAGAGAGAGTGGGAAAAAGAGGGCAGAAATAGCAAGCATCGAAAGATCAGCAGTTTTTAATTAGTTGTGACACTCGCTCTCTGCGCTCTTTTCAACGCTAATTTTGTACTCTTTTCACACTTAGACCAAAAAAAAAAAAAAAACGCAAGTAACAAAAAATTGCACATAGAGACAAGAGAAAACAGTTATTTTTCGGTACTCTCAGGATACCGAATGTCCTTATGCAAGTTTTATAATAAAGTGCAAAACAAACAAGTTCAGAAATTGTCAAATAGTATCAAAAGCAGTATCAAGATACGTAAATATTGTCTTAATATTGTAAGAAATATTTGCATATAAACACGGCACAGACTTGTCACTGATCGAAACATTATAATACACTTGCAGCAAAGGATTTGAAAAAGAATGCAACGAAAACTCAGATGAACAGCTGTTATGCATGAATGTGTGTGTGTTGGAGTGTATGAGGGTAAGTGTGTAAGCCCTGCAAGCGGCTGTGAAATGCGCACACACACACACACACACACACACACCCATCAAATACAGCAATTATGTAAGCAATCACAGCAGCTGACTAACCAACCGACCGACCGACAAACCAAATAGCAACTCCAACTATGAATGAAAAAAAGAAGCAAATAAAAATGATTTCTTAATTTCACGACCACAATTCTCACATTGATTTTTTTGTAGTAAAAAAAAGTTGGTTAGCGAGGCTTTCGCTGCTGCTATCGACTAAGACGTGCGATAAGCGTTTAAAAATACGAAGAGCACGCGGTGCAAAGGACGCCAGCGTCAAGGTGGCGTCAGCGTTGACTAAGAACGCTCCGAGGTTTACAGTCGGCTTTAGCTGCTGCTGCTGCTCTCTGCTGCCAGCAACTGGCGCTGTTAATGGAGTTTGGTGGCCGGTTGTCAGTGCTGCAATGGGCGCAACTAGTGCTGCTTTACAACACTGTACCAACCGAATCGATTTGCAAGGAAACTGTGAAACAAACAGAACAGCAAACAAAAAGCAAAGTCACACTTATACACACACACAGGAAAACTTGCATGAGTCCAAATGGGGCTGCTGCTGGGCTCCGTTGAATAATCGATAAAAGTTTGCGGCGTGCAAAAGCTTAGTACAAAGAAATAAGTATCGGAATGTCACGCGCAGGCGAAGGACAACGCAGGCGTAAAAGTGTTGCCAGCCTACATACACTTGCTCTCACTCTCTCTCTCTCTCTCTCGCTCATTCATTCTCCTATTCTCTTACAGGCAAACACGAAAAACAAACGTGCATGGAAACAGCTGTGGCCCGGCAGAGGCGTGCAGCAAGCTGTTTTAGCGACTAAGTTGCTAAGCAGCAGCAGCAGCAGAGGCGCCACTTGCTCTCCTAGCGCACTAGCTCCTGCCTATGCACGCACACGTGCACATGGCAAGTTGACATCCCCCCTTTGAACTTTAACAATGGTGTTACGTTTCGTTTCGTTCCGTTGCCACCTTTTCATCGGGTAAGCACATTTTCTATAACTATATATGATGAGTTTTAAATATCTTCAAATATTATAGTGCAGTGGAAAAGTTCCCAAAACGCTGACCAAAGCTGTGCTCAGTTTGCAACATTACCCATTCTTTTTTACTTCTATACAGGTTTTCTGTTGGCCTTTGGCGAAAGCAAATACCACATGTGTCATCATGACACTACACTTGTCCTGATCAAAATCGAGCGCTCTTCATTAACAAAGACTGCCGTGACCAATCCCCCATCCCTCCTCTGTACAAAGCCTTAAAGAATTTGATCAGAAAATGCACGCACCGATAAGTGCCTTTGGATGGTAAAATTCAAGTCATATTGGATACTCTAGCTTACATAGTATCTCATACAAACATATTTGCGTTTACGTGTGTGTGTGTGTGTGTGTACTTCAGCGATTTGCATGTCGCTGGACGGTTGCACTTTGCAACGATGGACGACAACAGCGTGACAGCGACAAATTTGCAAAAAAAATTTGTTTTATTTAATTGAAATTTTTTGAGCGGGGTCGAGACTGTTGTTAAGCCGTTAACTAGCATTTGCGCAGAATTCTTGCACAGTGGCAATAATACAATAGTGTGGAGCAGTGTGCACTGCACAAGCTGCCCCCTCAGTAATCATGGGGCAATACTCTGTTACTAATAATACTCAATACACTCAATACACACAATACACTCAAACGGTGAATGACAAATGTCGAAATTTAGAATTCAAATCACAAAAAATAACCAACATATTTTTTACACTTTAAATATTATGAAAAATAATATATATATATTTTTAATTAAATATAAGTATAATATTTTCTTTTAAATTTTTTATTCCATTTCAATAACGTTTTTTTCCATTTCAACTTTCGTTTTACAATTCACTGCAAAATCAACATCAACAACAGCACTTGGATCTGACACCTTTGTGCAACATTGATGAACTGCAAGTAGAAGATCGGCGCGCCAACGTATAATCAATGTTTTTTCTCTCATAATTAAGTTTGCATAGTACATACTCATGTACTTATAGTACCTATGCAACTCTTAGGGCACTCAAACAAACAAAAAAAAAACCCCAATGAAGGAATAATATTTAATAATAATAAATATATAGTTTATTAAATATCACAAGCGCATTCTAACGCATTCACACGTTCACTCTCACACATACACACACAAATATTCGGGGGCACGCTGATTAAGGCACTTGTTCTCACACATGCACAGCCAAAGTGTGGCTGGCTGAGGCGGCGCAGTGGTAAAAGGGGCGCTTGTGTAACGCAATTTCTTCTTTTGCATTAGCACAAATGAATGTGAGTTTGTGTGTGTATGTGCATCTGTATGGGTGTACTAATTTGAATGTTTTAGCTCAGCTTGCTGCTCACTGACCACAAAAAACAAAAAAAGAGAAAAAATTCGTTGCTAGAATTGCTTTTCCGTTATGTAGGATATACATTCATACATACATAAGTATATACATTCATACATATGTATAACTTTTCTTTCGTTTTTGCGCTGCTATCATTTCTTTCTTTTCTTTTTCACATATATATTTCTTCACTGCTTTCTTTTAGCTACTGCTGTCGCCGCCGCCTCACGCACACGCACACATGCTTGAAGCGACATACACCAACACACGCTCTTACAAATACATGCATGCATACGTACATATATATACACACACACATACACAGAGAGCGCGACCCGCTGCCGCTGCCTTTTTTCGTTTCGTCTTTCGCTATACACCTTGCTTCCGTATATACTTTTTATTCGTTGTGGAAAAAAAATGAATAGCCGTTTGTACAACTGAAATTTAACAAGATTTTAGCACTTTGTACACAGAATTCCTTTGGTTTTTTCTTTTGCACAGTTTTCTGCTTGACTTTCTATTTTTTTCTTTTTATTCGCTCCAACTATGCGCTGCTGCTTCTTTACGCGCAACACTTCTCGCTGCTATTTGCTATTTGGTTTTGCTTCATTTTCGTATATTTTATTTGCGTTTGCTGCGTTTTCGTTCTAATTACTTTCGCTGTTCTCACACACACAGGTTGGCTGGTAGTTTCGTGTTGTAATTGTACAACAATATTTGGCACTGTCAGACAAGAATCAGATAGTATTGTGTATTAAGCGTATGCTTTTTTATCGACTACCTTTTTTGCATATTTTAATATGGCGGCCGTGTGTATTGTGCACAAAACGTCGTCGCTACAACTGCTGCTGCGACAACAACCACAGCGAGGCAGGCAACACTACTTACACTTTCACTAAACGAAAAATAATATGCGCCGCGCGTTCCACGTTCACGTTCGTTCGTGTATGAGAAGCAACTAAACGACGAATGAAGTGCCAAAGCAAACGAGTGATAATGAAAAGAACATTGCACGATAATTATTCGATATAGTAGGCGTACTTTTAGCTTCTTTCCTCCTATTCTTTCTCCAACTGCTTCTTCTTCTGCATGCCCAAATAAACGCTTTTCAACACTACCCATGGCGCATTTTAGCGTTAACAGAACTCGACAACAGTTCTGCGAAACGTAGACATTCTGTTAAAGCGTCTGTTATTCAAAACAAACAGAAAATGTTCAAATTAATTCGTTTTTCTTTTTATTAATTTTGTTTTTTTCTTTTGTCCAACAAACAATGCGTATTAACTTGTATATATGTAAATATTTTTAAACACACATAAAATGCACAGAGGCTAAATATTGCACGTAGATAATAATAAATAATGCAAATCTTGTATGCTTTGAATATATGTTAATATGGAATTATTTTTGATCAACTCACAATTGAACCACGTTAATTATTTGCGGTATTTATCGGTATATTGGCATAGGTATACATATATATATATAAATATGTAGGTAATATGTATTGGTTGTATGCATGTAGGTAACAAATACATTTTACAACATATTGCCCTATAATTGATTTAGTGTTCATCGTAAAATCCTCAAAAAATGTAACGACCAGCATTTGAAATACAAAAACGAAAACATATAAAAAAAAAAAACCGAAAAATTATGAGAATAATAAGTATAATAAATATAAATATTACAGCATTTTGGCTAATCAATGAACGCCAAAAATCAGAACACAACTTAACCAAAAAGAAATAAAATCAAAACACACACAAAACAAAACAATAGCAAGAAATAAAGGAACAAATCGAGCAAATGGAAAAGTTCCATTGGTAGAGAAGACCTTAGTAGGGTATCTGGTTCTGATAGTATTGGATCATGTCATAGGTACGCGTACGGAAATTCTGATAGGAGTTACGTATAACGGCCAACATGTGTGCGGCGGCCTCCTTGTTATTTTTGGTTGCCACAAATCGCTGCTTGAGCAGATTTATCGTCTGTCCCCGGAAGCAGGGCAGACCCGTGTCCAGCATAAGCGATACCAGCGAGACAATCGCATCCTGATAGGGTCGCACCGCAAGGAATGCCTGCACGCACAACTCACTGAACCGTTTGAAGGTGGGCGCCTCCATTTTGCCGCCCATTATCATGACCATCTCGTCGGTAAGCTTCATGTCCGGCTCAAAGCCAATGTTGCCGCCCGGCGATGATTCAAACATGAAGCCAAAATCTGTTTTCGAAAAATTTTTAAAACAGTTTAGTACATAATATATAATAAAAAAGTATATAATACTTATATATAAATATTTTGCTTTAAATTTATATATAAAAAAACTTGCAAAATGAATTTCGAATATTTTTTTTGAAAAACTTGCAAATACACTGCAATTGTGCTTGGATTCCATATGCCAATAATCAATGTTAATACAAAAATAAATATATAAATTATAGTTTGAAGCGGATAAGAATAAATAATGATTTTTGGGAACAGATGATGAACAAATAAATAAATAAAATATAAATAAATATAAATTGAACAAGCAACCGTTTAGATGTTTATGGAATAGACGAATATAAATATATATATATGTAAGAATACATGATAACATCTATATGCGCATAAATATACCTATGTGTATGATGTGGCCATCCTTGTCGATCATAATGTTGCCATTGTGTCGATCCTTGATTTGAAGCAGATATCCAATTAGGGAATAGGCGGCCATCGATTTAACAAAATTTGCCCTGGCCGCCTGAAACTCCTTGGAGCTCTCATCGCCATACTGATGCTGGAAGTACTCGGATAAACCGTAATCTGTCTGTCTGCCCAGCTGGTCCCGTGACTTGGCATTGGGCACACACTCAATGACACCACACTGTGCAAATATCAATTGGCAAATCGATTAATAACAATTTGGAATTGTGATGGCAAACAACTTACACCTGGTGCTGTGGCAACAACGCGATAGGGGAACAGAAACAGATCCAGGCCAACTTGTTGGAAGATATTCTTGAATATGGTGATCACTTGCAGTGCCAGCATATCCTGACGCACATCGTCGCCCACCTTGAATATTGCTGCCTGCCACGACTCAACGCCCAGCGTCATATGGGCATCCTCCTGTGAATTCTGCTCGTGGATACACATATTAGACAAGGACAGAGAAAGTGAGTGTGTGTGTGTGAAAGAGAAAGATAATAATATATATATATATATATATGTATAGGACTAAGACAGAGCTGCTCTGGAGCTAAGGACGCTAGTATTTATTAGCATTTCTCTAGAAGAATTCCTCTTTTATCTTAATTAAAAATTAAAATTAATTAAAAAATTAAAATTAACTTTTTTTTACCAAATTTCAGACAGATTTTTGTTTAATAAACCAAAAACTTGCTTTTTCTTCTTTAAGAAGATTAAATCGCTGTTTTGAAAGATAAATCTACTTGGATCGGAAAACGCTAAGAACATAATCCTCGAGAGAATTTCTAGACAGGAGTCATACATAGGTGCCCTCAAAGCAACAACCGAACAAACTTTGAAAGGGTGTCTCCATATAGCTTTGTTGGAGTTGAGGTGACTTACCGGATTATTGGATACTTCCATGGCGCGTGTCTCGAGCTCAGTGATGCCACAGCGATAGACACGGAATTTGGCCAAATATGGTGCTTTTGCCGCACTCTGCATGGGCGTACCGCTGCTATATTCAATATCGAGAACCATTGCCTCCGGATTGGATGGCAGATAGCAGCCGGATTGCACTTTGATCCGACTCAGTGCCGCTAAGCAGGCATTCTTGCGCTCAATACCCTTGGGAAATGAACGTATCTCGCCGGATACGGCTGTGATTTTGCCAAAGAAATCAAATTCACGCTCATAGAAACGTTTTGCGGCGCCGGAGAACGAGGCAATAATGTTCTGGGTTAGCGCATCCAATGCCTCATATAGTATGGGATCGCGATGCTGCTGATCCTCGTCCATGTACATGTTCGTCTGCATGTTCCAGATTAGCTGATGGGCTACTATCTGCGAACGCTTCGATATATTCTTAATGAACTCCACCACATAGCCCATGGTGTCGTGACGCAGCGCCTGAACCAGTTGCGGTATATACGGAAGCACAGATTCCGCCGGAAACGAGCTGAGCGTCTTCACCGCATACTGTGCGGTTAGCGGATGCGATGGATATTGTCGAGAGAAATATGATAAGGCCTGGATGGGCGTCACCGCTGACCAGGACAATATGTAGACAAGATCGGGACTCTCTTGCAATAGATTCTTGGTGGTGCACAAATATTTCAACGCCTCGGGTATATGACAAACAGCTATGGGATCGGAGCAGACGAGTCGCGACACCTCCTCGTCAATGGTCTCCGCATTCTTGATGCGCTGCGGCAGAAAAACGGCCAGCGCCGGATTATAGCACCATGCCAAACGTGCATAGTCTCGCCAAACATTCGGTTTGTACGGACGATTCCGCCACTCGGTGATCTGCTCCTCGCCTGCAAGCAAAAAAATTTAGAGCATCGGATTAATAACAAAGCCATGTGAAATGTGAAGCCAACGGATGCAGTACCTGGCACTATCAGATCGGGCAAGCTGTTCGGATTATACCAGGTGATAAGGAACTCCAGCTCGACGGCCAGCAGCTCAAGTATCAGATTGCGCTTCTTCATGTAGTCCTTGTCATATGAATCCTTCTGGTATTGCAATCGCTTGGAACGATACGAACGCTTCGACAATGTGGACGTTGAATGCGGAATTGTGTTATACCAGCCACTTGCATTGCCCGTGGCACTCATGGAGCGGGCATAGTCGGCGCCACCACTGATTAGCGATGCCGTCTCTGGATTGTTGCGAACGGCCAGCATTTGGGTGGAGCTAACCGATGCGCTGGTTATATCATAATCACCCACCTCCGATGTGACCAGATGCTTCTTTTCGCTGCGCATCGTTTGCCAGAATTTCAGCAGTATCAATATATCCTCGAGCAGCTGTTCCCGACTCTGATTGGGGCATGTGGGCGGGCCGCAAAAATAGTCGAGTGCATTCGAATAGATGCGCTCCCGCAGTATGTTGCGTGCCAGCGATTTGGGTATCGTGTTGCCCTGCAGCAGGAACAGGCCGCACTGCAGCAACTTGAAGCGACAGCCAACTGTGGCCACCTGACGATTCTGGCGACTGCTCTTCAATATGGGCAGGCAGCGATGCAAAAGCAGACAAAACATTTCAACCTTGTCGCGATTACAATATTTGGCCGTGTCCACCATTTCGGAGAGCAACTGCAGCCAGATGAGATGCGGTGCAATTAAGATGGGTTTGCTAACCAGTTTGCAGCCATCATAGGCGGCTAATGGATTGGTCACCTCCATTTCCCAGGCGAATAAACCCATGCGCTTCTCAAACGTTGTCTGCCACGCACTGACCATCTCCTGGATGAAGCAGAGCTCGAGATCCTGACGTGCCGTTAACACCCATTGCCAGCACTCGACAGCCGTCTCCATTGCTGACTCCGTAAACAGTTCCAGTTGCGAACTGGCCACCGCATGCAGCAGCTTCCTATCGATCTCGGCACAGATGATCAGGTAGGCAGTGGCACGCCACAAGGCACCACGATGTCGAGCATCGCTCTTCTCCACGCAGGCGCCCCACACATCGCTCACCAGTCGATCGGCGAGGCCAACCTTATCCTGGTCACTCAACACGGACAGCAGGCCGCTTATTTCTCCGGCGTATTTGCTGCGCAAACAGAGCACGGATACGAATCGAGGCGTATCCGAATTAACGCAACTGGGTCGCTTGCTGAGCGTGCTCAGCGTATTGCCCGGATGCAGGATGCTGCTGTTGACAACCGAATCGAAGGCCAGCGCCAGGCCGCTGTGATGGGCAAGCACTGGTGTGGGTATCTGATTGGGATACTCCTGCAGATGGGAGCGTGTGGAGCGTGGCGCCCACTTCATTGCCTCGTTAACAATGCCCTGACAGCGATCGGCGAAATCTTTGAGGCGGAGCTCACGTGCCGGCAGCGAGTCCATCAGCTGCAGCGTATACGGCGTTGAGACCACCCGCAATATGGGCGTCTCCTCGTTGGGATCCAGTGACAATGAGTACGCCAGCAGCTGCAGTATGTCCAGCATGCACCACAGCACACGACGATTCCACAGCAGATGCGGAAAGCGATCGACCAGCTGTGACAGATACTGATCCGCCACCAGCTGGATCTGCTTGTGGATATGATTGAAGTACACCAACAGTAGCGTCGCCTGCGACTCCAGCACCTTCTCGCGTATCTCATCGTGCGCATAGAGCACATTCCGAAACTTCTCAAACACCTGATCCGCAACGCTAAAAAAAAATACAACAAATTTCATTATTAATCTCAATTATAAGTTCCAAATTAAAGAAACAGCTGAAAATCTATGAAAATTGCTGACTCAACTTTCAACTGATTGAGTTGTCAGGATGTCAGTTGGGAATGGAATTATTTAGGATTGTAATTCAGTAACGCATTTGGTAAAATCTTCAAAATTACAAGTTTTTGTTAACACCGAACACCGAAACTTAATTTGCTGTTTGCGGATTTGAATATCAAATTGGAATACGAAGCTGGAATCGAATCGCTTCTTGTAACAAAAGATTTTATGCACAATTATAAATTAATAATTAAATTATATATATATAAATAATACAATTAAAATGTGCTTAATGTGATTTATAAGAATCACCTCGCTGTGCGAATTTCTGTCCTCAATGTTTTACAAACTAAATTGCAAAACTTGTTGCAATTTGACAGAAATTCTTATTTGTGCTTTGGTTGCTCAAGAATAGATTGGTGAAAGGATTTAGTTGAATTGGGATGGCTCACCATTTAACGCACTGCCAAATGTTGGTTTTGTCCCTTTGCAGAGCCGTATCGCATAGATAGCTCATGATGGGCTCCAGGCTGGGCTCATCGGCATTCTCGACTCGCAGCATTTCGAGCCAATAGACGCTGAGCAGATAAGTGCACTGGGCAAAGCTGAGCTTATTGATGCAGGCAGCCACATTGTCCGATGAATTCTCGAGCAGCACCAGAATTTGGCTGCGCAGCTCATTAACCGAATCGCTCTTAATGGCCAGCGTATAGTTGAGTTCCCGCATATCCGATTTGTGTGCCGTCTGTGAGATGAGCAGAGGCGATTTGGCCGCTATTTGCTGCACACCCTGATACCAATCGGCTGGCCAGAGACGGGCATTTGTGAATCCCATGACGACGCAGTATGCCCAAAAGTCCTTGAAGAGCTTGTGCAGACGTTGACGTGGATTCTTTATTGGCGGCAGACGACGCATGAGTACAGCAATTACGGGTATCAGCATGCCCAGGTTGCCGGCACGTGAGCTGGCCTTTTGGGCACCCGGCGTATTGTCATATGAACGTTCGCCATCGAGTCCAATTTGGACAAACAACTCCAACAGTTTGCCGAGCAGCTCAAGCATCTCGGCATCGCCCTGAATGTTGCCAGCAATGTTACCCAATGCATTGACAACCGCATCGGAGACATGATGGAAATTTTTTCGATTATCCGGATCCGAGTTATATGCCAGCGATGCCGATTGCACTGTGACGCGTGAAAACATTTTCATGATCTCATCGAAAATGTGCGTCTCACACTGCGAGATGATCATGCAGCCAAGCTGATCGACAATCAATGCATTCTGCTCCGATGGCACCTTGCAGAACCGCTGTATGAAGAACTGCAGTATGTTTTGTGTCGTCTTCGACGTGTCCTTCAATGCGACGGCCACGTGACCCAGCATTACAATTATGTTCAAGCTGACCAGCGTTGATTCACTGTTAAAAAAACAAGTTGCGATTAGCAAATGATAATAATAATAATAATAACTATTGTTGAGATGGACACACCTCTCGTGCTTTTCGGCGGTGAAGAGACGATTGGAGACGTTCGCAACCAAGGCGGGCACACAGAACTGGTCAAGTGTGTGGGCCGATCGCAGGGCAATCGATAGATTCTCAATGGCTGCATCACGAAGTGCTTCGAAAGCCGCATGACCACTGCGTCCAGTGCCAGTTTGCTTTTGATTATCACCAAAGATGTCGACAACCGAACGCGAATCCGAATGCTGGACAACAATCTTGAATGGCGTCAGTTCCTTCTCCTTCTTTTGCAGCGCAATCGTTTGCATTGCATACGTATGTAGTTTACCCAATATCGGGCTAGGATCGACCAGAAAATCACGCAGATACGATATCGATGTGCCGGCAATATTGGGAAATTTCTGCGCCAGCTTACCCAATCCCTCCAAACAGACCATTAGCAGCGGCATATGATCCATCGCAATCTTATGGCTCAGCATCTGATTGAGCTTCTGTGAAAGACCTCCGCACAGTTTGTCCGCCTCTGTGGGAAGTATTGAAAAAAAAGCGATTAGAAACATTTCATTGACAAAGCAACAGGAAAACGGAAACGGAAATGCAAAAAACGACAACCTCAAACATTGTATTTTATTTTATTTTGTTTTGGGTGGAACAGCATGCAAGACACAATGGGATTCCCACGATCCAGCATCGTTATGATGCCGATATAGAAATGATCACGCAACAAAATAAACAGAAATTAATCAATAACCAAGTAATCGGAAATCAACAAAACTATTGGTATAATTAACAATTGGGGTAGCAAACTGCTTTTGACCTTTTTTCAATAAAAAATGCAAGCCATTTTGCAATGATGGCGCGTTATAGTCGACATCAACTGTAAAAAGATTACGTTTTTTGTTTTTTTTTTGTACAAAAAAAAGAGGCAAATATCAAACACAAAATACAAATAGAAACAACCGATAATATAAAAGCTACCCTCGGATCCCGAAACCGAAGCTACAAGTAAACAGGCAGCCTAGCTTAATAAAAATCGAAAACATTAAATAATTGTCTGACTTTGACTGCTATAAGAATAGT
Organism: Drosophila demipolita; assembly: GCA_035042405.1. Taxonomy (NCBI): domain Eukaryota; kingdom Metazoa; phylum Arthropoda; class Insecta; order Diptera; family Drosophilidae; genus Drosophila; species Drosophila demipolita. The sequence continues at coordinate 868,105 of JAWNLI010000047.1, read as the reverse complement.
ATAAGTCAACAGTTATAATTTATATTGATAAATATGTATTCGATATGTCAATGTAAAAAAATAAATCGCATAAATTTGGTGCCCTGACTTAACTGTCAGATTTGCAGTTTGACTGTCATTTTTGACATTTGTCAAATAAGTTGCAATAATATCAGGCAAGCTGAAAAAACTGGTTGGGTTAGTTTTCTGCTGTTAACAAATTAAAATAAATATTCCAAATGTGCCAAATTTCTCAACACGGACGCAATTTTGAGTTTGTAAGTACTAAAATCCCTTTTTGTTTTTGGTTTTGGTTTTTGTTTTGTTTTATTTAACTCACCCGTCTCATCGCGTATGGCCCAAACCAAGAGATCCACGCAGGCGGCATTTGCCATCACATTGATCTTGTATTTGTTGAAAATGGCAATGCCGTTTTCCTCGCGTCGTTCGCGCTCCTGATCCTGCTGCTTGCTCTTTAACTCAGTTTGGTCATTGACATACAAACGCTTGACAAACTCCTGCACATCCTTGGTAAACGGTGTGGGCAGATCGACCTGATGCTGCAACAGTTCGCGCAACAATGTGACCAGCACCAAATTGAGCATCTCCGAGAAGCTCTTGTAGCAATTGCCATTGTTAAATATATCGCTGCCCCGCTCATCCAAAAAGTCAAGGGTGTCTTTGGTCAGCAGCTTCTTGGACACCGCAAAGATCGTTTGCAAATGCTGGATGGGAAACGGTGGTAAACGATATATAGGCTTTGGGCCTTTCTTGTTAGGCGATTCGCATTGATTGACACGCATATGTGGGAACTGATTGAAACTGGAGCCGTAGCGTGTAAAGAAATGCGTACGCGGATCATACGGCACCGAGAAATATGTTTGCAGCGATGCCTTTTGCCTGCCAGAGCCCAATGGACGCATCCGATGATGTGCGTCATCCAAATTTGAATTATGATTATTATTGGCCAATGTGCCGGACATCGAACGCGGTATGATTGGACGAAATTGTGTGGTCGCCAGACGTTCGCTGCTGCTAAAGGAGCTGTTATTGTAATTGCCATTGCCGCCACCGGCGCTGGCGCGCTGTATGTGCAGCTGTTCCGGCGGAAAGATTCGGCACAACAGCGGCGGATCATTGCTCGCATAGCGACCCATCGACCTGGCCAAGCCGAATAGCAGCGGGACCGTAGCATTGCACAACACCATTGGCGATGGCGTCGAATTGCTATCCTTGCCGGGCCTTACAATATTCGCCAGTGTCCCGAGCGTCTCCACCTGATTTAGTATGATCTCCTCGCGCGAGTCTGGACATTTTGCTGCTATATCCGATAGCAGTGTGTTCAAACAAAAGCTAAACTTCTCCGCTGCGGGTATGCGTACACCTGCCGATCGACATTAATTGAATTTTGAATTGAAAATCGGGTCAATTATTGAATTTATTGTGTATAGACTCACGTTCGGCTTTATTGCTGCGCTCATCGTGTATTCTTGCCTTGGGCAGGCTCTTGGCCAGACGCAGAAGATAGGGTACAATTTGTGACTCGTGCTGGCAACCACCTTCCAGAAAATAAATGCCCAATGCAATTACCGCATCCTGGGCCCTCGAGTCCAAACAAAATACGCCCGATGCATTCTCCTGCGGACAGTAGCGGAATAGGGTCTGCACCTGCACGAAAAATACCAAATGTCAGCAACAAATAACAATAACATAGCCTTTAGCCTCATCCCCAACCCTCCCATCCCATACAATTCCACACTTGCGTTCCAAGGTCAGCGCTAGTTGCGCAAAAGTTCGATTTTCTATATCGCTGTCCAAGTTTAGACTTTATTTATGGATAATAACAGCAAACTCTCTACTCCCACTCCATACACCAACCTTGTCCCATGGCGTGGGCTGTATGCCAGCCAGTACGCGAGCCAAGCATAGCACAGTCCGCTGATAAGTATACTTGTCCGAGGCGGTCATCCTTTCACACACCTCCAAACCTAATATTGGCTTGATTGCCTCCAGCAACTAATGCAGTTGAGAGGGGATGGAGCCGCAAATGTCAGCGCCAGGTGGCTTAAATGCAATGGATGGAAAATGAATGCACACGCAAAAGCACTTAAATTCGTTAATAATGTAATCAATTTGTTTATTTATTGCTCATTAAGCATTCGTCATCGTCAATCGTTCGAAATTTGCATTGTTTTACTATCGAAAGTATCGAGTACTTTCTGTTGCGATATCGAGAAAACACTTGATAAGATGACCTCAGTACCATGGCGCATATGCAACATATATATATATATATATATATATATATACATGGATAAGGCATAGTCGACTTGTCCCCAAACTTAACGAAATTACTCCACACTTAACGAAGACTCAACTAATTTAAAATTATAAATTTATAACTGATTTTTATTAATTTCTATTGAACAATTTATAGAAAAAGTAGCAAATAATGCTATAATAAAGTGCAGTTAATCTACACTTATAAACTTAATGCTACTAAATTAAGCAAATATGTAAATTTTATTTATTTTGATATGATTGTGTAATTTATATATTTTGTTATTTTACTCTGACTAGGTTTTGCCGCTTAACCTCTAAAACGCAAATAGACGCTGGTTTTTGTTAGTAATCTGCAATTAAGAAAGAAAAAATAAAATCAATTAACAATCGCACAATAACTATACAAAATGTTTTTACCACATTTGGAAGTTGAGGATGTGGTATTGGCAGTAGTGCCATTATTACTAAAAGGTAACTTAAAGACACAGAATGAGATGACCAAACGGGTGACTACTATGAAGCAAACAATCGGAGCACATGTCAACGAATTTGTGCACAAGCTAAGCTTAGAGAGAGAACCGAAAAGCGCAAGTGAGCACGTAACGCGAGTTAATGAGTTAAGGAAACTCTTTAACAATGCCGAGAAATGTCAAACTGACCAACTTAAGAGTTTTGTAGAATCGCATAACCTGCTGGCAAAACATATTGTCCAATTCGAAAAGGATTTGCCGCCACCTATTAGCAATACGACTGCCAAGCCACCCATGGTAAGCAATGCCGAGAAAGCGGCAGTCGTAAAGGATGACCCTAAGAATACCGTGGGCCCAGGAGCGACTAGTATTAGTTTGGAAACTTTGGCGATTTCTGATGAGGTGAACAGTGTCACTGCCAGTGGCAATGCCGAGAAAGCGGTAGTCGTAAAGGATGGTCCTAAGAATATTGTGGGCCCAGGAGCGACTCGTATTAGTTTGGAAACTTTGGCGATTTCTGATGAGGTGAACAGTGTCACTGCCAGTGGCAGTGCCGAGAAAGCGGTAGTCGTAAAGGATGGTCCTAAGAATACCGTGGGCCCAGGAGCGACTCATATTAGTTTGGAAACTTTGGCGATTTCTGATGAGGTGAACAGTGTCACTGCCAGTGGCAGTGCCGAGAAAGCGGTAGTCGTAAAGGATGGTCCTAAGAATACCGTGGGCCCAGGAGCGACTCGTATTAGTTTGGAAACTTTGGCGATTTCTGATGAGGTGAACAGTGTCACTGCCATTGGCAGTGCCGAGAAAGCGGTAGTCGTAAAGGATGGTCCTAAGAATACCGTGGGCCCAGGAGCGACTCGTATTAGTTTGGAAACTTTGGCGATTTCTGATGAGGTGAACAGTGTCACTGCCAGTGGCAGTGCCGAGAAAGCGGTAGTCGTAAAGGATGGTCCTCAGAATACCGTGGGCCCAAGAGCGACTCGTAAAAGGAAATGTGTGCCGATTTTTAATCAGGTGAACAGTGTGACTACTTCCAGTGGCAGTGACAACGACAGTGGCAGTGACTGTGAGTGGAGTCTCCGTGGAAAAAGCAATGCTATAAAAGGTAGAAAAAAGAAAAAGCCAAAGGCAAAGCCTCGAAAGAAAAAAGGCGCGGTGGTCGTCGAAGCGATACCGGTTAATGTTGATCACACACTATATTGCCGTTGCAGACGATTCTCCTATGGCGAGATGATTGCCTGCGACAATAAAAATTGCGTCATTGAATGGTTTCACTTTGCCTGTGTGGGTATCACAACGGCGCCGGAGGGCGAATGGTATTGTGAGGCGTGTCGGAATGCACATTAAAAATCCTGTCTGTCTACCTAAATAATCCAACAATAAATAACCCTTTAAGCAGTTTTTTTTATACATCAATCTTAATTTTTATTAGGTAACTTATGTTGTTAACAATAACATACAAGATTTAACTTTCTGAACGAGTCTGTTGTGGATGGTTCCGGGGGAAGACTCTCTTCCACTGCAATTTAGAGTAGAAAAATATGTTCGTCTGGCACATGTAAGGCGCTGGCTGCCCTCTCTCGCATTGCCTGCTGAAAACTCGAATGTCCGGATATGATTACAATTGGAACAGCCGCATTGCTGGATGAGACATGTGAGGCCAAGCGGTTGGCATCCAGACGCCCGGTGTGCACCGTTTCCCTGTATCGCACACTCTTGCGCATCTGCTCACATGACTCATCACAATCGGCGGGACAGAAGGCACACCGCTGATGCGCCAAATAGATGGAGTGATTGTAATTCCAGTACTGGGCAAACTCATGCAAACGATCGCGAAAATAGACATGTTGCAGATCCTGCGCACATATCAAATGACGTATGCAACACATGTCATCTTCGTTGTCCAGCACCTGGGCGACCAGCGGAAGTGTGGGCGCAATTGCCACGCCCTGCGCTATAATGAATATGCATTTGGCACGGCTTGCATCGTGCGCATAGTTGCCAATGGGGCCACGAAATTGCAGCACTTGCGTGGGCTGCAACGTCGCCAAGTATTCGGACATGAGTCCGCCGGCTCGCAGTTTGACCAGAATTTTAAACTGTTTGCCCACAAAGTCTGTCCAGTAGGGTGAGTAGAGTCGCAACACCGTATGGCCTGCAAGCTCAGCGCGCAACATTATATGATGACCAGGCGGAATGTCCAAAATGCTGTCACCATTCTCATCCTCAGTCAGAGTGTGGCCAAAGTGCAACATTCGCACCTGTGCATCTCCGTTCATTGCCTCATTGCTGAGCAGTTGAAATCTGGCATAGTTTTCGATGACGTTACGCTTGCCAGCCAAAAGTGCACGCTGGCTGGGAACTGCCCTATTGTCAAGAATGCAGTTCGTGCAACCATTGCCGCAGCAGTCAGACTCGCTCACTTCGTAAGGCATGTGCATCAACTAGAGATGGGCGATATTAAATGCACCCTGTGACTTATTCCCAATGATAAAACTATTTGGATTGGAATCACATACTCCGACTATATATAATTATTGCAACCTATTGCCTTTGCCTTTGCCTATGTTTAATTCTTATCTCATTGCAAGTGTAAGAGTAAAAGTATGAAATATAATAAAATAAATAGGGAAAACAGTTAAATCAAAATATCGAAGCAAAAATCAAGCAAAAGCGATATATCGATAACTTGTTAGTGAATGTAAAAAACGTTATCGATTCTCGATACCTTATTGATAGACAGATAAACACAACAAAAATACCTACAAATTTTTCTAATAGTCTCCAAGTGTTTCTATAATCATTGGGAAACTGTTTCAAAAATATTCACAAAATAATTCATGGATAAACGTTCTGCAGTGTGCCAGTTAAAGAGCACAGGTCAGCTTCCAGAGCCACAAGGGCAAAAATAATGTGCAACTAGTGGCGGAAGTCTTCATTAGCATCTGGAACTACTGATAACAGCAAGCAAACAACAGCAGCAAATTCAGACATTGTTTTCTGGTTGAGGGAACATGAATCTTGAATCATTATTTCGTGACTTTAACCCATGGTAAGCAATGCAGAAAAAAATGAGCTGAAAAACTTTCTATGTCCTACGTATGTATATCGCAATCTAAACCATTATTACAGTAAATTCATAGTACACTGCAGCCTATTTACATTCGTAACGCTTTTTGCGTTGCGACTCGATGGTTACATTGGTATGTCAATAAACTGACTTAGTGAGCGATCAAATTCCCTAAACTAATATTCATGATTAATTACAGATTGGCCCTATTGGGCCATTTTTACTCCGTTGTGGATTTGGAAATGCACTGCCATATTAGGCGCCATAGTGGGTGCCATTGTCTGGTGCCGCTACCCACATTATCGCCTTGAAGGCGACTCCTATACGCAGTTCAAGGCGATGCTCATATCGCTGTCACTGCATCTGATATTGCTAATGTTCGAGCTGTTGGCTTGTGACAAGCTCACGTCGGAGCGTCATCTGTGGGTGCTCGTCTTTATACCGCTCATCTTTGGCTCAGTGGTCAGTGTCGGTGCCTGTGTGTGGGCAGTTAAGCATGATCGCTCCTTCGAGCTCGAGCTGTTCTTGGCTGTTAATGCATTGCAGTTTGTATCATTGCCACTTAAGCTGGACAAGTTTGTCTACTGGAACTGGGACGTGGTGTTTGTGCCCATGTGGATTGTCATTTGTTTAAGCTTGGTCAGCGTCCTTTATAATATCATATTCTGTGGAATAATGATGCGCACACCGGAAGTGACGCTGCAGCAGAAGAAAGCTGCACTTAATGCAGCCGTTGGCAATATTTGCACCGTTCTTCCGTTGCTCTGCTTTCAGGTAAGTCCGTTTAAGTCTTAACGCACTGCGTTGGCGTTTATCTCCATTGTAATCTGGTTTTGTTCGTGCATTCACTCAGGTGGTTATCTGTGACAAGTTGGATGGCGAAATCAAGTTTCCGTACATTGTCGCCTTTGCTCCGCTGCTGGTCTCCATACTCGCGCTCATTATTTTAAGTTTTACCGCCAAGGGCGGCAACATGTGGTGGTTTGGTATTCGTAAATCGTTTAGCCAGTTTCTGCTTTCGGCCATGCCGTTCCTACAGGAGTACGGAAACATTAGCTATCATGCGGAGACGCAAAGCCATGCGGGTCAATCGGTGCCACTGGATGCCTCCTCATCATCGACAAGCAACATGGCTGCCACAGAGGCGATGCACGAGTTTAGCAAGCACGACAAGAAGAGCAAGAAAGCGGCCAAGAATGATATTTTAAAGCCGGTGGTGCCATTCATCAGCATTGATTTACCTGATTAGATGAATATCATGTTTAACACCGCACAACAACCAACTAACAATAGTTAACATTACTAGTAATGTTATCACATACACCACAAATATAGTTATATATTCACATATAGGCATTCACATACACACATACTTATCTTTAATTATGTAAACATTGGCCGTAGCTAATTCGAACTGAATTTAGTTTGTAAGTCTTTCCTATCGCACGCCGGATTCCAAGTCTCCTTTATCCAAATATGAATATATGTGTGTGTGGGTGTAGGACACCTGAGAACGGCTATGTGTAAATATATATATATTATTTTTAAGCTGATTTTCTACCCAAAATACAATTTAGTACACATAGTACACTCATGCATGGATACGCACGTATGAAATACATTTATTTTTGTATTTATTGTTTGTATTTGCTTTTCGAAAAAATAGTATTTAAATTCAGGCAATATTGTAACTTAATTTTTTTTATATCTTAAATCGTTTACCTTCTCTATGTGCAAGTATTTTATTTTAACGGTTTAAACAATTTTAATTATACCTGTACATAACTAACAATGCAAAAATTAAAAACCAACAAAAAAAATACTCCCAATTTATTTTTGTATTTATTTGGGAAAGGGTATATTTCTATGGGATATTGTATGCAAAGCCAAATTGTAATTCAATTTGTATATATTTGTATATACATATATAAGTTTTGACCCAAGAATTGCTTCTGTTAGAGATCTCCAAATAAAATACTTTAGAAAATATATATGTTTAATCTTTATTAAAATTAGGAAGCTACAAAGTTTTACAATTTTTGTTGAAGATTTTTTTTTATGTATATATATCAACCTACGATGTGTTGTCTAAAAAGTTATGCAAAGGTAAAAAGTTGCACATTAAAAAGTATAAATTTCATGTTTTAGTTTGGTTTGTAATATCAAAAACCATATCCGAATAGTCATTGGAATACATGAGAGGCACTCAATGAGAAGTTGACAAGATTAAATAATTGAAAAACACTTCAAATTATGAATAAAGTCAATATAAACAGCATGTTCACAATTTTCAACTGACATCTTTTTCTATGTCATAAAGAAATATAAGTTATCGTTCGTGCAAATTGGCAACAAACTATTAATATACTTTCCAATTAATACATACATATTATTAATGACTTTCAGAGTGTTTAAACTCTGTGTTTATATACAAATTTTTTGTTTCTCGTTTAAGTGTGTGGGTCGCATAATAACAATGTGTGTCATTTTCATTATGATTAGGAAATACACTATCTAATTTTTCTTTACTTTCAAAATGCGTACATTAATTTTGATCTTTTATTTTTGTTGTAAATAACCAAATAAAATTATATAGATTTCAATAAATTAGGTTTTTTTGGACGTGTACAGTAATAACATTTATGTAATTTTCAAAATTTCAACTCTCAATTTTAAATTCATCTAAATATTTTGGGAAAAAATTTAATTACCCTTAACATTAATGGTTAAGAATTTGGTTAGCTATATAGGTGTTGTTAATAAAAGTTTATCAAATCATCGAAAGCATATGGCAAAATACTAGTCAGTACCAGTTTTGTTGGCTTACCTTTTAAATTTATTTTTAATTTAAATTTCTCATATACTTTTATACCCTTGCCCAGTTTTCTAATTTTGTAATAAAGTATTTAGTGATCAGCGGAAAATACGAGCAAACATGCATCTAAGTTGATAAAACTTTTACTACAGTTTTTATTTTCTATTTTTAAGGGAATTGGCCAGATTGGACCACTATATCAGTCGAATGAGAAAGTTTTGTTGGATAGATAGAAAGATGTAATTTTTTGCCGAATAAATTTAATTGTTTGCTTCTTTCATTTTGACGTAAAAAAAGTTTTTTGTTTCATTAACAATTAAGCTGGGCTCAGGTGTACAAGGGTATATAATATTCGGCATGCCGAAAATATTCGTCGTACTATCTTGTTTAAAAACTACAATAGTTATGTGCGCATTTCTGTTGTTTGGAATTCTCATTACGATTACTGAATACATTTTAAACTCTATTCTTTGTTGCTACATTTTTAATTTTGCTCAAAGGATTTATCTCCAACATCGTTAAATTAATGCTATTTATATTGATTGATTTTATTTGTATTTTTTATGTTCAATTTGATGTTCGTTGCTTGATCCAGCTTAATTGACTATTGGCTGAATATATTTTTTTATTTTCGAATAAGTGTGTAATACTTTTGAGTATATTGGTGAGTCGAGGAGCGCTACATAAACCATAGGATCAACAAATTCGACTCCACTCACTAGAATTCAACATATGTTCAATGCACATGTATAAACGATATGTACTGCCGGCAAAAAATGTTAATACGTACTTATGCATTGAAGTTCCAAATCTTGCTTACAAATGAAATAGTTATGCTTGCTGCTAAAGTTAATATTAATAAGTAAATAATAACAATTGACATGAGATCATCAAAGTAGAGCAACGGCAATTTAGAAAACAAAACGAGCACAATATGAAAAACAAAATGTGTTTTAAATGTTTTCAGATAAATATTGGTTTACAAATCTGAGAGAACATGTTGTAGTTGTTATGTAGTTATTTTGAAAGGAAAAAAGGAAGGTGTGTCTGTGTATAGAAGAACTCACTTCAGTAAGTATATACTTAAATTTATTTTTGATCTAGATATAGTCGTATGTTAGTTACACCAAGTTGTCAATGTTCACTATATTACTAAAGATTTTTTTTTGTATTTATTGGTGTACCAATTAAGACGCAGGTGCCAAATAGAATAAATGATGGGTAAGTAAGATTACATTATGTAAAAAAAAATTTCCCTAAATTGCACATATATGTACATATATATTCATTCATATTCATATATATATATATATATATATATATATATATATATAGGGTGTGAATAGTGTTCAATAACAAATTGCACTTTTTTAATGTTGTCGCGAAAGATTTTCAAGCTCATTCGCATACTCTTTATCTACATATATGAATGCTTTTTGTTGTTGTATTCATTATTTACTATTTACTATAATTTGATTAATTGAAATGCTGGAACTTTTGAATTTTGTACGTTTAGTTAACATAATGCCGTTTAAATCGTAAATCGAGTTTATTAACTAACAATCTGGAACTCGGGAGAACAATAATAAATGTAGTTGAATTTATATTTTAATGTTCTTGTGATTATGGAAGCGCTAATGTTAAATATTCAAGTAGTTCAATTATATAATCGTACGTTTCTGCCAAGTCGCTTTCTATATATTGGTGCAGTAAAACTGTGTGTGTTTATACAGTATATAAATATAAAAACAATACCATATACATATACAAATATACTAAGAAAGATAGAAATTAGAAGTTGAACTGGGATTAGTTGGTTTTCGGCTTAGCACACAAATACTGCATCAGATTATCGCGCGATCCCTGAACAATCAACATGAATTGCGATGGGAAGTCCCAGATAATGGTGAAATGGAACAGCATATTGGCAATGGCAATCAAATATTCAAAAAATGCAAACCAACTAAAAGCTGTAAATAGATCAAAATACGTTATTATGATTATGTTCCCAATTGTATTTGACTAGCTAATGCTTAAGAGTTGGGCGCGTTATAATTTTTAGTGTATTTGTATGCATGAAATCTTTACAATATGAGGTCTCAAATTAACAGAGAGTAAACAAATAATCATTGGCAACCCAGTTATGAACAATCAATCACGTGCCCAACTCATTTATAAGTTTTATTAATTAAGCTTACCCAAATCATGACAATAAAAACGATGTTTGGCAAAGAACACCAGGAGACCTATAGTGCTCAATATGGATACTGCGAAGAGTATTTTTTTCCATTTGATGGATTGCCGTTGCTGTACGGTGAGCGTTTGCCGTGCATATAAAATGCCATTAAGCTTAATGGTAGCCAGCATGTAGCACAGTGAACATATCATAAAAGTAATAAAGATCCTTTCGTGAACGGCTGTAAATTTAATAATGATAATATTAATGCATATTGCTGATTAATTATAGCAAAAATAATTTCGTTGCTTACGATAATTCTCGCGATTGGATATATAGGTGACTCCGCCCAGTGCCGCAATTTCAATGCAATTGAGCACCAGAATTAGTGTGATTAACCTGCTAGTTTTGGGCACTAATGCTGGGGCAACACGCGCCAGCTGCGCCCGATAATAGTTCTTGTAGACAAAGGCAATGGGTATGCGCGGACCGAGGTGAAACGCAATGCTGAAACGCCAGAAATAACGTTGTGGACTGACGCCAGTAATGGCACTTATCGAGGGTATTATATTATAAACCTGTAGTATTAGAAATAATTTAATTTTGAATTCCATATTCCAATTCAGTAATCTGCCCATACCCTGCAATGTGTCTCGTGTACATCGTCGTACTGGAAGACGTAGGCGGTCACAAAGCATGTGAAGAGCGTAATCAGTGGCAGCAAAGCAGTAACCACACAAATCTCATGAAAGCTGGCCAAATAATGTACGGCGATTGCTGGTTGCTCATGCTGCAGTTGCTGTTGCTTAAAACTAGACGTTGTCTCTTGTTGTTGCTGTTGTTCTTGTTGCTTTGATGATGCTGCATACTGTTCAAACGACAATCAATCGAAAATTTTTGTTTAGATACATATTTATATATATTAAAATAGAAATCAATGAACCTTTGAATAGGAGGTTAACACATTTCGAAGATTTGGCGCTTACCTCGCTAACATATTGATGAGTCTGTGGTTAGATGCACAACAACAAAAAGCTCTATAATAAAATGATAAAAGAACAAATATTTAATTATATGTAAAATCAAAAATACAGCGTATAAACAAATTTAAAATTAAAAGTAATTAAAAAATTAATTTTTAATTTATTTAATTGAATTAGCAACAATAATATAAGTTCAAGTAATCCCTTTTAAATAAGATAAGTTAATATGCTTCAGCTATACAAGCGTAAATGAATTAACTGGCCAAAAACAAAAAATATAATAATTAAGAGCGAACGCTTAACGACACTTTCATCTTATAGAAATCTCTAGATGTATTTCAAATTACTTCCCAATTTGTATAGCCTTGAAGAGCGTATTGAAATTTGTTTACGAATGGAAAATAGGTGCTATAATTGGAATGGGTGAAAATTTGAATGTTCTTGCGAATTTTTTTTTAGGTATCAAATTAAAAAAATAGTGACGTTTTATATGAGGCTATATATAAACTATAGCCATGCGCTTTAGGGATTAGGGGCACCAATAATCATCCGGAGAGAGGCTAAGACCTTCATAAAATATATACGTAAGACACAAGGATATATTTCTACATAGATAAACACAAATGAGAAGTTGCTAAATAGTCAAGTCCCAAAATGTGAACTATTCACAGCAAAATGGTAAACAAAATGGATATACATTTATATATATATATGTATGGATGCGAGTACGTTTGTTGTGAGCAGAGCGAAAGGCAAAAGAAACCAGGAAGACGCAAATCCCACGTGAACTTGATAAGTGGCAGGGTAGCTAGAAAAGAGGGTCAAAGTGGGCAGGGGCACAATTTGGCCGCCGGCATGCGCAGCAAAGCTTAAGATTAATGGTTGGACGGATGCGGAGGCATATTTGCTGAAAAACCTGGCAGAGGAAAATTACATTGGATTGTAAAAGCAATAACAAATTGCCAGAGCTCTTAATATAATATATATATATATATATATATATTATTTTCTTTTTGTGTTTTGTTTTTGTTGTGGATGTGGGTGGATATGAGCGGAAGGCGGTGCAAGGTCAAAAAGCGTGCGCTGTCAATAAGTTATATAATGCTAAGGACAAACAGCTGCGCACTTGCAACAAAAGGCAAAATCAGCTTTAATTCAAGAAAAACTAATTCCTTCCGTTGTTGAATATATATATATATATATATATATATATAGGGAATAAGAGAGAAAGAAAAGAACGAGAGAGGAGAGATATACACATCCGCACAGAGTGAAACTTACTGTTGGACCGACGCTGGCGTCAATAAATTCGCCGCAATTGCTTCTGGCATCGGATGCAATTGTTGAAGGTGACGTCGCCATCAATGTTTTTGCGACGCTATCTGCTGAAACTGGTGCCGCTGGCGATGCTCCTGTGGGAGGAGTTGTTGTATTTGTTTTCTGCATATTTTACGGCACCGTTGATGCTTCTTAGCATAATTTGTACGCCACGAATATGACGACGGTGTTTGTTCACGCGCGCGCTTGTCTCGCAACTATTTTTTTTATTCAAAAATTCTTACGCCTACTCACAATGCTTTCATTTTTTCTACAATATGAAATAGCTCTCACGTTAACATTAAATGAGCGAAATGTTCTCACCTCATGAATGGACTAAATGTGATCACGCATGCGCAGGCTCTGTCTCTGTTTAATCAGCTGTTCAGCTGTGACGTCAGACAAACATCGTACTGCACAAAAAAAACAGTAGTTCACTATGTATGTGTTAGTTTAACGTTTTTCGTAATTTATTTTTAGATACTTTTCGTAAAATCGATTCGATTGGATCTTCACGTATGCACTTCCGTAAATAAATATAACATAATATTTGGAAAAGTAAGTAAGCTAGAGGGGGATTTAAGCTAATTGAAAATCAACGGTTTTTGAATAACATTGATTAACAGAACATATGATAGCAATTAACAGTAAAAATCGTAAAAGTCTGTTCGATTAATCATTCTTCCCAAGCCATTTGAGTAATAGACATAAATTGAAGGCAAAAAGAATAGACTCATTCCTTAATTTATTTTTTTATTTATTTATCGTCGTTTTGACACGCGTATTTTATACACATGAACAAAATGTAGAGTCTATGTTGACATTACAAAAACAGCTTATTCTATAACAGAGATTATGTTCCTGCGCAATGTGTAATCTTATATTAGTTTATTATCCTGTTATTATAAGTTTTTTGATTCAATTTATGCTCTCTTAAGCTCTAATTAATTTTCTGTACATTGTTGGTTTACGTCGCGCTTACGTGCTTACGTTGCTGACGTCGATATCGATTTATCGATACTTTTTAAAGTACAACCAATCTACAGAAAATAGTCCATTCAACAAGTGCAATTGTAATCAAAATCAAAAAATTAACAATATTCCATTCAAATCGAATTAATAAAACGTCAATGAATCATCAGAAAATTCATTCAATTCTTTTCAAACATTATAGAGCTAACGCCAACCATACCTAAATTACATACATATATTGAACATATTGTAATAAATACACAAATTTATTCATGCTCAGTGATTTTCAAGAAAAAACTATGAGTTGTTTCAGTGCAATGAATACCCCCCTGTTGGGGGAAATGGAGCAGACAATTTGTATGCTTGAGCGTGGAACAATTGTAACAAAACTTTATGGAAAGCAACGACGCCCCGACCGACGACATCTAATGCTTATTAGAGAAACTCGTCAGCTGTTATGGTCGACAGTTGCAGCTCAGACGCGCACCGAGTATGAGGGAACGATCCAGCTACGGGAAATACGAGAGATTCGCGTTGGAAAGAACTCAAAGGAGTTCCGACTGAATGCCGATGACTGCCAGCGTTTTGAGAACAGTAAATGTTTTGTCATTATGTATGGCAACAGTTTCAAGCTGAAGAGTTTCTCGGTGGTTGCGCTCTCCGAGATTGAGGCAGATAACTGGGTGCGGGGATTAAGATATATGGTTAAGGATACAATTAGTTCGTCCTATCCCCTACAAATTGATCGTTGGCTGCGACGTATATATTATTCATTTGAGAATGTCAACTCGCACTTGGCCAAATCGGAGCAGAACTCCCAAGTGACCATCAAGGATTTCAAAACGTTCCTATGCAGCGTCAGTTGTAAAATGAGCACCAGTAAATTTATGGAATGCTTCACTGACGATATAAGGCGAAAACACGATTTAAAATTTGACGACTTTTCGCGTCTATATCAGAAGCTTTTACTGCCCGCTAATTTTGTCAATGTTCTCGGGGGTACCGAGTTTGCCTATTCGGAGGACAGGAAGGTCGTTCGACCCATTGAGTTTAAAAAGTTTCTGGAAAGTGAACAGCACGATTATAATGTTGGAGAACTAAATATCATATCCGGTTTCATGCGCGATTTTGTGCAGGATGTTGAACGGGACATACAAGAGCCATATCTGACCATCGCTGAGTTTGTTGATTATCTCTTCTCAAAACAAAATGATCTATGGGACACAAAACACGACAGTGTCTTCATGGACATGAACCAGCCGCTGTCCTCCTACTGGATCGCCTCATCCCACAACACATATCTAACGGGCGATCAATTCTCTAGCGAATCCTCGTGCGAGGCATATGCTCGTGCCCTGCGCATGGGCTGCCGTTGCATCGAGCTAGATTGCTGGAATGGTCCCGACAATTTGCCCTATATATTCCATGGGCACACGATGACTTCAAAGATCAAATTCATGGATGTCATCAAGACAATTAAGGAATATGCATTCGCTACATCCGAGTATCCCGTCATATTGTCCATCGAACAGAATTGTTCCCTGGAACAACAGCGTAATATGGCACATGCCCTGATTGAGGTAAGTCTATTACAAGCATATGTGTATATAAATGTCTGTAATTGATTAAGTCTTACGTTTATTCGCTGCAGGTCTTTGGCGATATGCTTCTCACACAGCCCTGTGATCGAAACGAATTGCATTTGCCATCGCCCAATCAGCTGCGCCGCAAAATAATGCTGAAGCACAAAAAATTGCCGCAATTCGATGAGAATATTAATGCTATAAATTTACCATCGATTGCTGCTGGTAACAATGGAACGATCGCTTCATTTAGCCATCGAACTTCGCTGGGCGGTGTGGCCGATGACAATGAGAATTTGCAGAAAATATTGAAGAAGGGATTATTGTACTTTAAGGATCCAGTCGATAAGTCATGGAACCTCTATCAATTTGTACTTACCCAACAGGAGCTAATCTACACATCCGAAATTAGTGAATGCCGCAATGGCAATTCGGAAGATGATGATTTCGGTCTGTCATCCTGTACCTTAAATAGCAACATGCAACAGAAACAGAAAGATACATCGGCCAATGATGAGCTCCATTTCGGTGAAAATTGGTTTCACGGCAAATTGGAGGGTAAGTGCAGATTTCATTATAATTCCTAATTGGTCAAGATTTCGTAAGCATTCGTAAAAGTAATAATTCAATAATTGACCGCAAAATTAAGTTGCAAACAAATGTAAATTTTGTGTTAAAAATTCAATTTTTATATCTCCGTTAGTTTTTGTTAAGAATTATTACTTAAATGGATTTCTCTTTGTAGGAATTAAAGTGTTCGGTTTTATAAAATTTGGTTTTAGGTGGAAGACAAGAAGCGGATCAATTGCTGGAAAAGTATAAGCATCTGGGCGACGGCACCTTCCTGGTACGTGAATCTGCAACGTTTGTTGGGGATTATAGCTTATCTTTTTGGCGTCGAAATCGACCCAATCACTGTCGCATTAAGCTAAAGCATGAGAATGGATCTATTAAGTATTATCTGGTCGAGAACTTTGTATTTGATTCGCTGTACTCGTTGATAGTGTATTATCGTAAAAATATGCTACGTAGCTCGGAGTTTTCGATTATACTTAAGGAGCCAGTTCCACAGCCAAAAAAGCATGAGAGTCAGGAATGGTTCCATCAAAACACCACCAAGGAGCAGGCTGAACAGGGGCTGCTCAAACTGGAGATTGGATCGTTTTTGGTGCGGCCATCGGTGCAGAGTGTCAATACGTTTGTCATATCATTCACGATACATCGCAAAACTAAACACTGTCGCATCATTCAGGAGGGTCGACTTTATGCCATTGACACAATGCAGTTCGAGTCCTTGGTGTCGCTCATCCACTATTATATGAGGAATCCGCTATATCGCAACGTGAAGCTCACCCATCCCGTTTCACAGGATCTGTTGCGACAGACACTAATTGACAATGCCCAGCAGCATGGAGAGCATAACAATAATGATAGCTCTGGTGCCTCCAATTATATGGGTGCCAATTTGGAGGAATATGTCACATGCAAAGCTCTGTATAGCTACAAAGCCGACAAACCCGACGAGCTCTCCTTCCCAAAGCATGCGATTATTACGAATGTCCAAAGGAATAACTCCATGTGGTGGAAAGGCGATTACGGTGGCATGATACAACAACATCTGCCAGCCAACTATGTCAAGGTAAACATAAGTATCTACTTACCAATTACTTATTATTGTACAACCAAAAATATTTGAAATTTAATAAATTCGTTTTTTTTGAAAGGTAATTGATTCAGCAACAGAGGATTACAATTCGGTCAACGATGAGGGAAATGATGGTCGCACCGATTCCATTGAAATCTATGGAGCAGTGGCGTCTCTCTTTGAATCGAATGAACCTGGCATTATAATTAAGCTGCAGATACAAACACCAACGATGCAAAATCCCTTCGTGATTGGTTTCGATATTCAGGAGACGGCTTACGAATGGATCAAGGCCATACATGATGCCGCACTGATCGCTAGTCAATTAGCAACGGAACGGCGCAAAAAGGAGCGGACGGCCCGAGTCGCCAAGGAGATGTCCGATTTGATAATATATTTTCGCAGTGTACCGTTTCGCGATCACTCTTGGATTTTCCAGGAGATGTCTAGTTTTCCCGAAACGAAAGCCGAGAAGCAGTTTATACAACAGAATATGGCGATATTCCTATCATATCATCGCAATCAAGTTAGTCGCGTTTATCCCAAGGGTCAGCGCTTGGACTCATCCAATTTCAATCCGGTACCATTTTGGAACATTGGCTCGCAAATGATAGCGCTTAACTATCAGACGGGCGACAAGGCAATGCAGCTTAATCAGGCGAAATTCCGTAATAATGGTCAATGCGGCTACGTGCTGAAGCCGGCATTTATGAAAACTGAAAGCTTCAATCCCAACAATCTATTATCGGACGGTTTGAATGAAGTCATGGTTACCATGCGCCTTATAGCGGCACGTCATTTATTCCGTGGCGGCAAATCGAATAATCCGCAAATTGTTGTGGAAATCGTCGGAGCTAGCTACGACAGCGGCATCAAATATCGCAGTAAAGTCAATGAGAATGGCTTCAATCCAATTTGGAACGAATCCTTTGAGTTCATCGTGCACAATCCGCATTTTGCACTGTTGCGCTTTGAGGTGCAGGACGAGGATATGTTTGCAGAAACGCATTTCATAGCACAGGCGTGTTATCCGTTGACCTGCGTTCGCCAGGGCTATCGCAGCGTCGTTTTGCGCAATAAGTTCAGCGAGGAACTGGAATTGTCTTCCCTACTAGTTAACATTGAAATTTCAAGTCGGGCGACATCCTAAGGCAAAAACTTACGCTGCTGGAATATTGCAAAGCATACATATCAAAACACAACACAACACACAAAACTTATCTGTATCTGTATCTGTAACTGTATCTGTATTTGTATCTGTTGTGTTAACTTAAACGCACATATACATACACACATCTACTTAGCTACATTCTTCACACTTATATATGTATGTACATATATGACTGCTGCAACTGCTAAAACTATGTACATTCTTAACGCGCGTAATCCATGGGAAGATCTGAACACACGCTTATGTGATACCCATGCATTTCATTAGCTTTGGCTGGAACATGATTTACAGGATTAGCGATTTGCTTATGTGGATAATTAATTTCTCAACAAAAAAGAACAGCTGTCTTCCGTTCAAAATACAAATTATTTATTTTTTATATGAGAAAATGATACAGTAGTCTCAAGTAAATAACTGATTAGGTTGAATAACATATATTGAACAAAAAAAAAATAGTTTTTGTTTGTTTAAGAAGTCATTCTTCCACCGATAGTTTCTATGCTATATAAAAGTTGTACATACTCGTATTTGGACAACGTTCAATCAAGTTAGTTTTAAAAAATGAGGCTAGCTATCATGGAAGCCGACTGATCAAGAGTATATATATATATAAATATGTAATGACAAAATAATAGTCTAATACCATCTACAAATCTAAACAAAATTATACTTTAAACATATTTGCTAATATTTACCCATGGAATTGTGTGGCGTTGCCTACTTAATTCTTTATCGGTAAAAGACTCGCAATTTATTCTTTTTACACAAACATGCGCTCTTTTGGAATTAAAAATTCCCAAGCCAAGTTTATATGTAGTCATCTTAAAACATTACCTATGAGCTTAGAATTCATTTACATTTACACTGCATTTTCCCATTTTGCATATCACTTAACTAATTATGGCTTGCAAATCGGTAAGTAACTACACCACTTTGCCCGGTGGACATGCATATTTATATATACAAAATTTAACTAAATGCTTAAAACTTACTTTTTTTGCTTTCATAAAAAAGTGCAGTCTCGGAAATGAGTTTAAGGAGACTTAAATGAAAAATGTTGTGCCTACTTTCCATAGTCGGCAAATTTACTGTGTCGAGCTTTGTTAAATCAATCGAACAAAGGTTTTTACATGAACCTTTAAAAATGAGTAAAGTCGATTAAAAAAAAAAAACAATAATTTTTATGCGGTATATACCCACAAATTTGGCATTTTCATAGATTACTCTTAGATTTAACTTACATCTATTGGTTTGACCCAATTAATCAGCCAGCCAGCACAAAGAGTTTGATATTTATACATATATATTTGCTTTTACACAAATTAGAAATATTATTTTAATACTGTTATATCATCCACGTGTGTACAAAAACATTAACTATACCGTCTTCCTTTGTTTCTCGATACCAAATAAAGTTTATACGGTATAAGTGATGTCAAATTTATTGTCGACCATGCCAATAAGCTGAAAATTGAAATGAAATAATGTCATATCTACAATTGGCAACTGGCTTCGTCGATAATATTCGCATTATTAATTGCGAAAGATCAAACTAATTGTATATTGGATTAAAGTCATACATTGTTATTTTATTATGTGATTGGATTTATCAACATTATTTTTTTTTCATCTTTATTTTTTTTGGACATTGTGGTGAATGTGTGAAATACGAAGAAAGTTAATTTAAAATTCGCGTCTATGATATTTGTCAGGATCAAAGTATGATGTAACAACAACACGATCGCTAAATTTGCGTCCAGTCAATGCTTGTTGTGCCTTCTGACAATCGAGAACCGAGTTAAATTCGACAAACACTTTGCCGCAACCGGGAACTTCCACGCCCTCAATCGGTCGGGGTATTTCGACGCTCCGAACGACGCCATATTTCGTGCACTCTTCTTTAATATCTTCCAATATGTCCTCGTATTCTTCTTCATCACGCAGCTCGTCGGGTGTGACCATGTTTAACAAGCAAAGTACCTCGGTGGGTGGGCCTGATGTCACCACTGTCGATAGACCCGGTACTTGCAACATCACCGACTGACTGGTGTTAGATGGGTTCTGAGCATTTTTGGCACCAACACTGGCACGCTGAACGATCAGTTTCTTGTCACCTAGCTGCATGCCATTCAGTCCAGCAATTGACTTAATTGAAGCAAATAAATCAAATAAAAAGCATTAAGTACACATAATGAAATAGCATCAGACAAACATAGTCGAAGGGAAGCAAGCAGAGCATGGATCAACTTACCTGATCAGTAATGCTAAGATCAACGTATTCGCAAAAGGCATATCCCTTACTTAAGCCAGTTGCAGCGTCCTTAACAAGGTTAAAGGCTCTCAGCTTTCCAAATGATAGCAACAATTCCTTCACCTGCAATACAATAAATACTTCATATTTCATATATGTTCTAGAAGATTTATTTTAATATTTCTTAGTTACCTGTTCGTCATTTAAATAGTTTGGTAGGCCTCCAATAAATATTTTGTGTGGTGAATCGGGTACCACTGTTGAGATAACTCCACTGGACACTGTAAAATAGACGGTAACATAGTTTTGTATCTTTGCCACGACGTGTGTCTGTCTGTTCGTCTGTATTATTTATCAAAGTATTTCTCTTTTGTTCATATAGTCTTGGAGTTAGTAAATCAGTAAACATATTTCGCCGACAAAGTTCTTACCAACAGCGGGCTTCACGGCCGGAGTGTCGGTGATGCCAGGCATTGGTTGATAATCGTGTGGGCGCCTTATTTTAAGGTCTTGTCCTTTTAAATTGATGCCATCGAAGGCCATGGCCTGGGTGGTCTCATCAATAGATCTGAATTCGAGGAAAGCAAAGTTCTTGTCCAGATTAATTTGACATGCCAACACTGGGCTGCCAGCGGCTTGTGCTAAACCAACTAAATGCATTTGTTGATTAAAAAACTCCATCATTTCCTCTTCAGTGACACCGAACGGAATGTTGCCCACATACAAGCGACGTGCCTGTCGCGTAATGGTCGAGCCCACCACAGGCACAGCTGTTTGCGGTGTATCTGGGACGACGCTGGCCGGGATTTGACCGGACGCCTGCATTGCTTTGTACTGCATTGGTGTTATGTGCTCAAATCCAGGCGGTGGCACATCCCAGTACAATGATGGCTTCCGGCGTGAATTGCGGTGATGGCGACGATCCCTAGACCGTTCACGGTGGCGGTCACGAGACCGGGAACGATGGCGACGTCTGTCGCGGTCACGGTCACGATCTGTTTCATGTTTCAAATATATATCTATATATATTAACAATAGTTGGTAATGTATTGCAATAAATAGGCATGATGATATATTCAGCTGAATGCATGTTTGAATAGGCATGTGCGAGTTGGTGGCTGCTAGCTTAAAGTGCTAAATGCTTGAAGGTACTGTACGTACATTTGCATGTTCACAGAAGTTTATGTACCTAAATACAGATGGACCTTTTTTCAGCCGACAACAGAAATAATCTTTTGTATATGCCCATATATGCATAAACATAAGCATATTTCAAATGTGTGTGATGTATACTCATGGGGATTTGCACACATACTTGTCATACATGCATACATCCCCACTCATATGTACTGTCCCATCGCCGTGTACAATGCGGTTATTTTGATGGGAAACATGTTCATAGATGTATAAATGCATATGTATGCATTAGTCTTAGGATAAGTTGCAACTGCAGCCCAAGCCAAACAACCGAAAACTCAATCATACATACATTAATTTGCACATATACGTATATATGAGCGTGTGTGTATATGTGCATACATACATACATACATGTGCATTTAGCCAACAATATGTCTGCCGGTGAGTGTTCGTAGGCGCCAATGGTTTTATAACTG
Source organism: Drosophila demipolita (assembly GCA_035042405.1). Classification (NCBI taxonomy): domain Eukaryota; kingdom Metazoa; phylum Arthropoda; class Insecta; order Diptera; family Drosophilidae; genus Drosophila; species Drosophila demipolita. Next base: position 845,774 of record JAWNLI010000047.1, on the reverse strand, counting down.
ACAAACAATTTCTATTATGCTTTATTAAGTACACATGTGAAGATTATATTTGCAGGCATTAATACTTTCCAGTATTATATTTATGTGAACTTATGTACATGCATGTGTAATTTAACCGATGCGCAAAGATACGAACGTTAATAGATACGTAACTTAAAGGCATGTCATTGTTATTAAATTGTATAACTTACCATCATATCCCATGGTAATAATAATACAAACAATTTAGATTAAAACGATTTTTGATACTTTTTGCCTATGAAATATGTATCTCCTTAAAATGCGAATGCGTATGTCAATAAATATCTGCGAAACGATATAAAACAGAACACGTGAAAAATCGTGGAACAATGAATTGAAACACGAACGCTGACACGGTTGCAGTGGCTTTAGTAAATACCGATGAATCGATTGCATTTTTGAGAACTATTTCTTGCTTATCGATACAAATCAAGATAGTTCACCTAGTCTTATATATATATATTTTTGTTTTGTATTATGAAGTCAATTAATCACAGTTTTGCTGTAAATAATGAGTATAAAAATATATTTACCAACCGAGTACTTCTATCTAAAGCGGACCTGTAATCTGTATGGACAGTTACACATCAGCGAGGACAATGTGGTCGTATATTATGTGGTGGATGTTGACAGCTATAAGCCAAACTCTGATTCCAATAAAATGCGATTCTTGGGAGCAATCCTATGCAATGATTCCTCTTCGGACTCCAGCTATTGCCGTTCACATGATATGATCTTATGCTTCACGTATACTAAGGACTCGCCAAACATTTCACTTACTTTCACTGGAATAACGCCCGAATGTTTAAAGCCAATCAAACTGATACTTTACGATCAAGAAATAGTGCGAAGCCTGGTTGTCAAAGGAAAGAACACACTCAACAACTGGACAATAGAGGGTCATGACGAGTGCGACTTCAATATGCTGGCTCATTTAGTCCAACCCAAACCAGATGTGTGCCGCAACTCAACTGATTTAAGTTTCTATGGAAGCCGATTCTTATGTTTGCTTGCAAATATTCCAATGCAGTTGCTTGAAAATATGGTCTGCAATACATTCGTGAACAGTATAATTACTCATACTGTTATTTACAGGCATTATAAGGAGTGGAAATTGATATATGCAAATGGGTGAGGTTAATCAGAACTATATATATATATTTTGATTCTGATTTTAATTCGATTTTTTTTGCCTTCCCAGTTCTAGATTGGGTAATATATTAATAGATCGAGCATTGGGTATTATATTGATGCTGACATTGTTTACGCTTGTGTCTCATCCAGGTGATTACCTTATTCAAATCTCCCACGTAAGCTGAACGTTTTAGTTGATGAGATCTCGTACGCTAAAATACATACCTACTTATTATTTTACAGATCATTATAAATCAGCTGTACAGCCTTCTGAATGTTTTGGAAGGCAGTCCTATTGGCCTGAAGCTAAACATGCACCTGAATAATTTTTTTCTTGATTGCTTTAAATATCACATTGAATTGTGGTCAACATTTTTGGGTATAATATAAATAGAAACTTATGTTTATTTATTATATCAATAAATTTATTTTGTATTTCAGACTTAATTGAACCGATTGTACGACAAATTTTTCTTGCGATTGGTGCATTTGGATGTTTTGGACTCACATATCAAATAGCACTCCTTACTGACTTAATATCAATTGTTGGCTTACATGCTCATTGCTTTTACGTTTATACCAAAGTGTAAGGGCGGTGCAAACATTTGCAAAACAATCTGAATATAACAATTCAAAGACTACGAATTATTTTAGGTTGAACAATGTTGAACTAAAAGGACTTTCAGTATTATGGCAAGTGGTACGGGGTAATCGTTGTAACATTTTAAGAAGTAAGCACATGCCAAAATAAATTTATCTCAACATATATATTAACTTTTTTTTTAATTTCCAGATAGAAGCGAAGCCCATAATTATATGAATCAACAGCTTTATCTAGCAACGATTTTCTTTGCCGCAATATTATTCTTGTTTCCGACTACACTTGTCTACTATGTTGTGTTTGCAACGGTAAGTGTGCACGCGGATATGTCATGTTGCCATATTTAATAATTTAAAACCCTTTAATTACAGTTAAAGGCCCTTACTTCTGCCACATTAGAGATTCTAGATTTTATCCGTGGCAAGCTTTTAAATTTTCCTGTCGAAATTTTTTTTAGATACTTTAGAAAAGGATTTTATGAAATTGGTAGGCAGTCGTACTATTCAATATTATTAATATAAATTATAATTAATTTTTGTAATTTAGATTCCCTAAGAGTCCTGGACATCCCACTCCAAAAACAATTAGTTTTTGCACATCGAAATTCTGAAATATTAATATTTGTATATAAGCTTCAAGTTTAAAATTATTTCAAAAAAACGTAACGTGATGGATATAATCTGCAATTGCTTCTTCTTGAAATATGTACATATTACCATTAAGCAGATAATGTATTGTCTGATTAAAGATTGTTCAAGAATGAACATGAGACGCTGCGAAGCTCAGCTAATTTTAAATGACAAAGAGTCATATACAGTCCACTTTCAAGTGGCTGCATTTAAATAAGAAAACATCACATGAAGTTGCTCAAGTATGAACATTGGACGCTGCAAAGCTCAGCTATTTTAAGATAAATAAACATCACATTCTTAGAAAAATAAAGCTCAGCTATTCTAGACCACACATAGAGTCACTCTACAAACGCTGCAAAGCTCAGCTAGTTTAAGAATAAACATGAAGTCGCCCTACAAGCGACTCCGTTAATATAAATGAACATAACATGAGGTCGCCTTACAAGCGGCTTCATATGTATTTAGACTTAAGATTTTTGTATAAAATAAAGAAATGCTCATCAGAGCAAACAGTTCGATTCTAAACGTCGTCTCATCGTGTTGACTGCACCATATACGTGTTTCACACAGAGATCATACCCAATAAAAAAATGTTTTTCGGAATTGGCGTTCCCGTATTTTTTTTTACAATTTTACCTTATTTCTTTTAAATTGCATTTTTCATGTAAAAGTGGAAATATGGAGGTCAATAACCTTATTTGTAGAACTAGACAATATTTGCAATGCATTGCCCGCTTTGTTGTAATACCCTTACCGTGTGTTTCATTCTGTTTTCAACATAAGTAGCTTATGCGATTTATGTTATATCGATAGTTCGATGAAATATAAGCAACGCTGACAGGTTTAATTTCCACAAATGTTCTCATTTTACTACGCGTTAGTTTCCGAACGGTTGTGTAATTTAAGATTATAATTTTTTTCCATCCATATTGAAATGGAAAATTCGGCAAAAATGAAAACTCCAACACCAAAACAACATCGCCTAAGATCTAACACTCAGCGAAATCAGAATTTTGGCAAACATGGCCCACAAAAGCCAAACGAAGGTGTCTCAGACGGTGGCCCGGCTGAAAAAAGACCACGATTTGGTCAGAATAATCAAAATGGCGGCGGTGGAGGCGGCGGCGGAGGTGGAAATCGTCGTGTTGGTAATCAAAACAGGTCGAATTTTCAAAATCAGAATAATGCAAACGTAAGTACATAAAGACTATAAAAATAAAAATAAAACAAGTTGCATTAAATTCGATTTAATGCTGCCGGCGACAATTTGCTTATTCCATATAAGAGGATTATGTCTTCTACAAAGTTTCTCTAGCAGACTATTTTGTCTGAGGGTACATTGAAAAAAATGCTCAAATCATAAATCTGCATTTCCAAGTGTTTTCAATTGAAAAGTACAAGTGGGTACATTCAGAATGGCGGTCAGCTAAGTGTATTAATGTTGTGTTATTAAAAAATGCAATAAATACGTGGCAGACATCAATGTTAAATAGAAAAATACGTCGGTCTATAATTTGGAGTCAGTTGAAATACAATTTTCAAAACTGCAAGCATATAAATACTATTTTTTTTCTGTATTATGCTTAGCTGAATTTAATGCATATATGTTTGGTATACACAAACCTATGCATCCATGAGCGTGTGTTAATGTGTATGGTGTATCCGTTAGCGTTGTACAGTATGTTCATTTATCTATTTATCTTAGATACAAGAAACAACATATATACGCATATGTCTGAATTTTTTTCGTTTTTAATTGAAAGTACTGTTTTCATATTTATTTATTTATTATATTTATCTTATAAATATGAAACATTTTCGAAAAATTATATTTATTTACATAACTATAGAAAATCATTTTGCCTTAATGAAGAAAAGTGAGTGTCCATAATTATGTGGCCAGCACTGTACATACGAAGCCAAGCAGAAGTTGCTCAAGTATGAACATTGGACGCTGCAAAGCTCAGCTATTTTAAGATAAATAAACATCACATTCTAAGAAAAATAAAGCTCAGCTATTCTGGACCACACATAGAGTCACTCTACAAACGCTGCAAAGCTCAGCTAATTTAAGAATAAACATCACATGGAGTCGCCCTACAAGCGACTCCGTTAATATAAATGAACATAACATGAGGTCGCCTTACAAGCGGCTTCATATGTATTTAGGCTTAAGATTTTTGTATAAAATAAAGAAATGCTCATCAGAGCAAACAGTTCGATTCTAAACGTCGTCTCATCGTGTTGACTGCACCCTATACGTGTTTCACACAGAGATCATACCCAATAAAAAAAATGTTTTTCGGAATTGGCGTTCCCATATTTTTTTTTTTTTTACAATTTTACCTTATTTCTTTTAAATTGCATTTTTCATATAAAGTGGAAATGTGGAGGTCAATAACCTTATTTGTAGTACTAGACAATATTTGCAATGCATTGCCCGCTTTGTTGTAATACCCTTACCGTGTGTTTTATTCTGTTTTCAACATAAGTAGCTAGTAGCTTATGCTAAGTGTATTAATGTTGTGTGATTAAAAATGCAATAAATACGTGGCAGACATCAATGTTAAATAGAAAAATACGTCGGTCTATAATTTGGAGTCTGTTGAAATTAAATTTTCAAAACTGCATGCATATAAATACTATTTTTTTTCTGTATTATGCTTAGCTGAATTTAATGCATATATGTTTGGTATACACAAACCTATGCATCCATGAGCGTGTGTTAATGTGTATGGTGTATCCGTTAGCGTTGTACAGTATGTTCATTTATCTATTTATCTTAGATACAAGAAACAACATATTTACGCATATGTCTGAATTTTTTTCGTTTTTAATTGAAAGTACTGTTTTCATATTTATTTATTTATTATATTTATCTTATAAATATGAAACATTTTCGAAAAATTATATTTATTTACATAAATATAGAAAATCATTTTGCCTTAATGAAGAAAAGTGAGTGTCCATAATTATGTGGCCAGCACTGTACATACAAAGCCAAGCAGAGTGACAATGTTTGTCAATTGCTTGGGTTGTTTTGTTATTGAGTCGCAATAATTTGCTGAAAACTCTAGTTGAACAATTGCGTAGTGTAAATCACATTTATTTCTTTCTTTACATACTCACATCGATATGTATAATACACACATATATAACTAAAGTCTGCAACTGAAGCACCAAAAGTGGAAGGAGGAAATCTAAGTGAGAAAGCTATCGAAGCTAAGAACAATGCAAACATTAATCAAGCTGCCCAAGCTCAAGCCCAACTTCAAGCTCAGGCCCAGGCTCACGCCCAAGCTCAGGCTCAAGTCTATTCGCACTCTCAAGCCCAAAACCAAGCATTTAAAACTCGTGGAGGCGGTGGTGGTGGTGGCGGCGGTGGTGGTGGTGGCGGCGGCGGCGGCGGTGGTGGTGGCGGCGGCGGAGAAGGTGGTGGTGGCGGCGGAGGCGGACAAGGCGGCGGCCGCGATAGAAATCGGGGATCTCGTGGTGGTGGCGGCGGAGGCGGACAAAACTCTGGCGTCGGTAATAACACCCAGCGTGGCGATGATTTTGTTTTTCAACGTATTCACAGCCTCAGTGGCCCCACCCACGAGCTGCCGCCAATCGAAGTCGCGCAGGATACAAAATTCTCTGGCCGCAATCGTCTTTTTGTTGGCAATTTGACCAACGACATTACCGATCAGGAATTGCGCGATATGTTCCAGCCGTACGGCGAAATAGGGGAGATATTTTCAAACCTTGAAAAGAACTACACATTCCTTAAGGTCGACTATCACAAAAATGCCGAAAGCGCCAAGCGTGCCTTAGACGGCACCCAGCGAAAGGGTCGCCAATTGCGCGTCCGTTTTGCACCAAATGCAACCATCTTGCGTGTTAGCAATCTAACACCTTTTGTATCCAACGAGCTGCTTTACAAGTCCTTTGAAATATTTGGACCCATAGAGCGCGCCAGCATCACGGTCAATGATCGTGGGAAATCTTTGGGCGAGGGCACCGTTGAGTTTTTTAAAAAATCATCGGCCAGCGCCTGTCTCCGATTGTGCAATGAGAAATGCTTCTTTTTGACAGCCTCGTTGCGTCCATGCTTGGTGGAACCAATGGAGGTTAACGATGATAACGATGGTTTACCTGAGAAGGCGCTCAATAAGAAGCTGCAAGAGTTCAATCAGGAGCGCAGCATTGGTCCCCGTTTCGCCGATCTAAATTCATTTGAGCACGAGTACGGCTCTCAATGGAAAGAGTTGCGCGATCTCTTCAAGAGTAAGCAAGATGCTCTCAAGCGTGAGCAAAAAATGGAAGAAGAGAAGCTCGATGCTCAGATGGAGTATGCTCGCTATGAGCAAGGAACAGAACTTTTACGCCAAGGTCAGTATAACAGAGGGTAATACGAGTAATAAATACATATTTATCTTCTGGCTAGCCGAAGTTATTTTTCAGTGTTTTTTTTACCAATCTGCTTTCTTCTCTCATGCTTAAATCTTAAGAAAAATAATAAATTAAATATAAGTGATAAATTTGGTGGCCATTTAAATAACAGTTGAGAACAGATAAGGTATATTGTTTCTGGTTATGAAGACACTAGGAGATATCGTCGTTTTTCTGGTCGCTGGTTCTAAGATATATCGTTTTGCCCGCTGGTGGGTTATCTTACCTCTAAATTGAATGCAATGAAAACTTTGAAATCATCGATATAAATGAAGGCATTCGCAAAAAGTCCCTTTTGTAGACATGGTATAACTAATTTGTTTACCGACGCTAATTTCAAATTAATAGTTGATTCCTCCTGCTTAGTTAAAACCAACCTCTACTTTTATTTCAATACTCTCTCATTCTCGCTCTTCTCTTTCAAAATATAGTCAACTTTTTTTTGCACGTGTTAACAAAATTTCGCAGAGTTTTTAACAGTTTTTGTTAATATTTAAACATATTTATTTTATACTTCACCAGTGGTATAACGACCAGCATATTTAATATTTTTACTGGCTGAATAATATTGTGATATTTTTCTATGAAGTCTTGACTTTTCTAAATACCGAATATCAAGTTCGGAACAGACAACAGACATGAGATTACATTGTCTATGCGTAAAATGCATTTTTAGAATATCAGTCGCCTTAAAACGGTCTGTGATTTATCAACTTCTGTATCTGTATCCGGGGAACTTTTTATTCATAATCTGTACAGTTCGTGTTTTCCTATGCTAAAAGAAAACATAGCTTGCAATTATAGACTTTTCTGCACCCATATACATGTATGTATATATTATACATTTTAGGAAGGGTTTATTTGACAAAAAATCGCAAAAGTGAAAATTTTGTGATTCTCGACGGTTTCTATGTTAAACACCTTTTTTTCGAGTTGGGGAAAAAATGATGACCTATTTAATTTTTTGTAAGGAATAATTAAATGGGTTGCCAAATGCACCAAGGGATTTGGGAGGGAAAATGCATAATGCTTTTATATATATATATATATATATATATATATATATAATAGATCGATATTTTTAAGTGGCTATTTGGTACATCTTTTTTTATAAACCAATTCTTGATTCTTTATTTATTACCATTTTACAAAAATAAAGTTTATATTATTGAGATAATTAGATTGTAACACAGTTAAAGAAATGTGGTAAAATAAATAAAGTTAAATTATATAAAGATGAATATTTAATCACGAATTTTTCAATATTTTTAAATTTCTCTTTGCTCATGTTAACGTGCTGCTTTGCGAAATGCATATGCATTGCCTAACTCAAAACTTGATACGTTCTTGAAACTTAGGCTTTATATTTTCTTAAGTTTCTACACTTTCCCCTATTTCAATATAAATTTGACGTGTGTTAGCCAGAATTGTTTAGAAAAAATTATTTTGCTCGATAAATGTATTGAAAACATGTACAGATTCTTATAATGGATTTGTGGGCATATGTGTTGGAGCAAAAATCCTTTCCCCGCGTCAGGGAATGCCTGGATAAGAAAAATAAAACTGAGTCGCACCAGCGTTGTGTACTCAAACGAAGTTTATTCAAGACTGTTTAATTAACATTAAAACTATCGATCATATGGGACTTAACATACTTATGTTACTGATGCACGATTGCATTGAATGTTAAAATAACATTATTTTCAACACCCTTCCACAATGCAATCATGCTTACATTTCAATTTATATTTCGCCTTTTTTAGCAGCAACACTTCCGCCTGATTTCCTTCAGAATATCCTTGCGGTTGCTTCATGTAAACAGTATCCTGTAGAACATCCAGTCGTGCCTTAAAACGCTCAATTTGGCCGTGAGCATCTCGCATTAAACTGTAGACCCATTTGCGCTGAGTATATTATATTGCTTCCTTGGGCGTCCAGGATTGCCCATCCTAAGCAATTTCGGTCTGCCAGGTCCAACTCGTGGGATCTGCTCTTCCTCCAGCTTTGCGTCATCTTTAGCACTTTCAAAGGTTTCATCCGCATTTTGATCCATAGCATCTGACCGAGATGTGATGTCTTCGCCGCTGGAGTCAACGTCATCACCATCATCCTCTTCGCCAGCTTGCTCTACTCGATGCCCTACATTTGCCATATCCTTCCCTTTGGGCTTAAACTTGCTTTTATGATGACCCTTGTCCAGAGCCACTGCAATGGAACCAAAAACCTTTAGGTGACTAATCGATGGTTTCTTGCCAGTCCACGCTTCCATTGGAGTCATCCCGATCAGTGCCTTTGTGGCTGCACGATCGCGTAAATACACCGCTGTGTTTACTGCCTCTGCCCACAGTGACTGATCCATGCCTTATTGATGCAATAAGCATCTGGCCATCTCCACAAGCGTACGATTAGCTCGTTCAGCAACACCATTTTGTTGCGGAGTGTACGCCACCGTCAATTGCCGTGCAATTCCATTGGTTTTCAAAAACCCGTTGAACGTTTTGTTCACATATTCGCGTCCATTGTCGCTGCGAATACATTTGATCATCCTTCCTGTTTGACGCTCTACCAGATTTTTGTACTCCACGAACTTTCGGAAAACCTCGTCCTTTCCTTTCAGGAAATATACAAAAATCCGCCTTGACTTGTCATCAATAAATGTGAGGAAATACTTAGAGCCGCCAAGAGACTTCGTTTCGAAAGGGCCGCACACATCAGTGTGCACCAGTTCCAGAAGTTCCTCCGCTCGGCTTTCTGTTGATCCCGGAAATGGCTGCACGGGAACCTTGTTCAGCATGCACGTCTTGCACGACACCCGTTGCAACACGTCAACATTTTCCATTCCTCGCACCAGCGTCTTGTTTGCCATTTCACGCAAACTATCATAATTCAGATGACCATATCTGTTATGCCATAATTTGCCGTCTGACTTAACAGCTGCATAACATCTGTTACGATGACTTTCAAACGTATACAGATTTCCTACTCGTTTGGCCTCGAGTATACATTCGCCGCCTTGGAATACTCGTGCACTTCTTGCATCGAAATGTACCTTGCACTTCTTTGCTACGGCTTGTCCCACCGACATGAAATTGCCCGTCAACTTTGGTACGTACAATACGTTGTGTAGTACCAGTGTACACAAATTCGTTTTCATTTTCACTTCACCTCTGCGTTCTGCTTGCAAGGTGCCGGCGTCCGCCAAATAGATCGTTTCGGTATGCGCCTCAAACTTTGAAAACATTTGCTTATCGCAACACATATGACTTGTCGCTCCACTGTCCAAGCACCAGCTGAGTTTCTTAAAACTGCTTGCATCCAATGCGTTCAGTAAGCTGCAATTCTAAATCTGCGACAATTCGTTTTAATATGCCCTGTTTCACCACATTTGTAACAGGCGATCTTTTTCAATTTCTTCTTTGTGGTGACCTTCGCAGTAGCGTTATGCCGTTGTCTAACTGTAAAGACCTGCGCGATATCGCTCTGCTTCTCTGCGCCTTCTTTCCTCTCGCCTTCTTCCTTCAACTTTATGCACAGAATTTCGAACGCTGGCAGACTGTCGCGCGTCTCGATGGCGACAACGAAATTCTCATAATTGTCTGGAAGGCTGGATAGCAAAATAATGACCTTGAGCTCGTCAACTATTTGTATTCCAACTCCGGCAAGCTGATCCACGATTTCATTAAATGTGGTCAAATAGCTAGCCATGCTTTGCCCCTCCGCCATGCGAGAATTGAGCAACTTTTTGTAAAGCGAGACTTTACGAACCTGCCCGCTTGGCTGATGGATTTCGCGCAACTTAATCCATGCCTCCTGCGACGTTGTGCAATTCTTGATGTATCCCAGTTGCGATGTTTTAACACTTAGCGTGATCGTTGCCAATGCCTTACGATCGAACGCACTCCAGTTAACATTTTCGCCCACATCAGACTGTTTTAAATCCCCCGACGCAACATCCCATAAATCCGCAAGCACCAACACGCTTCGCATCTGTATGCACCAAGAATCATAATTCTTTTCATCAAGCTTCTCAATTTGGTACAGCCCACTCATGTTTATTATTTGCGACGCAATTCACTTTTACACACACGTAACTGCCGATTTGTCGTTTATTTCATCCGAGTTCGTAACTCTGGATATCGAGTCAAAATAAACCGTAAACTATCTTATCAGGCCACGAGCTCTGGGCCCATAACCTGTTGGAGCAAAAATCCTTTCCCCGCGTCAGGGAATGCCTGGATAAGAAAAATAAAACTGAGTCGCACCAGCGTTGTGTACTCAAACGAAGTTTATTCAAGACTGTTTAATTAAACATTAAAACTATCGATCATATGGGACTTAACATACTTATGTTACTGATGCACGATTGCATTGCATAACAATATGCATATCATATATGTTATGTAATTAAGATATAGTAGATTTGCCATTCGACTGAGATCGGACACATGCTAGGGATTCTCGATCCCAAGTACATCCTTCATAATCTTGAAATATAAATGCACCTGTGCCTGATGATTGTATATATATACTAAATAATACACGTCAAGGCGTTATTTACCACCCGGTCAATCTCAACAATCATTAAAGTGCAAAGCAATTAACTCGTCATTTAATACTCGACTATCACTTTTGAAGAATTAAGAAAACGCGAATCTGACAATAAGCGCAAGAAGTTGGAATGGGAAATGCGTGAGAAGCAGGCCGAGGATATGCGTAAGCGCGAGGAGGAGACTATGCGTCGTCAACAGAACGAAATGCAGAGCCGTATGGTGCGCCATGAAGAGGATATGCGTCGTCGTCAGCAGGAGAACACAATGTTCATGCAGGTACACCAGCTGAACTCGCTGCTTGACCAACAGCAATGCGGCTTTGGCGGTGGCAATGGGGACGGCGGCGGCGGTGGCAACGCCCATTTTGATCATTCCGGAAGCAACAGGAACCCGCCATTTGATATGTTTAGAGGTAAATACTTCACTTCATCCATACACCACAGCATTTTTAATAAAACTCGATTTATTGCAGGGAGCAATAATTCGTCCAATAATGCCGGACCCGGACCTGGTCCAAACTGCCAAGAACAGGTATGTGTGATACGACCAAAACGTTGTGATAAGCAATGAATGTAAACCGGTCGCGGGTAAATAAATATATGCCATTTAAATTGTCTCTCTTTTAATTAATTATATAATTTCAATAACTGTTCTAATTCATATAAATGGGAGAGGGGATTGTAGGGGGAATGAACTATAAAGTCATTTCCTAGGGTATGCTGAAAATTGTGTTGGGTATGCTACCGGTTCATGTACCAGTAACAAAGTGTCGCCGCAATCGGTACTTGGAACAAATTGGGCTAGAGATGTGAATACGCAGAGTTCTTTTTGTACTGGTTTATTCAATGAAAAATGCGTGGTTTATATACAAAAATTCTTAAACCTAAATACACTTAAAGCCACTTGTAAGGCGACTCCTTGTGTTGTTTATTCTTAAACTAGCTGAGTGTTGCAGAGTTTGTAAGGCGACTCCATGTGCTGTATTCCTAATCCAATGCAGCCACTTGAAGTTGACTTCGTGTGAGATTTTCTTATTTAACTGCAACCACTTGAACGTCGACTCTATGTGATATTTTGACATTAAAATAGCTGAGCCTTGCAACGTTTAAGAAACAATGTTTACATGCAACCAATGGGTCGGGTTCATATTAATTCTGTGCGTTATCAGCAGCGTAAGATTTTAAGATAGATAGATTTTGTAAGATAGACAAAATACAAAGAGCATACAACTTTATGTACATCTATTTTCGTTAAACCTAATCGCTGAAAAGTTGGCTGCGCTTTAGCGAATGCATACTAAATATATAATTTAGGATTGAAAATGACTATAAAAAGGCATAAAATGTGTGTTTCGCATCTCTCTGGTATTGTTAATCGAGGTGTACTCCTATTTAAACTATGTTATACTTAAAAGTTATATGTTTTGCGAGGACTTAGCTCCATTGTGTTTTTGAAAGCTCAAAAATATATTATTAAAATTTTATTTCAATCTGATTATCAAATTAAATAGGAAACACCACTTTTGGAGTCAAATTCAAGTTAATTTTGTTTTTGATTTAAAAGAGGATCCGAGTGGATAAATCGATTTTAAAAAAATAATAATTTTAACAAGTATGAAGGACTATAACATACCCTTGTAGGCCTTGCGACAATCTGTCGACTTCAAACTTTCACTGTAAAATATCGATTTATCCTATGAGCGCTATATTAGAAAGTAGTTGGATGTATCTACCACAACGTAACTAACTTACATTGTTGATACTGACTTGAGAAAAGTGTTTCTTGTTTTCGGTATGCTGTAGTAGTTGCATCATTATTCGATTCGGTATTTGAATCTATGATTATTTTTTGTTGTGGAGTAATACATTACGTTGTTTTGTATATATTACAAAACATTGGAATACTTTAACGTGAAATAAGAGGGCGGGTGTGGTGTGGAGTTAAGTCATCTCTTAAACCAAATTTAAAATACTTTTGATAAATTAGTAGCTCGATGTTGGTGTGCGGCATGCAAATGACGGGGACTATCTTTTGATATTGTTATTTATAAGGCATTATTATAATTTTTGGTTTTGTAATTGGGTTTTGCTACTCAGTCAAAACAGTAACAACTCAATTGAACAATTGTACTTTACTTGCTCGAATAGGACTCCTTCGCTGCTTTTGACTTTGGGGTTAACAATATGAACCAAGGTGGCAATCAACGTGGAAATAATGGCGGAAATAATGTTCCATGGGGACGTCGTCGTTTTTAGACAGCCGTTTAAATGAGTGGACCATAATGGATAATCCGTAAATCGATTATTTTATTGATTTACATTGAACATTTCACTTCACAATTTTGTGAGTATGCATACAAAACAAAAATTCAACAACTACAACAAAATGAAAAACAAATAATAAGAATATAATTAATATTACAACAAATAAGTATATATATATAAATTTATATATATATATATATATATATATTTATATATGTATATATATATATATATCCGCAATCATCTATTCTGATTTAATGTAATAATTTTTCAATTATGTCACACTCAAGTAGTTTTAAGACAAAAGTTAAAATTAATGCTATATAAGAAAAAAATACGCCTCTAACGTAGATTAAAAAATGTAAAATTGGGCGACAAGTAAATTAATTGTAAATGTGCTTAAACACAACATATCCACAATTTTAAACGGATATTTTTATATGTAAAACACCTCTTCTTAAGTATTCTTTTTAATTTAACCTTTTTGTCCATCATGTCTAGATAATTTTCTCAAATATAAGTATGCTATATATATATATATTTATATATATACGCCTATGTTTATATACATACATTCATAGATTAAATTGTCTTATATTCTACAATGTTTTGTGCAAGTTGTAAAGCAACAAATTATGGTGAGTATTGAGTGGAAATCGTCGCATCAGGGATCGGTGGGGTTTAATTGGAGTATGGGAAACTGGGAGATATACTAAACACATAACTGCAGAACTTCAAGTTTAAATTTCAAATTGTCTTGCTGGAGAGAGGAATATAAGTTGTATTATTTATTTTTTCAGCTATTGCATTCTATATGCTTGAGAGGTGCAAAAATGTTATCACAGTTTTGGCTAATTTTTTTCCAATTCTGATGCTAAACATTCCCTTTCTTATTAACGATCATCATAATTATATTATAAAATGTTTGAATTGCTTCGACAATTTAACATAGAACACAAGGCACGTAACTTAAATGTTAATCCATTTACATCTTTTTTGGCTCCTGCTTTTATATCGATAAGGATGGTTTTCCAGTAATATTATGCATTTACTTTGCATTTATTGGCGTTTTCTGTTCAATATTAAATTAGTATACTTTGAATTCATAAAATAAAATCCTGTCTCTTTTTAAAAAAAAAGTAGTTGGTAAGTCATGATATGTAATATGACTTTGGGTTTTTGGGAATCATAATAAAAATAATGGTACAGTTCTCTTATGGGGCAACAAGTCTTGTGGGATAATAGGAAAGGGATCTGTAAACAAGTATATATAGTCCTGATGTACAAGGGATAGCTACAACAGTTTGTTCTATGTAGGCCTAAAGATGACAACACGAGAATTCGCATTGTAACTTGGAGTAAAACCTGATTTAGCAAAAGGTAGGTATGTACGGTTCACAATCCTAATGTGCCACGAAATTAACACTTGGCTTATTATGAAATGCTGATATTTCGTCAGCTTGTTTGTGCGTGTGTGTGAGAAAAAGTTGTCAATGATTTCTTGATATTTAGTATATACATTTGCAGAGGTCGTTGAATGAAAGTATATATATGAAAATAAAAAAATCTCATCTATATTTTGTCTTTATTTGTCTTGTTAAGTTTCATTTCATATTGTCACGAACATCAAAGCCTATTATAACAATTACCTCGACTAATAATATATTCTATAAAATTTTATTATAGTGAATTAAAAAAAAAATTAAAAGGTTAATTTTAAGCGACAGTTCTGGTCTTATGTATAATTCATTAATTTTCCAACAGAAAAAATAAAATACTCTGATAATACAACTGTATTCAAAAAGCAGTCACGAATTAATAAAGTGCAGGTTCAGCTTTCTACAGCTAAAATGAACTAGCTTCTCCATTGATTTGTTAGTTATATGTATGTGTTCGATACTGGGATACTTCCATTTGAGTCGTCCAACACTTATTGGAATTACAGTCACGTACTTAATATTGTTTCTTTCATTAATTGCGCAACGAGTATCATTTATTGGGAATTCTCTTATCGTTTTCCGCAAAAGAAAAGTGTCCATCATTTATCGCATTCATCTCACCTGAGAATAGTGAGGAATGTGTTTGCCTTATGAAAAATATACATTTTTAAAATGGCAATTTTTTTATTTTTATGTATTTTAAATTTTTTTTGTACATTTTTGATTTTAGAACTCTGCACAGAATCTATTTTACTCACATGAGTTTTGAACAGGATTTGAACTTGACATATATATACTTGACAAGTATAGGATTTAAAAAGTTATATTTGTAAGTTTAAGAAACTTATGAATACATTTCTAGTTGTGCATTAAACTGTAAAAACCAAAATTAACAAAAAAAAAAAACTAAGTTTTTATACCGTTGTTAACGGTTTAAAGCTGCACTCTTATCTGTCCATACAATATTCTTAACTGAACTGACTAATTTGCAGTTTCATTTATGAACTATGCGTCGTCACCAAACCGAAATGCAGAGCCGTACGGTGCGCCATGAAGAGGATAGGCCTTTTGGTCAGCGGGAGCGCACAATGTACATTCAGTTTCCATATCTGGACATGCTGCTTGACCAAGTGCAATACGGCACTGGCAACGCCCATTTTTATCATTCCGGAGGCAACACCCACCCTCCAATAATTATTTTTATAGGTAAATACTTCACTTCATCCATACACCACAGCACTTTTAATAAAACTCGATTTATTGCAGAGAACAATAATTTGTCCAATAATTCCGGACCCGGAGGTGGTCGAAACTCCGAAGACCAGGTATGTGTGATACGACCAAAACGTTGTGATGAGCAACTGGCTTAAAGCTGCACTCTTATCTGTCCATACAATATTCTTAACTGAACTGACTAATTTGCATTTTCATTTATGAACTCCTTCTTCGTCTATTCAATGTGGGAACTTTCCTATTCTGCAGCTTTTTAAATTATGTTCTCTAAGACATGAACTGTTTACATAGTCCCAATAATGTCGTAAAATTTTGGTATTTCAGTTGAAGTTGTGATAGGACACGTTTTGTTCTCGCGTGTGCTTTATATTGCCGTAAACCATAATTCATGTTTGTTTTTCTAAACTTTTAGGCATTTTCCTTATATTTTTCAGCATTGTCTTAAATTTTTATCACATAACTAATTGATTAAATTCTCTATTCAGTTTTTGCAGTTAAATTTTTTAGCACAAACATTCCTGGGTCTATTATTATTTACCTCGTGTTTATATAATTACCGATAAGTATTTCAAGGGGCAGTACGGGGGAAAATATATATATATAAAATCAGTTTTAAAAAAAATTCCAAACTAATTGTTTGATTTTTTTAATGGAAAAAATGTCATATGGGTGCTATTTTTTTCGCAACTGTATATATAAATTATGTATATATATAAATATGCTCTCAAGGAGCTCTTGTACAAGTGTCTTGGCCACCTTTGTATATTATTGACATAAGAACAAAATTGCTGTTATATTCCTTAACAATTGTCTACAATTGTTAATACCAAAAATAAATGATATTGAAATGGAGTCCAATGAACATATTTAAATATACATGGATACATCATTTTATGAAGAGTATTCAATTAAAATAAATAAAGCCAAGATCATCGATTCGTCGAACCCCACCTTAAACTTTTGTATCGTATTTATTCCAATTTCCCTTTCACTTTTTGACATCGTTCTTACTTCTGTTTGTTGGAAGCTAAAAAAATGATATATGTTTCACTGATCGTGTCTAGTTGATAGTATTAGTTATACCATCCATATACATATACATATATCTAAGGTTTCTTGAAATTCAAACTGATGCTGTTTCCTACTGAGACTGTTTAGTTTTGGCTGAAAACCTATTGCAACCATTTGAGCTGATATGAAATAGTAATGTGAAGACATTTGGCTAACGTTTTCTTATGTTTACAGGAATCAAGGACAATTGGGATGCCAAGGAATGGCCAAAATCGTAAAATTACAATGGACAATTTAAATTTTAATTTTTTCCATACGAACGAAATATTTTTTGATCGTTCCAGCATGGCAATAAATAGCTCGTCTTTTTCCAAATAAATCTAAAGTATCTTTTATTTACATATTGGTTATCTACGATTCCCAGGAACTACATTCGATTGCAAAAAGCAAGGTACGAATTTTAAGACGACGGAAGCGGGTCGATGAAAATGGCACACAATCCCCAAAAGAGAAAAAAAACGTACTCTCAACGCGACCGGCACCGCTTGTGGATGCTGACCACAAAAGGAAAATAACACTCAGCGCCAATGTGTGACGCAATTTAATTGACTTGAACTATCTACATTACTCTTCCATATACAATTCATATTTACTCACACACTCATTTTGCGATTGCGATTGTGTGTTGAGATACTTTAAGCCACACAACCGCTGTAATTGCTTGCCGATGTTTTCATCGTTCGATGCTCAAAAAGGGTGAGAGCAAAGCGAGCGCTGCATATGAATCTATGTATGTTTGTGTTTAGGTACGAATTTTGACCATGGTTCAAACCTGGTTAACAATTTCTTATGGCAAAAATAAGCACAAAAAATAAATGTTTTGTACACAGACTTTGCTAAACATGCATAACAACAGAGATAGCTTATCAGCCCGATAGGTCAACTCAAAGGTCGATAACAATCGTAAGCGCGTCGTCAAATCAGCTGTCCACTTAATGAACCACTATTGAACAAGGACATATTGTGGGATTTGTGTCACCCTGTATAAGTGCAGTGCTATCTGAACCCTGAACACACTTAATAAATTTAATTTTGTTATTTTACGATGTGCATTAATAAATGAATATGTTAGTGTTTAGTAACAGGTATAATGAATATTTATTAATGTGCATTTAGCAAACAGCAAAATAAAAACACAATTCGCCAGAGTCTATCTTGTTTGTCCAATAAAAAACCTTGCTTTAAGACGCTACATCTTTCAATGTCAGCACTGAGAGCGTCATACAAATGAATATATATTGGCATGTGTGTGCGTGTTTGTGTGAACGTGCGCTCAGCTTTATGTGTGGCCGTGTGAGTAATTTGGCTTTAAGTTGCATACGAAACTTGTCTTAAATGTGTGCTCGTATATACCTGCATACAGATATATGGTGTGTAAATGTGTTGGTAAATATGTACATACGTAATAATAATTAGTTTGGGTTTTGTTACAGCACGGTTGCGTGTTATGTTTTGCATTTTATTTTATTTTGAAAGCTCATAAGCTGTGCTTTCATGAGTATTAATGTTCGGACAGACGTACATACATACCTACGTACGTAAGTACGTACGTACTACCACTAGCTTATCCGAGTCCAGTGAGCAAGCGATAGTCGACGACTCAATTCGAATGTCTGTATGTACATACAAACATACATCTGTGCGTTCATACACATGTACGTATCGGTGTATGCTTAACTTCAAAATAAAGTTCAGTTTAAACTGACGCGCAGTCGAGGTTGTGTCGTTGTATTAGACAATATTTGCAATGCATTGCCCGCTTTGTTGTAATACCCTTACCGTGTGTTTCATTCTGTTTTCAACATAAGTAGCTTATGCGATTTATGTTATATCGATAGTTCGATGAAATATAAGCAACGCTGACAGGTTTAATTTCCACAAATGTTCTCATTTTACTACGCTTTAGTTTCCGAACGGTTGTGTAATTTAAGCTTATAATTTTTTTCCATCGATATTGAAATGGAAAATTCGGCAAAAATGAATACTTCAACACCATTAAAACATCGCCTAAAATCTAAAACTCAGCGAAATAAGAATATCGGCAAACATGGCCCACAAAAGCCAAACGAAGGTGTCTCAGACGGTGGCCCGGCTGAAAAAAGAACACGATTTGGACAGAATAATCAGAATGGCGGCGGTAGAGGCGGCGGCCCAAATCAAAATAAGAATTTTGCAAACAAGGGTGGATTTAGTGGAGGTGGAAATCGTCGTGTCGGTAATCAAAAGAGGTCGAATTTTCAAAATCAGAATATTGCAAACGTAAGTGCATAAAGACTATAAAAATAAAAATAAAACAAGTTGCATTAAATTCGATTTAATGCTGCCGGCGACAATTTGCTTATTCCATATAAGAGGATTATGTCTTCTACAAAGTTTCTCTAGCAGACTATTTTGTCTGGGGGTACATTGAAAAAAATGCTCAAATCATAAATCTGCATTTCCAAGTGTTTTCAATTGAAAAGTACAAGTGGGTACATTCAGAATGGCGGTCAGCTAAGTGTATTAATGTTGTGTGATTAAAAAATGCAATAAATACGTGGCAGACATCAATGTTAAATAGAAAAATACGTCGGTCTATAATTTGGAGTCACTTGAAATTAAATTTTCAAAACTGCATGCATATAAATACTATTTTTTTTCTGTATTATGCTTAGCTGAATTTAATGCATATATGTTTGGTATACACAAACCTATGCATCCATGAGCGTGTGTTAATGTGTATGGTGTATCCGTTAGCGTTGTACAGTATGTTCATTTATCTATTTATCTTAGATACAAGAAACAACATATATACGCATGTGTCTGAATTTTTTTCGTTTTTAATTGAAAGTACTGTTTTCATATTTATTTATTATATTTATCTTATAAATATGAAACATTTTCGAAAAATTATATTTATTTACATAACTATAGAAAATCATTTTGCCTTAATGAAGAAAAGTGAGTGTCCATAATTATGTGGCCAGCACTGTACATACAAAGCCAAGCAGAAGTTGCTCAAGTATGAACATTGGACGCTGCAAAGCTCAGCTATTTTAAGATAAATAAACATCACATTATTAGAAAAATAAAGCTCAGCTATTCTAGACCACACATAGAGTCACTACGCTGCAAAGCTCAGCTAATTTAAGAATAAACATCACATGGAGTCGCCCTAAAAGCGACTCCGTTAATATAAATGAACATAACATGAGGTCGCCTTACAAGCGGCTTCATATGTATTTAGGCTTAAGATTTTTGTATAAAATAAAGAAATGCTCATCAGAGCAAACAGTTCGATTCTAAACGTCGTCTCATCGTGTTGACTACACCCTATACGTGTTTCACACAGAGATCAAACCCAATAAAAAAATGTTTTTCGGAATTGGCGTTCCCGTTTTTTTTTTATTTTTTTTTACAATTTTACCTTATTTCTTTTAAATTGGATTTTTCATGTAAAAGTGGAAATATGGAGGTCAATAACCTTATTTGTAGTACTAGACAATATTTGCAATGCATTGCCCGCTTTGTTGTAATACCCTTACCGTGTGTTTCATTCTGTTTTCAACATAAGTAGCTTATGCGATTTATGTTATATCGATAGTTCGATGAAATATAAGCAACGCTGACAGGTTTAATTTCCACAAATGTTCTCATTTTACTACGCTTTAGTTTCCGAACGGTTGTGTAATTTAAGCTTATAATTTTTTTCCATCGATATTGAAATGGAAAATTCGGCAAAAATGAATACTTCAACACCATTAAAACATCGCCTAAGATCTAAAACTCAGCGAAATAAGAATATCGGCAAACATGGCCCACAAAAGCCAAACGAAGGTGTCTCAGACGGTGGCCCGGCTGAAAAAAGACCACGATTTGGACAGAATAATCAGAATGGCGGCGGTGGAGGCGGCGGCCCAAATCAAAATAAGAATTTTGCAAACAAGGGTGGATTTGGTGGAGGTGGAAATCGTCGTGTCGGTAATCAAAAGAGGTCGAATTTTCAAAATCAGAATATTGCAAACGTAAGTGCATAAAGACTATAAAAATAAACAACTAAATTCGATTTAATGCTGCCGGCGACAATTTGCTTATTCCATATAAGAGGATTATGTCTTCTACAAAGTTTCTCTAGCAGACTATTTTGTCTGGGGGTACATTGAAAAAAATGCTCAAATCATAAATCTGCATTTCCAAGTGTTTTCAATTGAAAAGTACAAGTGGGTACATTCAGAATGGCGGTCAGCTAAGTGTATTAATGTTGTGTGATTAAAAAATGCAATAAATACGTGGCAGACATCAATGTTAAATAGAAAAATACGTCGGTCTATAATTTGGAGTCACTTGAAATTAAATTTTCAAAACTGCATGCATATAAATACTATTTTTTTTCTGTATTATGCTTAGCTGAATTTAATGCATATATGTTTGGTATACACAAACCTATGCATCCATGAGCGTGTGTTAATGTGTATGGTGTATCCGTTAGCGTTGTACAGTATGTTCATTTATCTATTTATCTTAGATACAAGAAACAACATATATACGCATGTGTCTGAATTTTTTTCGTTTTTAATTGAAAGTACTGTTTTCATATTTATTTATTATATTTATCTTATAAATATGAAACATTTTCGAAAAATTATATTTATTTACATAACTATAGAAAATCATTTTGCCTTAATGAAGAAAAGTGAGTGTCCATAATTATGTGGCCAGCACTGTACATACAAAGCCAAGCAGAAGTTGCTCAAGTATGAACATTGGACGCTGCAAAGCTCAGCTATTTTAAGATAAATAAACATCACATTATTAGAAAAATAAAGCTCAGCTATTCTAGACCACACATAGAGTCACTACGCTGCAAAGCTCAGCTAATTTAAGAATAAACATCACATGGAGTCGCCCTAAAAGCGACTCCGTTAATATAAATGAACATAACATGAGGTCGCCTTACAAGCGGCTTCATATGTATTTAGGCTTAAGATTTTTGTATAAAATAAAGAAATGCTCATCAGAGCAAACAGTTCGATTCTAAACGTCGTCTCATCGTGTTGACTACACCCTATACGTGTTTCACACAGAGATCATACCCAATATGTTCATGCTGTTTTACAATTTTACCTTATTTCTTTTAAATTGCATTTTTCATGTAAAAGTGGAAATATGGAGGTCAATAACCTTATTTGTAGTACTAGACAATATTTGCAATGCATTGCCCGCTTTGTTGTAATACCCTTACCGTGTGTTTCATTCTGTTTTCAACATAAGTAGCTTATGCGATTTATGTTATATCGATAGTTCGATGAAATATAAGCAACGCTGACAGGTTTAATTTCCACAAATGTTCTCATTTTACTACGCGTTAGTTTCCGATCGGTTGTGTAATTTAAGCTTATAATTTTTTTCCATCGATATTGAAATGGAAAATTCGGCAAAAATGAATACTTCAACACCATTAAAACATCGCCTAAGATCTAAAACTCAGCGAAATAAGAATATCGGCAAACATGGCCCACAAAAGCCAAACGAAGGTGTCTCAGACGGTGGCCCGGCTGAAAAAAGAACACGATTTGGACAGAATAATCAGAATGGCGGCGGTGGAGGCGGCGGCCCAAATCAAAATAAGAATTTTGCAAACAAGGGTGGATTTGGTGGAGGTGGAAATCGTCGTGTCGGTAATCAAAAGAGGTCGAATTTTCAAAATCAGAATAATGCAAACGTAAGTGCATAAAGACTATAAAAATAAAAATAAAACAAGTTGCATTAAATTCGATTTAATGCTGCCGGCGACAATTTGCTTATTCCATATAAGAGGATTATGTCTTCTACAAAGTTTCTCTAGCAGACTATTTTGTCTGGGGGTACATTGAAAAAAATGCTCAAATCATAAATCTGCATTTCCAAGTGTTTTCAATTGAAAAGTACAAGTGGGTACATTCAGAATGGCGGTCAGCTAAGTGTATTAATGTTGTGTGATTAAAAAATGCAATAAATACGTGGCAGACATCAATGTTAAATAGAAAAATACGTCGGTCTATAATTTGGAGTCACTTGAAATTAAATTTTCAAAACTGCATGCATATAAATACTATTTTTTTTCTGTATTATGCTTAGCTGAATTTAATGCATATATGTTTGGTATACACAAACCTATGCATCCATGAGCGTGTGTTAATGTGTATGGTGTATCCGTTAGCGTTGTACAGTATGTTCATTTATCTATTTATCTTAGATACAAGAAACAACATATATACGCATATGTCTGAATTTTTTTCGTTTTTAATTGAAAGTACTGTTTTCATATTTATTTATTTATTATATTTATCTTATAAATATGAAACATTTTCGAAAAATTATATTTATTTACATAACTATAGAAAATCATTTTGCCTTAATGAAGAAAAGTGAGTGTCCATAATTATGTGGCCAGCACTGTACATACAAAGCCAAGCAGAGTGACAATGTTTGTCAATTGCTTGGGTTGTTTTGTTATTGAGTCGCAATAATTTGCTGAAAACTCTAGTTGAACAATTGCGTAGTGTAAATCACATTTATTTCTTTCTTTACATACTCACATCGATATGTATAATACACACATATATAACTAAAGTCTGCAACTGAAGCACCAAAAGTGGAAGGAGGAAATCTAAGTGAGAAAGCTATCGAAGCTAAGAACAATGCAAACATTAATCAAGCTGCCCAAGCTCAAGCCCAACTTCAAGCTCAGGCCCAGGCTCACGCCCAAGCTCAGGCTCAAGCCCAAGCTCAGGCTCAAGCCCAAGCTCAGGCTCAAGTCTATTCGCACTCTCAAGCCCAAAACCAATCATTTAAATCTCGCGGAGGTGGTGGCAGCGGTGGTGGTGGTGGCGGAGAAGGTGGTGGTGGCGGCGGAGGCGGACAAGGCTGCGGCCGCGATAGAAATCGGGGATCTCGTGGTGGTGTATCTACCACAACGTAACTAACTTACATTGTTGATACTGACTTGAAAAAAGTGTTTCTTGTTTTCGGTATGCTGTAGTAGTTGCATCATTATTCGATTCGGTATTTGAATCTATGATTATTTTTTGTTGTGGAGTAATACATTACGTTGTTTTGTATATTTTACGAAACATTGGAATACTTTTACCTGAAATAAGAGGGCGGGTGTGGTGTGGAGTTAAGTCATCTCTTAAACAAAATTTAAAATACTTTTGATAAATTAGTAGCTCGATGTTGGTGTGCCGCATGCAAATGACGGGGACTATCTTTTGATATTGTTATTTATAAGGCATTATTATAATTTTTGGTTTTGTAATTGGGTTTTGCTACTCAGTCAAAACAGTAACAACTCAATTGAACAATTGTACTTTACTTGCTCGAATAGGACTCCTTCGCTGCTTTTGACTTTGGGGTTAACAATATGAACCAAGGTGGCAATCAACGTGGAAATAATGGCGGAAATAATGTTCCATGGGGACGTCGTCGTTTTTAGACAGCCGTTTAAATGAGTGGACCATAATGGATAATCCGTAAATCGATTATTTTATTGATTTACATTGAACATTTCACTTCACAATTTTGTGAGTATGCATACAAAACAAAAATTCAACAACTACAACAAAATGAAAAACAAATAATAAGAATATAATTAATATTACAACAAATAAGTATATATATATAAATTTATATATATATATGTATATATATCCGCAATCATCTATTCTGATGTAATGTAATAATTTTTCAATTATGTCACACTCAAGTGTAGTTTTAAGACAAAAGTTAAAATTAATGCTATATAAGAAAAAAATACGCCTCTAACGTAGATTAAAAAATGTAAAATTGGGCGACAAGTAAATTAATTGTAAATGTGCTTAAACACAACATATCCACAATTTTAAACGGATATTTTTATATGTAAAACACCTCTTCTTAAGTATTCTTTTTAATTTAACCTTCTTGTCCATCATGGCTATATAATTTTCTCAAATATAAGTATGCTATATATATATATATTTATATATATACGCCTATGTTTATATACTATGAATGTATATATTAAATTGTCTTATATTCTACAATGTTTTGTGCAAGTTGTAAAGCAACAAATTATGGTGAGTATTGAGTGGAAATCGTCGCATCAGGGATCGGTGGGGTTTGATTGGAGTATGGGCAACTGGGAGATATACTAAACACATAACTGCAGAACTTCAAGTTTAAATTTCAAATTGTCTTGCTGGAGAGAGGAATATAAGTTGTATTATTTATTTTTTCAGCTATTGCATTCTATATGCTTTAGAGGTGCAAAAATGTTATCACAGTTTTGGCTAATTTTTTTCCAATTCTGATGCTAAACATTCCCTTTCTTATTAACGATCATCATAATTATATTATAAAATGTTTGAATTGCTTCGACAATTTAACATAGAACACAAGGCACGTAACTTAAATGTTAATCCATTTACATCTTTTTTGGCTCCTGCTTTTATATCGATAAGGATGGTTTTCCAGTAATATTATGCATTTACTTTGCATTTATTGGCGTTTTCTGTTCAATATTAAATTAGTATACTTTGAATTCATAAAATAAAATCCTGTCTCTTTTAAAAAAAAAAGTAGTTGGTAAGTCATGATATGTAATATGACTTTGGGTTTTTGGGAATCATAATAATGGTACAGTTCTCTTATGGGGCAACAAGTCTTGTGGGATAATAGGAAAGGGATCTGTAAACAAGTATATATAATTCTGATGTACAAGGGATAGCTACAACAGTTTGTTCTATGTAGGCCTAAAGATGACAACACGAGAATTCGCATTGTAACTTGGAGTAAAACCTGATTTAGCAAAAGGTAGGTATGTACGGTTCACAATCCTAATGTGCCACGAAATTAACACTTGGCTTATTATGAAATGCTGATATTTCGTCAGCTTGTTTGTGTGTGTGTGTGAGAAAAAGTTGTCAATGATTTCTTGGTATTTAGTATATACATTTGCAGAGGTCGTTGAATGAAAGTATATATATGAAAATAAAAAAATCTCATCTATATTTTGTCTTTATTTGTCTTGTTAAGTTTCATTTCATATTGTCACGAACATCAAAGCCTATTATAACAATTACCTCGACTAATAATATATTCTATAAAATTTTATTATAGTGAATTAAAAAAAAAATTAAAAGGTTAATTTTAAGCGACAGTTCTGGTCTTATGTATAATTCATTAATTTTCCAACAGAAAAAATAAAATACTCTGATAATACAACTGTATTCAAAAAGCAGTCACGAATTAATAAAGTGCAGGTTCAGCTTTCTACAGCTAAAATGAACTAGCTTCTCCATTGATTTGTTAGTTATATGTATGTGTTCGATACTGGGATACTACCATTTGAGTCGTCCAACACTTATTGGAATTACAGTCACGTACTTAATATTGTTTCTTTCATTAATTGCGCAACGAGTATCATTTATTGGGAATTCTCTTATCTTTTTCCGCAAAAGAAAAGTGTCCATCATTTATCGTATTCATCTCACCTGAGAATGGTGAGGAATGTGTTTGCCTTATGAAAAATATACATTTTTAAAATGGCAATTTTTTTATTTTTATGTATTTTAAATTATTCACTGCTATTGCTAGAATAACTGTGAAA
Source organism: Drosophila demipolita (assembly GCA_035042405.1). Classification (NCBI taxonomy): domain Eukaryota; kingdom Metazoa; phylum Arthropoda; class Insecta; order Diptera; family Drosophilidae; genus Drosophila; species Drosophila demipolita. Next base: position 818,791 of record JAWNLI010000047.1, on the reverse strand, counting down.
TTGTTTGTTTTTTTTTTACATTTTTGATTTTAGAACTCTACACAGAATCTATTTTACTCACATGAGTTTTTAACAGGATTTGAACTTGGCATATGCTACGAAATCTTGTTTAATTAAATTGCATATTTGTAAACTGAATACTACATTCATTTTTAATCGAGCTAAAATAAAAATGCCTAGAAAGTTAATCACATATTTAGTTACGTAATTTTTATAGCTGCGAAATAATAATAGCACCACGCTCACAAGTATAGGATTTAAAAAGTTATATTTGTAAGTTTAAGAAACTTATGAATACATTTCTAGTTGTGCATAAAACTGTAAAAACCAAAATTAAAAAAAAAACTAAGTTTTTATACCGTTGTTAACGGTTTAAAGCTGCACTCTTATCTGTCCATACAATATTCTTAACTGAACTGACTAATTTTCATTTAAGAACTATGCGTCGTCACCAAACCGAAATGCAGGGATGTACGGTGCGCCATGAAGAGGATAGGCCTTTTGGTCAGCGGGAGCGCACAATGTACATTCAGTTTCAATATCTGGACATGCTGCTTGACCAAGTGCAATACGGCACTGGCAACGCCCATTTTTATAATTCCGGAGGCAACACTTACCCCCCAATAATTATTTTTACAGGTAAATACTTCACTTCATCCATACACCACAGCACTTTTAATAAAACTCGATTTATTCCAGACAACAATAATTTGTCCAATAATTCCGGACCCGGAGGTGGTCGAAACTCCGAAGACCAGGTATGTGTGATACGACCAAAACGTTGTGATGAGCAACTGGCTTAAAGCTGCACTCTTATCTGTCCATACAATATTCTTAACTGAACTGACTAATTTGCATTTTCATTTATGAACTATGCGTCGTCACCAAACCGAAATGCAGAACTATGAAGTGGAAGACCAAAACGACTTTAGCAATCGCCCAAGCACCAGTCACCCACCATTGAATGTTAATGAACGTAAATACTTCACTTCATCCATACACCACAGCACTTTTAATAAAACTCGATTTATTGCAGAGAACAATAATTTGTCCAATAATTCCGGACCCGGAGGTGGTCGAAACTCCGAAGACCAGGTATGTGTGATACGACCAAAACGTTGTGATGAGCAACTGGCTTAAAGCTGCAGTCTTATCTGTCCATACAATATTCTTAACTGAACTGACTAATTTGCATTTTCATTTATGAACTCCTTCTTCGTCTATTCAATGTGGGAACTTTCCTATTCTGCAGCTTTTTAAATTATGTTCTCTAAGACATGAACTGTTTACATAGTCCCAATAATGTCGTAAAATTTTGGTATTTCAGTTGAAGTTGTGATAGGACACGTTTTGTTCTCGCGTGTGCTTTATATTGCCGTAAACCATAATTCATGTTTGTTTTTCTAAACTTTTAGGCATTTTCCTTATATTTTTCAGCATTGTCTTAAATTTTTATCACATAACTAATTGATTAAATTCTCTATTCAGTTTTTGCAGTTAAATTTTTTAGCACAAACATTCCTGGGTCTATTATTATTTACCTCGTGTTTATATAATTACCGATAAGTATTTCAAGGGGCAGTACGGGGGAAAATATATATATAAAAAATCAGTTTTAAAAAAAATTCCAAACTAATTGTTTGATTTTTTTAATGGAAAAAATGTCATAGTGGTGCTATTTTTTTCGCAACTGTATATATAAATTACGTATATATTTAAATATGCTCTCAAGGAGCTCTTGTACAAGTGTCTTGGCCACCTTTGTATATTATTGACATAAGAACAAAATTGCTGTTATATTCCTTAACAATTGTCTACAATTGTTAATACCAAAAATAAATGATGTTGAAATGGAGTCCAATGAACATATTTAAATATACATGGATACATCATTTTATGAAGAGTATTCAATTAAAATAAATAAAGCCAAGATCATCGATTCGTCGTACCCCACCTTAAACTTTTGTATCGTATTTATTCCAATTTCCCTTTCACTTTTTGACATCGTTCTTACTTCTGTTTGTTGGAAGCTAAAAAAATGATATATGTTTCACTGATCGTGTCTAGTTGATAGTATTAGTTATACCATCCATATACATATACATATATCTAAGGTTTCTTGAAATTCAAACTGATGCTGTTTCCTACTGAGACTGTTTAGTTTTGGCTGAAAACCTATTGCAACCATTTGAGCTGATATGAAATAGTAATGTGAAGACATTTGGCTAACGTTTTCTTATGTTTACAGGAATCAAGGACAATTGGGATGCCAAGGAATGGCCAAAATCATTTTACAATGGACAATTTAAATTTTAATTTTTTCCATACGAACGAAATATTTTTTGATCGTTCCAGCATGGCAATAAATAGCTCGTCTTTTTCCAAATAAATCTAAAGTATCTTTTATTTACATATTGGTTATCTACGATTCCCAGGAACTAAATTCGATTGCAAAAAGCAAGGTACGAATTTTAAGACGACGGAAGCGGGTCGATGAAAATGGCACACAATCCCCAAAAGAGAAAAAAAACGTACTCTCAACGCGACCGGCACCGCTTGTGGATGCTGACCACAAAAGGAAAATAACACTCAGCGCCAATGTGTGACGCAATTTAATTGACTTGAACTATCTACATTACTCTTCCATATACAATTCATATTTACTCACACACTCATTTTGCGATTGCGATTGTGTGTTGAGATACTTTAAGCCACACAACCGCTGTAATTGCTTGCCGATGTTTTCATCGTTCGATGCTCAAAAAGGGTGAGAGCAAAGCGAGCTCTGCATATGAATCTATGTATGTTTGTGTTTAGGTACGAATTTTGACCATGGTTCAAACCTGGTTAACAATTTCTTATGGCAAAAATAAGCACAAAAAATAAATGTTTTGTATACAGACTTTGCTAAACATGCATAACAACAGAGATAGCTTATCAGCCCGATAGGTCAACTCAAAGGTCGATAACAATCGTAAGCGCGTCGTCAAATCAGCTGTCCACTTAATGAACCACTATTGAACAAGGACATATTGTGGGATTTGTGTCACCCTGTATAAGTGCAGTGCTATCTGAACCCTGAACACACTTAATAAATTTAATTTTGTTATTTTACGATGTGCATTAATAAATGAATATGTTAGTGTTTAGTAACAGGTATAATGAATATTTATTAATGTGCATTTAGCAAACAGCAAAATAAAAACACAATTCGCCAGAGTCTATCTTGTTTGTCCAATAAAAAACCTTGCTTTAAGACGCTACATCTTTGAATGTCAGCACTGAGAGCGTCATACAAATGAATATATATTGGCATGTGTGCGTGTTTGTGTGAACGTGCGCTCAGCTTTATGTGTGGCCGTGTGAGTAAGTTGGCTTTAAGTTGCATACGAAACTTGTCTTAAATGTGTGCTCGTATATACCTGCATACAGATATATGGTGTGTAAATGTGTTGGTAAATATGTACATACGTAATACTAATTAGTTTGGGTTTTGTTACAGCACGGTTGCGTGTTATGTTTTGCATTTTATTTTATTTTGAAAGCTCATAAGCTGTGCTTTCATGAGTATTAATGTTCGGACAGACGTACATACATACCTACGTACGTAAGTACGTACGTACTACCACTAGCTTATCCGAATCCAGTGAGCAAGCGATAGTCGACGACTCAATTCGAATGTCTGTATGTACATACAAACATACAACTGTGCGTTCATACACATGTACGTATCGGTGTATGCTTAACTTCAAAATAAAGTTCAGTTTAAGCTGACGCGCAGTCGAGGTTGTGTCGTTTGCTAGTTCGGTCGGTTTGCTCCGTTCGGTTTGTTCCTCATGGTAAGCACCTTCTCCTTCAGTGGTGTTGATAAACTACTTTTGGCTCAATCAAAAAACAAAAAAATTAATTGTGAGTGCAACATATACACATACTTACATATATATGTACTTGCAAACATAATATGTATGATTACATCTATGCTGCATACATACATACATATTGGTTATGTGTGTGAACATGCGGATGTCAGTGCAAAAGCGTGTTTTTTGTACATACATACCAAAGCTAATGTTACCGTTTTTTTTCTGTCTTGTTTTTTGTGTTTGTACGGTGAGTGCGAAATATTTTACTGTCTGTGAAAAAATCAGTGATTAAATGCTGGCAAAAAACGAACGTGTGGTTATTTTAAATAAAAGAAAAACAAATACATATATATGCATACATGTGAACTATTAGCACATATGTCTGTCTGTAGGTATGCATTTTGTACAAGTACATCTACATACATACATATGCATGATTTGTTGTTGTATAAACGAATGGCACAGTAAAATAGAAACCGGAATCAATACATAATACTGTTTTTTTCTTTCGCATCGCGTAATTGTATGTACATACATATTATGTACTTGTGTACAACAGACAACACATACGAGTATGTACATCATAACTTGCAACAATGCACGTCGTCTTAAACCCCTATACTCATACCTTCAGATGCAGATGTATGCATTTTATGTGTAGTGCATGGGAGGAGTGTTATGTTGACAGAGAGATAACAACGGAAATTCAAATTAGATCCAGTCCCCCGTCCTGCCCGACACGAAAAAGAAATCCTATACCAATTTCCATCCCGAAGTGGCCTCAATATATTCCGCAGTCAAATATATTTAATAATAATTTGTAAATAAGACTACCCTGGTTCTTTTTCTTAAAATGGAAGTTGGTATAATGTCAAAAGTTTAATTTCATTAGCATTTATTTACTTTTCCATTAAATTCGTGTTTTGTTGTCATGGTTCCGCGGTTTCAATAATAGCCGCTCTCATACAGTAAATAAATGGTGTGGTTGTCTTTTATTTTAAATTAAAATGATTTTATAAAAAAACCCATTCGAGATTCCTGGAATCCCCGTCTCTCTACATAAACTGTCTCTGAACAAATCCAAGGCTATTAAGAATATATGTATATATATATATTTAAATATGTCATATGTAATAATATAAATAATAATACATTAGTTATGTGCTATTATCATTCGTGATAAGTAAGAATTTGTCAGTTAGCGTGAAAAAATAAACATTATTGTTGTGAATATTTGAATACTGATTATTTGTCCAACTTGTTGATCAATTGGCCTTACATGGGGATTCACCTTTAGACAATCGATTCAGTCAGTGCAATAAGAAAGATAAGCTCGGACTTTTAGCAACTACGAGTGAGAGAACATCATGAACAAATACATATATACGCTAGATAATTGCAATCCGTAATGATCAATATCATTTTGTGAACACACAATTTCACTTGTAAATAATAATAACATTTGCGAATGTGAAATAAAGATAAAAATAAATTTTGATGATAACTAAGTGCTTCAATGAGAGCCACATTCAAATAATAAAGAACACTTTATACATAAATGTGTAATTAAGCTGTTTGCATTGGGATGGGTCGTGATGCACGTTTCCGGTCACTGATTTTCGTATAGTTATATATTACATATATATATATTTTTTTTATTTGTTGTTACAAGCCAGAGTAAAACAGTATAAACAGTGTACTGCTATTCTGCTGAAGGTTTGCTTGTCAAGCAATAATTAACCAATGCTTAATCGATGGTTACTTCATGTTGTAAATTTATGTATTTCTATCTTTTCATGTAGATAATCCCAATTCACAATTATACTGTATACCTATGAGGATACATGAATTCTGGAGGACAGAAGGCATCACCCCTACACGTACCACAGGCAAATAGGAGAATCGGGATCAAACCCAAAATAAATACTAATAAATCTGGAGCAGAACCGAGTTAAATATGCTCGATACAGGCACTGACAGAAGAACCGTCGAATTACCATTTACTGTGGAGCGTACGTGTACGGATTGCGTCAACGACTTTAATAACCTGCGGCCAGAAACATTACCATTTACATCATCAACAATTTTAACAGTATCCTCCTGCTTATATTCAACGCCAAAAGCTAAACTGAGCAACCGGACGGCCAGTAGATGCAATCCATGTGCAAAACTCATTAGAAAAATCTATTTATGCAAATGTTATCGAATGGCAACAAGCTGTATATATTTTTTATTAGTTTTAATGATATTAAGTCTAGGAAATACTAGTGCTGCTTTTCAGAATAATATTACATCAAATTATAAAAATAATAATAATATTGAAAGCGTAAGCGAAACTCAACATTCTGCTGGAATACTCGATACTGATGCGAGCGCCAGTAAATTCTCTCTAACCAACAAGAGCTACTCGAAATACCAACAACAATACAAAAGAATCACAACGAAATCAATTGGAAATAGTATACAACCAACATTGATCATTGCTGAGACTGACTCTGAGGCTAATAATACTCACAACAACAACAGGAACAACAACAATACCACATCTAGTGGGAAGCGAACGAAGAAGAAGAACGCTGAACAGACTGAGAAGCATCATTTAGACGATATTGAAATATTTGGTGCGTATAGCATACCCGACGATCCCATCTACACAAATGAATTTGCTGTCCATGTACCGGCTGGCAAATATGTGGCTGACAGTATAGCTGACAAACACGGCTTCATCAATAAGGGACAGGTACATAAAGCGTTAAAAACAGAAAACAAAACAAAACACTTACATTCATCAAATATTTATTTCTAATAAGTATGTTGATGTTGTGTTCCACTCTCATGATTAAAATTGTTACCTTTCACACAGATTGGCACCCTTGACGACTATTATCTGTTTCAGCATCATCGTGTGTCTAAGCGTTCGCTTCGTTCAAGTCGCAAGCATCACAGTGCCTTAAGTTCGGAGTTCGAGGTGAGCTGATAGCCAAATATATATTTTATACCTTGATCACTGACCTTCATCACATGTTTCTTGTTAATGATCCGCTTGATTGAAGTTTAATTCAATTAAATAATATTATTATATATATTTTTTTTACCATTAATTTTCTGTATTTTTTTTCTTGTTTGTATAATAGATAAAATGGCTACAGCAACAACACGAGAAGATCCGTCAAAAACGAGATGGCCCCTATCAAGACATACCCACCTACAGTCCGTACAATATATTGCGCCAGATTAATGACTACGCTATCGATCCGCATACGAATACGCATTTTTCATATTCCCCAGACCCATCATCATCATTGGTTGGAACGCATTCACCGCGCCTTGAGTACCGTGACGTCACCTCGCATCTCCTATTCTCTGATCCGTTGTTTAAGGAACAGTGGTATTTGGTGAGTAAAGTATGTCATCATGCCTTTCATGTATTTCATCTTATGTACAATTGCAAAATATCCACTATTCAACTTTAATTAAACCTGAGACTCTTAATTATTATGTAATTACAATTTTTTTACTCATTAAAACTTCGATGAAAACTGAAAAAAGGATGGTCTCGTAAATTAGAATTTACATTTATTTTGATTTAAACAGATATATTTAAATCATTAATATTATATAAACCATATTATCATTGGTAATTCCAGAAATTTGAATAACCAGTATATGAATAACTGGTAAATGAAATCAGGCATCCACTTTTACTTTAATGCAAACTCCACAAACTCGAATTTTAATTCGATTCACATAGGGACCGATTTGTATATATATACATATATAACACACACACACAGACACGTAATTTATGTCTTACTCATGAGATGCATTTATTGAATCTAACTTATTTTTGAGATACATTTCATTGAGTCATTTAGTTGGCAACTTTAGAATGTATAAAATGTATAAACATTTAACCGAAAGTTCATAAATATTGTTGTATTATGGTGTCTCATTGAAAGAACGGCGGAGCTAAGGATGGCCTTGACATGAATATCGGTCCCGCCTGGCAGAAGGGCTACACCGGCAAAGGTGTCGTTGTGTCCATTCTAGATGACGGCATTCAAACCAATCACCCGGATTTGGCTCAAAATTATGTATGTATCCTATAATTGAATTTTGATAATAAAAATAGCATATTGTAAATTAAACATACTCTAACAGGATCCGGACGCCTCATTTGATATTAACGGCAACGATTCGGATCCAACTCCTCAGGATAATGGTGACAATAAGCACGGCACCAGATGCGCCGGAGAAGTGGCCGCTGTTGCCTTTAATAACTATTGTGGAGTTGGTGTTGCATACAATGCCAGCATTGGTGGTAAGTACTGTCGGTGACAACTCTCTGTCATTTGAACACTGATTATGTCTTTTTATATACATTATAATACTTGGCAGGCGTACGCATGCTGGATGGCAAAGTGAATGATGTGGTTGAGGCACAGGCATTGAGTTTGAATCCATCGCATATCGATATATATAGTGCATCTTGGGGACCAGAGGATGATGGCTCCACGGTCGATGGGCCCGGTCCGTTGGCTCGTCGAGCCTTTATCTATGGCGTAACCAGTGGACGTAAGGGCAAGGGTTCCATATTTGTGTGGGCTTCGGGCAACGGCGGTCGCTATACCGATTCGTGCAACTGCGATGGCTACACCAATTCCATTTTCACACTGTCCATTTCGAGCGCCACACAAGCTGGGTAAGTTGATTATCTTAATAGTTAAGCATGTTTGCATTTGGTTAATGTTTGTATTTCAATTTGATTTAACAGTTTTAAGCCATGGTATTTGGAGGAGTGCTCCTCAACTCTGGCCACGACCTACAGTTCGGGAACGCCGGGTCACGACAAAAGCGTGGCGACAGTGGACATGGACGGGCGCCTGCGACCTGATCACATTTGTACGGTGGAACATACGGGCACATCGGCATCAGCACCGCTTGCGGCTGGCATATGCGCCTTGGCGCTGGAGGCAAATCCAAAATTAACTTGGCGCGATATGCAATATTTGGTCGTTTACACATCGCGACCGTCCCCACTCGAAAAGGAGAGCGGTTGGACACAGAACGGGGTTAAGCGCAAATACAGTCATAAGTTCGGCTACGGTTTGATGGATGCGGGCGCAATGGTAACTCTGGCGGAGCAATGGAACTCGGTGCCACCACAGCATATATGCAAGTCACGCGAGAACAATGAGGATCGCAAAATTGAGGGTGCCTACGGCTATACGTTAGTAACGCACATGGACGTCAATGGCTGTGCCGGCACCATTAACGAGGTTCGCTATCTGGAACACGTTCAGTGCCGCATTACGTTACGTTTCTTTCCACGAGGCAATTTACGTATTTTGCTCACATCACCGATGGGCACGACAAGCACATTGCTGTTCGAACGTCCGCGTGACATTGTCAAGTCTAACTTTGATGACTGGCCGTTCCTCAGTGTACACTTCTGGGGCGAGAAGGCCGAGGGCCGTTGGACACTGCAGGTGATCAATGGTGGTCGGCGCCGCGTCAATCAACCGGGCATCTTATCGAAATGGCAGCTGATCTTCTATGGCACCTCAATGCAACCAATGCGACTCAAATCGGAGCTTTTGAATACACAATTACGTAACAGTCCCGTTGCGAACAATCCGTTCCTATTTACCTCGGCCTCCAATATTGGGCAACCGGCTAACGAAGGTGGCAACTTCAATACGGACAACTATGCCAGCTATCTTAACTACCAGAATATATTCAGTAGCGCCGGCTCCAGTCCCGAGGTAGCAACTGCAACGCTCGACGGCCACAATGTGTCGACAGCAGCCGCAGCTGTCCAAATCCCCAATGGTGATAACAAAGTCATACTCTATTCCTGCGATGCCGAGTGCGATTCGCTTGGCTGCTACGGTCGTGGGCCAACACAGTGTGTGGCATGCAGCCACTATCGCTTGGATAAGTAAGCCAATTAACAAATCGTCAACTAGCATTAATTAGATTGTCAATCTCGTTTTAAGAGGGATCAACAATTTTAGTCTATTGCATGCTATCGAAACTTATTTTATATTTTTGCAAAGCAGTATTATCTATATTCTCCTGAACTCTTATTAATCTGTGCGTCAATTCATGATCAGTTTAAAGTTATTTGGAAGATTTTCTCACATATTTAATGTACCCTAATTTATTTTTTTTTGTTGTATTGCATTTGCAGCACTTGCGTCAGCCGTTGTCCGCCGCGCTCGTTCCCGAATCAAGTTGGCACATGCTGGCCATGCCATGATTCTTGTGAAACCTGCGCTGGCGCTGGTCCAGACAGCTGTCTCACCTGTGCTCCGGCACATCTGCATGTCACTGATCTCGCCGTTTGCCTGCAAGTTTGTCCCGACGGTTACTTTGAGGGTATGTCATATACACGATAGCACCAAGAACGAATGATGAAATTTCTATTTTCTCGGCATCACTTTACTCAGATACTAAGAATCGAACTTGCGTGCCTTGTGAACCCAATTGTGCCTCATGTCAGGACCGTCCCGAGTACTGTACCAGCTGTGATCATCACCTCGTCATGCATGAGAACAAATGCTACTCAGCGTGTCCCTTGGACACCTACGAAACGGAGGAGAACAAGTAAGATTCTCTAGTATTTTTTGTTATTTCAATTATTTATTTGTTATATGCAACACACAGATGTGCCTACTGTCATTCCTCGTGCGCCACATGCAACGGAGCCACCGAAAATAACTGCATTACGTGCCGATCCAGTCGATATGCCTGGCAAAATAAGTGCCTTAACAACTGCCCGGATGGCTTCTATGCGGATAAAAAGCGCCAGGAATGCCTGCCCTGTCAGGATGGTTGTAAGTCGTGCAGCAGCAATGGCATCTGCACAGAATGCCTGCCAAATTGGCTGCTCAACGAGAAGGACAAATGTGCTGCGGCCGGCAGTGAAAGCTGTTTTGAATGTAAGTATAAAATTTGATTGACTAGCTTCCTTGTGTATAACTAGTGTGTTAATCACCCGTTTTACTTCCACTACCTAGCTGAATATTATAGTCACAGTGAGGGCAAGTGCATGCCGTGCTACGACTCTTGTGAGACTTGCAACGGTCCACTATCATCGAATTGCCTGTCGTGTCATCAGAATCGCTTGCTGGAGCAGAACAGCTGTGTGAGCGGCTGCCAAGATGGCTTCTATATGGAGACTGGCGTCTGTACGCCCTGTTTGCATACCTGCACCCAGTGCGTATCTCGCACAAATTGCAGCAATTGCTCCAAGGGACTTGAACTGCTGAACGGCGAGTGTCGCACAACATGCGCCGATGGGTATTTATCTATATGCATTGATATATTTTCTTGTCTTATGCATTTATTCATTTTTGCAGCTACTACAGCGATCGAGGCATCTGTGCCAAGTGCTATCTTAGTTGTCACACTTGCAGTGGGCCGCGTCGTAATCAATGCGTACAGTGCCCTGCTGGGTGGCAACTAGCAGCTGGCGAATGTCATCCGGAATGCCCCGAAGGCTTCTACAAATCAGAGTTTGGATGTCAGAAATGCCATCACTACTGTAAAACTTGCAATGGTATATATATATATGAAAATATAATATAAGTGCAACTGTTTAACCGATTTTTATTGTTTTAGGCGCTGGCCCACTGGCATGCACATCATGCCCTCCACACTTTATGTTGGATGGTGGCCTTTGCATGGAATGCCTTAGCTCTCAGTACTATGATACAACAACACAGACGTGTAAAAGCTGCCACGATACCTGTCGCTCCTGCTTTGGCCCCGGCCTTTACTCGTGCAAGGCATGCGCTCCGCCTCTCCACTTGGATCAATTGAACAGTCAGTGTGTGCCGTGCTGCCAGAACAAAAACGGTGGCGGCGATAATGAAACTGAATCTGAAAACTGTTGTCATTGTGAAATGGAAACGGGTAAATATTGCTTTAGCCGCCATAAGTCGAATTTAAAGATCATCGACATAAATGCACTATAAATTGCAGGTGAATGTAAGACTGCCTCAACAGCTGGAAAGCGTCGCACTGTGGTGGGTTCTGACAGAATATTCAGAAATATGGATCGAGTCGAAGGTAATGGCGATGGCAATAGCAAGGAATTTATTTTGCGTCTCGATTCACCACTGACAGCCATCACAGCAATTGCAGTCGCCATCTGTTTGCTGATAATTACGATATTCTCCATAATCTTTGCAGTTTTGCAGGTAAGCAGCGAACGATTAGCATAGTCAATGTAAAGTGTTAGATTATTAATAACTATACATTATTTATTTACTTGCAGCGCAATAGTAATCATGTATCGAGAAAATCTGTGAGATACAGGAAAATAAATAGCAGATCAGGTAGTCATCACAAGAGCGATCCGAGCAATGAAGCTAGATTTATATTCAATGTGGGTGAAAACGGTGACGATACGGAAGATAACACTGATGACGATTTAGATGTCAACGAAAGAAGGAAAGTACTCTACGAACCGAATGGTCCAATGAGTGGAAGAGAAATTTTGATTAGAAGTACAAATGATATTGATGCGATCGAGTTTCAGTGCAAAGGTGCAAAATTCGATTCACATTACAATGCGAACATAAACTTAAACACCGAATGCACCAAACCCACGTATATGAGTCAAGCAACGAACAGTAGAATAAGCAAAGCAAGGCAAAACAATAACGTTCATAGCTGATTCATTGATAAATCTAATGTGAATGCACCAATAGCCGCAATAGCAACACCAATAACTTTAATCCTGAATTTTCTGCTCTGGACTAGCAAATTTTAACCTTACTTGAGGAATGTAGCGAATCGAAATATTTAACATCCGAAATGATAAATGATCCGAAATTTATATGTGATTGTGAATTGTTTTTATATATATATATATTTGTAAATTTAATGTTTGTATTAAATTTTTATGAAAAATGTTATGTCAAGTTGAACAATGAGTGTTTTTGTTTTTTGTACTTATCCTGTGCAACAGGAATTGTATTTAAAGGAACTTTCAATGGGTATATTCATGTACATGTGAATGTTAAATGAGTTTAGTTATAATGAAAATGTTACTGCTAATGCCTCACGATGACCGATCGAGAATTTGGCAACGTTACAAATGTAACTTAAAGATATCAGTAGAAAAATGCTTTTACTTTATTTACAGAAAAATATACATGTGTACAAAAGTATCAAATAGGCATCTATAATCCTTATTTATCGCGAATATGTGTGTAAGTCTATACAAAAATTAAATTTCGTAAGTATTTTGATTATCAGTTTTGGCCCTGTTTAAAATGTGTGCGCTGCACAAATTCGATGTATTATCAATTGTGGATATTATGTAATCTAATGGAATACTTGATAACTGGTTTTTTTAACAGAGTATTTGTACGCATAAAAAAAACTTATTTGAAAATTATTTTCAGATTCGTATAAAAATGTACAAGTTTTTAAATTCATTTAAAATATTTGAGATGTTTTTTTAAATGCATCATATATGGTACATACACTTACATATGTACACCATTATGCACATATTTCTGTTTTTTTTTATTTCTATATATATATATATATATATATATATATATCTATGATATTGTACAGTCGCAGCACATAAGAGAATAATACAGACACTTAACAACCTTCTCATCATTGTCTTCGTAGTTTGTCACAGATTTTGTATCGTTCGTCTCATTTACTTTAAATCCATCCAATTGATCGGATGATTTGCTGTGGAGTGTCTTTTTTGATTTTTTACGTTTGTTTTTGTGCATCAGCTCGTTGCAGTTGCGTTCTTGCACCGCTTCATCGATCCAATCGAACTCGGAGCTTTCGATGGAGTTTATGTCCTGTTTGATGACAAAAACAAAATTTTTAGTATTATCGTTACACCATAATATTGTGTATTTTGTTTAACCTGATTGTTGCTGTGGTTCCCGTATCTGCTTTTCTGGGGGGAGCTGTTGTTGACTGCTGGCTGACTGTTGGCTTTACGGTTGACCAACGGTGATGAATTGGTTATTATCGAAGCTGTCGTTCCAGCCGAGCTATTTAACACGACAGCTGATGTGGACAAATCTGTTTCGCCGAAAATTGGCACCTTCGGCAAATCATCAGGATTTAAAATGTTGTGCTGAGGTTCGGGTAAGGTCACAATAACTTTGGTAAATACTCAATTGATTTGAAACACTTACTTTGACTGCGGTAACCAATATCGGTGACGGCATAGCTGCCGGTGAGGGTGTCGACGGAGCCAGCTCCGAGAGGGGACTGTTTAAATGAGGAGTTATTGTGGCGATTGGAGTTTTTGGTAGTGTAACACATTCTGGGACATCAATTGAATCATTAGGCGTTATGTTATCACAAAGTGAATCTGCTTTCAAGCCTTTCACAAGCGTGGAGGACATGGTTCCCAGTACAGCCAATGATGATGTCGAAGCAAGGTTGATTTCCGCCGAGGGCCTGAAAGAATGCCAATAAGTTATGTATAAAATATATATATTTGTATCCAAGATATATTATATATGTACATGTATTGGTGTTTATTAAGTAGGCACTACGAATAAGCATATATAATTAAAACATTAAATATTTGCTGGGCCTGCTGATATGTGTGCAAGTACACACATTTGCTGGTATTCGTGGTGTTGTAGCAATACCTATTGAAAATAGTGCTTGCGAGTGTGTCGGGATTTATTAGATGTTCGCTCAACTTTCATTTAGTAGCGCGTATTGTGGTTGGTAATTATAAAATATGTTCGAGTGAGTACAAGTCGAAAATTTGCAATAGTTGTATACTCACAAGTCAATCAGTTCACTTTGGGCCCGTCTGCCGCCCAAGGTCCAGACCTCGTTTGGCTTTTGGGCTGGCGAGTACGAGATGTGTTTATTTGTTGAACTCAATCGACCATTTGGATTATTTTTTCGCCCTGGTATCCACAGCATGCGCAAACCAGACGATTTTTTTTTAGATGAATTCGAAGACATCTGAAAATTAATGCCCCATTTTAAACATTACAAACAGTCCATCATAGACACAAATGCGTGCTTGTATTTCTCAACTTGTCATTTTTACCAGCTACTCGGAAAATTAAGAATTGTTTCTGCAATCGGATTGGTACCTATGTTGTGATCACCACTGAGCTATTGTTGTTATTAATGAGCACCTTACGCAATTTTACACACATACAAAAATCATTTACATATTGCATATGTAAGATGAGTTTTGGTTATTGACAAGCATGAAAGCATAAGTGATTTATGTACATATGTGCTTACATACATACAAATTTGAATAACTACTTAATATTGCCACATTTTTGGGGCTTATCCGCGATTAGTTATATTGCAACCAAATATCCCATGTTAAAAAGCTTCAGCTGTGAACTTAAAAATGTGCAAATCAGTTAATGCGAATAAGCCAACGTTCACAGAAAGTGCGTATGCGTGTATTTGTATATATAAATATATATTTATATATGTATATATATATATATATATGTAATAGTATTTGTGTGTGGTCAATGACTGTTAATATAAGCCCACACACATTTATTTAAGTTCAACTCAACAATAAAATAAGAAAGCTGGTTAAATTTGTTTCTATATAAAAGTAACGTTGCATTTTAGCTGCAATTCACACTTACCTTTTCCAAATTGGGCCCTTATGTTATCGTTAGAAGTAATGTAATATATGCACCACTTTTTGTGTAAACAATAAGTATGCAAATACATTCGCGTCTTATTCAGTTTTGCAATTTGAGTATGTATGTATGTTAAGTGTTTCTTATGACTAAGAGTAGCCGAGATTCTATTTGCCTTGGACGGAATTGTAAAAAGACATTTACCAAAGTGTATAAAGTTTTTATTGGAATTTGTAAGATCACAAAAAAGTTGTGCAAATTAGCGATGTCAAAAAAGTACATAAGTTATGATAGTAAAACAAAACGATGTATCGATTGTATCCAGCTTAACTCTTATCGATTGCTCAAAGACTATCCAATTCAACTCTTATCAATGCAAGAAGCAGCTGATAAACAATATAGAGCATCTTCTTAACGTGTGAAAATAACCCTTTTTTCATATTACAATATATAAATGTATGTGTTAATAACCAAATTTATTCAAACAAGCACTCTCCTGCATGCAAACATGTGTGTTCATCAAGTGTTGTAGACCAGAACTTCTAATTATGAGACACAACCATCTCAGCCGCCCAATTAGCTTTTTACGCATGCGAGTACATACATGCATATGAATTTGTGGTTTCTTTCTCTGTACCAAAGAGACTCGCAGATTCTAAATATATAACATATTCCCGAGAGCGACATAGAATTATCGAAAAAGAAAGAAGATGAGCATGTAATATACGGGCCAGCTTCGAGCCCAGTCTCCCCGTGTACGTGCTGCACTCAGCTATCCGTTGGTCGCGCGTTAAAGTAGGTAAATTGTTAGAATTTTCTAATTTTTCTTCTATTTTTTTGTTGTTATATTATTATTTTTATATACATGGATTTTAATGTACATGTCTACAAGGAAATACACAAATTTGACATATTTCCTGCATACTGAGCTTAATATATAAAAGTAAGCACGTGCTCAAAATTTAGTTAATGATATATCCTGAAGGAGGAGCAACCGGAAATGCGAGTGAAACAGCGAAAGAAAATATTATGTATATGATATATGTATGTGCACACCTCCAAAATAGTCAGCGCCAGAGCATGGGGAGGGCGTATATGTGCACACAAACACAGACGCAGACACAAGCAAGAGATATGTAGAAACGGACGATAGAGAAGCAAAGACCGGGCGGAAGGGCAGGCAACGGACCCGGTTCGCGCCTCTGATAGCCCTCACCGATTCATCAGCAAAATGTATTTTTGGAGCTTTGGCAAAGCAGCAACACTTTTATTTAGACTTAGAATTTGTTTTAATGTTTTTCGACATTAACATACAGTTCGACAACTTCTACATCTCTCGGTATTTCGATGCGAGTGCGGGTTCAAAGAGCTTCAATTGGACATACGATAAAATCAGAAGTGTGAAAAAGTAAAACTAGTGCATCTAAATTACGTATGTACACCGATATAGCCATAAACGCATATGGACATGTTTGTATATTTTTTTTTACTCTTTTAGTATACTAGTTGTGTATATCTACTTAAATTGGATACTTTGTTTTTCTTTTCCTTTGCAACAATCTTTCATGCTGTTTTAGTTATAATTTTTGCACAAATTGTTAGGTGTCTCTTAAATTTGTCAACAATTATATAACATTTGAGGACGCCAAGTTTTGTAATATAATATTTGCTAATGTGAGTTACAAAAAATATCAAATATATATTTATCGCTTTCAGAATATACTTTGTGAAGGCAGGACACAACATCACCTCTGATCATGGACCCGGAAGCATTTTTGGATGTGGCCAATCAGGTCATCAAGCTGAAAATGTTTCCGTTTTTTGACATCGCGCACAGTTTACTTGCCGCGCTGGCCGTGCGTGAGGATTTGGGCGCCAACGCTCAGGCCTTCTCTAGAAAACATCCTCTTGCCTGCTGGCTATCCACAATGCTGGTGATATTTGCTGGTGGCATGGTTGCTAATGGATTACTCGGAGAGCCCATATTGGCTCCATTGAAGAACACCGGTCAGCTGTTTGTTGGCACCGCTGTGTGGTAACTGCTATTATTGACTAATTACTCTCAATTACTTAGATAATATATTAAACGATTAAATTTTATTGCAGGTACATTGTATTTTATACACCCTTTGATATTGGCTACAAGGTGGCTAAGTTTCTGCCGGTGAAAATTGTCGCCAGTGCCATGAAGGAAATCTACCGTGCCAAGAAAGTGTATGACGGAGTCGGACATGCTGCCAAACTGTATCCAAATGCATGGATCATTATGATTATAATCGGCACTTTAAAGGGCAACGGCGCTGGTTTCACCAAGTTGATAGAACGCCTCATTAGAGGTGCATGGACACCGACCGCAATGGAATTCATGCAGCCATCGTTGTAAGATCACTCAATTAATTTTATTATTGGCTATGGTTGTCAAGAGCCGGTAATTTTGTTGTTATTGTATTGAAAACTTATTTCTTTCAGCTACACGAAAGCGTCGTTGCTAGCCTCTATTATTTTCGTGCTGGACAAAAAGACTGATTGGATCTCAGCGCCACATGCATTAGTTTACTTTGGCATTGTTATATTCTTGGTGTACTTTAAATTGTCATCGATCCTACTGGGCATACATGATCCCTTCCTGCCATTGGAGAATCTGTCCTGTGCAATCTTCTTTGGTGGTATTTGGGATAGTTTGGCGAAAATTTTGGGCCGCGGCCAGGCAAAGGATGGCGACAGTAAAGACGTTAAAAAAAGCAACTAACCTATTTGTACATTATCTCCAAATTTGAAAAATGCTGTCAACCAAAGCTACAATTTATGATTTCGAACGAACTTTATTTAAATGTCCCATAAGTTACATATGTACTTAAAAAAGCTCAAAATCAAAAATCAAATTCAATCATAAGCAACAAGTGGGTGTGTCTGCTTATCTTTGACTCTGATTTTCTATTCATATCTTTAGTTCTCTTTTAAATTTGTAGAGTATTTAGGGACGTAATCAATCAACACCCTTGTCTGATTTTTAGTTTTTTTTTTTTTAAGACGACTGAAATAATGAAAATAGGGCGAGATTAATTAAAATCTGAGTAATTGCTCAAAAGCGCAGCTATTTAATACTTATAAACTTACAAAAGTATATAAAAGTCATACATATATTATTTTCAAACCTGTTGTAAATATTTAAGTAATTTATCGCAGAATGCAATTTTGTTAAATATTATTTGTTTGGGTGCATAACCTGGCAAGTCATACCTTGAAATAACTTACTACAAAAGAGTATATTAACATATATAAATCGAACTTTTAGTGTACACTTATAGTTAAACATGCATTCATGCAATTGAAGACCTTTGTATAATTTACTAACGATCATTGGTTGCAATAAATCCATATGATTTTAATTTTAGACCGTTTTTTTCTTTTTACAAATGCTTAAATATGGATTCGAATGAGACAACGAGAATGATGAGTCGTAGACCGCGCGAAGAGTGCAGCAAACAACATAATGTGTTCAATTTGAATATGAAAATTGACAATTGGTATTTAATGTTGGTCATGAACTTTAAATAAACATTTTGTACAAACAATTGCTGTATAATTCCTCGACTGAGTGCGACTTACAGTGAACTGAAAAATAAAACAATTTGGTTTCGATTAAATAAAAAAAATGCTTTTGTTTCACGTTAAAAACAATTTCAAATGAAAGACGCTGTAATATGGAAAGTAGACCAATATCTAAAAAAAAAACCTGCTAACTGTGATGGTCAACTGGTGAAGGTAGTTGAAAGTAAAATATAACAAAAATTTAAGCAAAAAGTATAACACAATTGCTTACAACTGGAAACCTTAAGAGAGAAAGTTTTTTACTTTATGCTATAGTTCAGCATCATTTGATGCTCCTCAGATAATCAATAATGATGGCACGTATAATGATCGCTAATTGTTGATAACTGTAGTAAAAATTTTGACAGTATTTGGAGAACAGGAAAATCATTATATCCAGCAAAGCCAGCATATTGAAAGTAGCGCTTCACCTGTGTTAAGTTTAGCTCCTTTATATAATCTGGCGTTCTTTTCCAATAATATTTTTTATTGTGCAGGCTATCCTTGTGATCCATTGATCCTTTAGCATGACATTGACATCAATTAATTATCAATCTATATTACAGTTTCAAACTATTTATATAACTACTAAGGAATTGCTGATTGATTTTACAATTGATCCTTATTAATTGATTCTTAGATGATTAATTGTTCAATACCGTATCAAATAAGTTTGTGGCCATTTTCAGCAAGGTTTCTCTAATTTGTGTTTATAAAAGAAATTACCAAGTATGAAATGTATAATACGAACAACATTTATTTAATCTAGATCATGCAATATACAAAATAGAAATATGATAATCAACTAAAATTTGCTATCATATATTTATATTATTTAAATGATCGATTTTAGCTTTTCAACTTTAAATTTTGGCGGATCTAAAAACATATCGTATACAGTCTTCATAAGGAAGTCGGGGAGCAAGCATGATATAGTACAGATAATAATATAAAGCCATATGGGAAGTGAACCTAAAAACATGCTGTATACGTGATAGAGACTGCTGCCAGTGTATAAATTGTAGAGAAATGTGCTCAAGACAAATGCAAATATTGATGCAAGAATAAATACCAAGTTCAGATAGCTCATGTAGTGTGAAACCAGAACAATCTTTAAGTTTCCCACAATAACGAGTACCATTATAAGCATAGTTCCAAATGTTGAAAAGTCGGCAGTTTGTCCGTTATTCAAGACAATATTATTGTCATTTAAAACTGCATACGCAAAGTAAAAAATAATGAAACACTGAAGGGCCCCATTAATAATCCATAACGTGAATATTTTCCAAGAGGATAGCTGGTTGTGCACAATTCCCTTGTAGAGTGTTGGGAATCTGAAAAAATTCAAAATTGTAGTTTATATCTTTCGAATATTATATTTCGTATAAACTCACCGTAACAATGTCTTTTCACTATAGTGTTTGTCGGACATGGCCAAATACGTGAAACTAACGGATATGTAAATAATATCGAATAGCCACAGGAACAATTCGTTATACACAGATGTAGCCGAATACAAGTCATATACTTGAAATAGCGCCATGCATCCAGTGATAATAATATTTTTATAACAGTAGAAAAGCACCATAAATGCCAGTCGCTCCGTATTGTAATGACCATGTACAAGTAATAGGCGCTGGAGCATTTTAAATTTGGCAATTGCGTAGTCAGCACTGCGAGCTGCCTGTTTGCTCTCCACACCGTATATGCCAATGCCAATGTGGGCCTCTTGGATCATGGACACATCATTGGCACCATCACCAATGGCTGCTGTGATATGTTTGCCTTCCTTCTTAATACGCATGACTATTTCGCTCTTCTGAAGTGGGCTCAGCCGACAGCAGAGCACTGCCTGGCATTTTAGTGCCACTTCAGTGAATTTCTCTGGCAGGTGCAATAAAAATGCAGACACAGTTGTTCCATCGATGACAAGACAAGTGGGCTTGAACGTAGCCAAAGTGATGCCACGTTCGATCAGATCCAATCGTTTTTGCAG
This sequence comes from Drosophila demipolita, assembly GCA_035042405.1. Classification (NCBI taxonomy): domain Eukaryota; kingdom Metazoa; phylum Arthropoda; class Insecta; order Diptera; family Drosophilidae; genus Drosophila; species Drosophila demipolita. Next base: position 797,705 of record JAWNLI010000047.1, on the reverse strand, counting down.
CTCAGACGGATCGGTTATGTCAATAAGAAAGTGTACTTCAGCCACTGGTGGTATGTGTTTGCATGCCACGCCAATGGAAAAAGCCGTTTCCACCTTGTCGCCAGTTAGTACCCATATTTTAAGGCCAGCTTCCTGCAATGCAGTCAATGTTACATCAACTTCATCCTCTAGCGTATCCTCTAATGCCGTGGCACCCAGCAGATCAAGTTCTGGAAGAAGCTCAATTTTTTAATATTTTTTGCTGTATAGTTTAAGATCTGATGTTACAAAGTATACAAATAATGTCGTCTAAATTATATATAAAAGTGAAACCTTCAATATAAATATCGAAATCTAAGATTTGTGACATCTTACCGACTTCAATGCTCTGGTAACATTCTGCAATAAGTTCTTGTCGATTGTTTAGTTGAATATTGATATTTTTGCAGGATGCAACGAATGATTTATATTCCATTTCGGTTAGGGTTCGCCTGGCTACCGCCAGAGTACGAAGTCCCTCCTTGGCATATTTTGTAATTTGCTCATCCGTTTGAGGAACCAGCGAAGTTGGCTTACAGCGTGGTAGAATCGAATATTCGGCACCTTTGATATAGAGCCAGATTACACCACTCTCATCCCGAAAGATGACGCTCATTCTTTTTCTCTCCGAACTAAAGTCGAGCACGTGCAGGCGCTCAAATTGCAAATCGCTGGCATCCATGCCACCAAATATACGACCTAGTCGAATCTTGTCATCGGTTATGTCTTTGAAAATCAAACCCAATTTGGCGCAGCCTTCAAGTATGGCTTTCTCATCGGGGCTAGATGCTTGGTATCTACTAATAATATCATTCAGTATTAAGCCATCGAGCTCAGATTGGGTTTCTTCAGCTTTTTCATCGCAACTCTCTAAAATATCTACTGTATGGCACAGAGCCAATGCCACAAAAAAGTCCATAACCGCGTCCTAAATAGAGAATGATCACAGATAAGATGACATTGGGGATCAATAATGAAAACTACTTACATTCATCCTGCCCAGCTCATGGCTTTCATCATCATCGGGACAGTACAATTGGGTGTTCTGTAAATAATAGTCTTTGCCACCAGCGAAACACTTAATAAATATCATTTGGTTTTTGGTTAAAGTGCCTGTTTTGTCCGAGAAGAGTATGTTGATTTGGCCCAAGTCTTCATTTAAGTTAGATGCATTTACTGCACAGGGCTGATCGGTCTTCTCATCGTATAGTTCTAGATCGGATTTCATAAAGAGAGCGCCAAAAACCCGATATAACTCAATATTCATATACATCGAAATCGGTACCATATAGTTAAATAAAATCAGAAACGATAGAAAGTCCTCAAATATTTGCATAATTTTGTTGTAGTCAATTGGTGGCCCCAAGTAGTACATAGAAGGATAAACCTTAGCCGCTTTTTGCCTAAAAATAATGCATAATTTTATATATATGAATGTTATTAATGAGGCTTTACATATTTGGCATTTTAATTTCAAATTTACGGAAGTCTCAAAAAAACTTGACTATTTTATGTAACGATCTCAATTTAATTTGGAATTCAAATTTGGTACATCCTTAAAAAAAATTTAAATCTTTGTTTAAAAAGTATGAGACAATAATGTAAGCCAACTAGTTAAGATATTAATAAGAAGCACTTACCGTTCGATCATATAGAGTACAAACACAACAGCTATCATTCCCACAATGAGCGCTATTATAAATTTATTAATGTATTTCTCGCTGGATGCTGACTTGTTGCCTGTATAACGACTGTTCAGTTGCAGCTTTGTGGACATGCCCGTGTAAATGGCACAACCCAGGACCCGGCCCTGGCCCTTGGTTCGTACACCACGCAATAAGAGATTATCGATTTCTAGCGGTATTGGCCCCGGATTGCTTTCCCTTCCTGCTGTAGGTTCGAATTCAATGCGTCCATTAAATTGATAGAGATCAGTTGTCGATGGTTCGCAAATAATGCAACCCATGTTTTTATTCTGTCCACTCAAATCGTATTTATAGTTGGGTGGTATATGGATCGCTTTCAGATTCGTCTCGCCATCCAAGTTAGCTGTGTTCACAAAGCACATGTTGTCTGCTCCAGATGTGTGAAGTAATAATAAATCGCATGTTACATCACTGTCACTAGTCACCACCACAATATCACCAGGAACAATATATTCCGAGTTTATGCGTTGTTCTTGGGCATTCCGTATAACAGTCACTAAATAATTATAAAAATAACAAATTAGAGGTGTCAACTTTTGCCTTTTACATTGGCGTTTCCATAAAAATATATATATATATATATATATATATATATATATATATATATATATATATAATATATATATATATATATAATGTAGATTGCTTAAACTGAGCATATTTACAAACCTTTTGATTTATTAACAATTTTATCATTTTTCAATCGGGCATAGTCCTCCAGACCTTCCTTAAGTGCAGTTACGATCATCACGAACAAAAGGGGCAACAGTGATACCAAAGGAGATAGGGTAACATCTGTAGAATAATGTTATTTGCTATATTATTGCACATACATATATATTATTTAATTGACATACTAACGAAAAACGATATAACGGTGATAATGAGGAAGTAAAAATAGACGGCTCTTCGGAATTGATCGTAAAAATTCAATGGGATAAAAGTAAGCAAGGTGTATTTGGTTGTTTTCACTCGGTTAAGTGGCTTTCTTGGGTTGACATTGCCAATGGATATCCGTATTGGCTTCTTCTCTTTATTACTAGACTCCGCCATTATAAGATCTAATTTGTTCACTTTCCGAAACCTTTCTTCAGTATACGTTAGATTCTCGAAGCTGATTATTGCTAGTTGATTCTTGCCATGCTAAATTTCGACTGAAACTGGGCGAACATTATTCGTGTATTATCGAATCGAGATTATTAACATTTTGATTCTTTGTGATAGGAACCGTCCAGTAAAAAACACATAATCCTGTTCACAAGAAAGATGTGCCTTTTGAATAAACCAATTGTACGTACAACAGTTGCTACAGTAATTATACGCAAAGGAATACTATATAGCTAAAGGTTGGTAATCATTTTATAGATTAAGACTGACTGTCGATTAGATATAATAAGCAATAACCGTTCAATAATCATCCAAATCTATTAATGTTTCAGTTATCAAAGAATACATATGTTTCTAAAAAAAAAGTCTCATATGACTGCCGATAGCCGATAGGCAGCTACGTACGCTGAAAAATTATAGTGAGTATGATTTTAGAATATCCGATTACCAATCTCAGATAATGGAGAAAAACCTTGGTATGTCCCTAGAAATCTATAATGCGCATGTTTTCCACAATTTGTAAGCTAGAGTCACTAAGTATATTACTGGTAACTCCCCTAAGAGATTAATAAAGAAAGTTAATGGCCACGCCCACTTCGACTTCCTAAACCGATACACCTGTTAGTGAAAAACTATTAGTCCATATATCACACAACTTAAAAGCTAGTGTCAGCAAATTTCAATGCTATAATGAAATTGGATCGCGCCCTTTCCCGCCCCCAAAATTTAATAGCTACAGCTACAAAAATTTGGGGCAAAGATTACGAGAAACCTTCTCTATAATTTTTCAGACCCTCCCATTCGCAACCCCTAAATTTCGAAAATCCTATATCTCTCGTAATTTAAAAGCTACAGTTGGCAAATTTTGAACAAAATTTTTTAAATATTGTAATATTGCTACCCATTTCTCAGCTGGTATAACGAATGGTATCAAAGTATTTTGCAGTCGGTAACGCCTGAATGCAACGTTCTCTCCAGTTTTTATTGGTTTTTTTTTATTTTTTGTTAGCAATTTTTTTGTTTGGAGCTTTTTTGTTTTGTTGGTTTTCTGTTTTTTCCTCTTTCCTCTTTACCTTTTTTTTACCTTATATGTTTTCGTATACTAGGTGTAGATAATTTTTTTTTTAAATTTATCGATAACTGACTCCGTTTTTCGAAAATATATACATTTCAAATTTTTAAAAAAATATTTCTGTAAGTCAAGTATATATATATAAGAATGTGTATATCCACATAGATTAGTAAGGACCTAAATAGTCATATTGTGCCTTGCGAAAGGAAACACACCTGAGGTCAACCTCAGTTTGCTGGGCCCATTGCAGTTATCACTAGGTGCCCTGTTAGCCTTTAACATAAAGAACTACACACCCGATCTGGCTGAGTAAGTGCCGAAAATATTGAAATATTATTTTGGCGGTTCACACTAAAAGTTTGAATCTGATTCATAATTTCCAACAGAATTATTATCTGTAAAAAATGTATTACTGAACAAACTAACCATCCAAAATATTATATTATATATTAAATAAGAAGTTCATTGTTGATATGCAATATATGTTATATGTTATATATACTATGACTACATATTTAGATATATATAAACAATAATTGTTTGAGTTTTTTACGAATTCCTTTTGTTAACAATCTGACTGATAAGTTTAATGTATGAATGTTGTATATACATCACAGTGTATATATGAATGTGTATTTTGATTTCTTGAGCTATCAGAAATAACTCAGCAAATTGGCTGAGTTCCGAGCCCAGGCCAGCCACAATGGCCGTGAGTCAAGTCGATGGGTTGTTTGTCATTTCTGTAACTGTGTATGTACACATATGTATGAATTAATGTTTTTAAATAAGATATGGTTACCGACTTAATCTCTCTCGCTCGTGACAGTCGTTGGTTAGAGAGTATAAAAAGCACCCGGTACTTGCGACGCCGCGATAACTCCATTTAGCTCACAAGCTTGTAACGGTATTTTTATACAGACCCACATCCATCTGATAATATATAAATCGCTGTCGTATATAAATTATAAAGAGAATCAAAATGCTTTGATTTTTGCATTTCCAGTTGTTTGTTTATCATTTAAGTTTAGATATATAAATATGTTTGTTCATATATATTGACGTATAGTTAAGTCCATTTCTAAGTGTACAAATACATTTATGCATTTGTGTCAGTATATAAATGTGTGTGTGTGTGAGTGAAGCACTTTTTTTTTTGTACAATCGCTATCAACAGTTCTTCGACAGTTTGCCAATGGAACAGTTTGCGAGTGGAGGGCTATGCCTTCCTTACACCACTTGCGAATTTTGAATGTGTATTTTGTTTAACTTTGGAATAACCATATTATTAATTGCATACGCTTGTAAGGATCGGAGTTCAATTTAAACTAATAAACATACTTCAATCCAATCCATGACAACATAATCAACAAAATGGTACGTTCAAATGTTTTACCAAATCTGCATAAATGTTAAATGTAAATGGTGTGTTTTATAAATCCTATATGGATAATATAAGTGTACCTTGCCAGAATTTATGGCTTACCACTACAGATAATGACAAGTGCAAAATGTAAAAAACAAAGGTTATACAATTTTATTGTTTATGTGCAAAGATGAATTTTAACTTTATTGTCGAAAGAACAATACACTTAAATCTTCTCAACATATAAGTAAGCATCTCCCATTCCTTACATATATACACATGTATAGGTAAGTGCTTATAGTTCTGGCTTGGGCATAGCTTAGTTTTTTTGCCCTCAATAAAATGTAGTAAAAAGGTATTAGAGGCTCTACAACATCTTTGACCCCCCATAACGTATATAAATTTTTAATTATTGAAATTGTGGTGCCATCTAGGATGTAGTAAATGGATCAAATTGGTTGTCATAAACGTCACATAGCATATCAGAGTATTTCACAGTCGGTCCGAGTGCAACTTTATCATTTGTTTCTTTTTTTAATTAAAAGTAAATATTAAAAATTCTTCAAAACAATTTAAAAGACGGTTTAATTCATAATCCCCGTAATGTATGCTACACTTAATAAGACGAATATTAATTAATTTGGTAATAACAAAATTTATATTAACGGCAAGCGGTGGAATTATAATCACTTTCACTGAAAGATGATCCGAAGAGCAAAATAATAAGACGACGATGTTGTTTAAGGTTCGAACACAGACAACTGCCGAATTGCGTCGGCAGGTTTATTGAAAACTTCTAAATTATCTTACAGCTAGATACAATTATTCTTATCCTACCTAGGACATTATCCAGTTACATATTTACTGCTGTAAATGCGTCTAGACTCATTATCCTATCAGTTCGGAGAATTCTTGTCGCGGACGGTTTTATTACGGTCACTATGGGTGCCGCGTACGTGTCTTTTCACGTGTTTACATATCTTCGCGATAAGAATCCTCCTTGGTTTTTCTTAACATTGTAAGATTGAACAAATATCTATTTCACCATTGGAAAGCCTTCTAACAATTCGATTGCAAATAAATATCCATGAGAAATTTCATCATTAAAGTTCTGCAAGTTGTGTCATTCACGGAAATTTCAAGAGAGAGCCCAAAATTGAGCAAATGTTCAGATACCTTCATATCAATCACAAATGGCAAGTGCGAGTGTTCTCACTTAACTATTGATAACGTTTATAAATTTATGATATATATAAGTCCAATTTACTCATTCTGACCTCGTTACCTCATTTTGGGTGCATATGAATGAGACGAATAATTTATTTCGAATTTTGAATATATTTAGGCATATATATATTTATATATATATATATATATATATATATATATATATATATATAAAGTTAAAATGCATATATGTCGATCAATACCTAGAAATATCGCTTCGGTTATGAGCTTAGCTGAATTAGTCAATAGACTCGAAAAAATAACTGTTATAATCTTATCAGTTTTGACAGTGTTTGTGCTGATATGAGAAAGCCTCCAGCCAAGAGCACCTCGATGGACTCAAAAGAGAAAAGTTTTCGCACAGAGCGGCGGCAGTAGTTGAGGAGCAACGTGCTTACAACCCGTCTATATTAGATAGTGATAAAAAATGAAGATACCAGTGCAGAGACCCTATAGCATATAGGCTAACAGTGTTTAGCTGCAAAAGTTGAATTTTAACTTTGCTGAAGCCAAAAAACAAATAATGATAACAATAAATTCAGACAGTGAAAACTGATCTGTTATAAACAGAAAACAGCATTAAATAGTATTTATCAATTGGCTTCCTGCTCGTTTGTTTCGCCCAATCCCAATCCCAACACAATCACAAACGCAATCAAAAACTTCGACGCTCTTAAAAATATGACTGTGCTCAATTGACAATACATACATATGTGTATGTATTTGTATGTATGAGATCGATTGACGGTTGATAGTATTAACGGTGACCGTTAGTTTTATATGTATTGGTTTTCAAAAGGCACGCCCGATAAGCACTGAGACCAATTCGAGGTAAACGCTGTGTTTTTCGAGATACACAAATCGCTCAGTAGTATGCGATTGAAGCGACTCCGAGGCACATTGTACTTAAACAATAACTACAAACCAACAAAAAAAAACACAAGCCGTATTAAACATTGGCTGGAGTATATTCAAAATGGATATGTTTGCAAAGCGGGTGAGTTGCATGTTGCATGTTGCATTTTGAAACACTTAATAGGCAGACACATATTGTGCATAAGTTTCACTGTGAATAATCATTATGAACTAAGTTTAGCAGTGAACTCATTATTATACCCTGGCACAAAAATTCATAAAGAATATGTTGGTTTTCTAAGTATAGATAAAAATTAGAGGCCACGCATACACCTGCCTTATAAACCACGAAAACTATATTTCTTAAAGTGTAAACAGTTAAATCCGTATATCTCCCCAAATCTAAAAGATAAAATTATATAGTATATAGCTGGCATCGGCATTCAAATTTCCGGCTCATGCCCACACTTCAGCTATATAAGTCTGAAAGAAGGGTAACCATTGTAAAACAAATTTGATAGACCTTAAAATTCTGAAAGGACTATATATTCGGCAATTTTAAAGGTAGGGTTACCAAACTAGAAAGGAAAATCACATTGAATCCTTTTCCAACATTTGCCAGAATTTCAAAGTCCTTCTAGAAAGGAAGATTACAAAGAATATTAAAAAAATATCGTTATTTCTTATATATAGCCTCATTGTAACGCCTATTAACAGATTTCTGATAGCAGAGTATCTGGTAGTCGGTTACGCGCGACTATAGGGGTCTCACTTAGTTTCTCTTATTGCAAGTGGGTATTAACATAATGCGCAATACACTTTAGCATTAATGTAAGTCAATCCTATGTATCAATATAAATGTTAAGTTTTGAGTCTTAAAGTTATTGTGAACTTGCGACATCATTATATCAAATATCTCTACATAGCCCCGTTCTTATTATCTACTTATTATCTCATACTAAAACATGGCTATGACACACCTCGGCATAGACGTATATATAACTGTTGTTGCGTATTTGCTGTTTGTAACGGATTTTAGTAAATCGTATATTCTTTACTATAAAAACTAAAACAAGAGAGACGTTGAGACTAGAAAACATATATAACAGATTATATAATATTTGTGCTGGGTGGAAAGAGCTTATCTATAAAAACATCTTGGTCTTATACAGTAGATTTTGACAGTGTATATCACTGTCTGCAGCAACGGGACGGATATCTTCTAAACGTCACTATTAAAGTAAAATTTTTGTTTTTCTGGGCTTGTTACCGTATACCCAATGACCGATTACTCATAATTGAATACACTATAGATTCCACAATAGCAGTACGTGTAAAAATTAATATATTTAAAATGAATCTATGGAAATATAATATATATATAAATATATATTGGACAATCATACATATCTTAGCTGTGTACTTAATAAATTCAAATATGTCTCCAACTCTTGCAAGCATCAATAGAATTGTACTTTCGCCACCTACAAATATATATACATATACATATATACATATATATATATATATAGCATACATAGCCAAACCAATTCCAGGAATTTCTTTCGTTCAATTATCGAAAACACATTCATATGCATAAATAATACAATACACATTGCCAAGTGCGTTCAGTCGAATATCGACATATTTTATAAAACTGAAAAATTAGGCATGCACTTTGAACTTATAAATAGAGAATAAGAGCGCTGGAAACTACTCGGTAGATTGTCAATAACTTTTGAGCATTTTACGAATATTGGTTCGTGAGCTGTGTGTGAGTTGGATGCTAGAAATGCTGTTTGCATCTGTATGGGTAGGCGTATGGGAATACCAGCCCCAGTGCCCCATAACAGATCTAATTCTCAGTGTGAGAACGGCTTTTAAGTTGTGCACATCGCGGCGATCAACCGTTGAGTGTATTTAATTAAATAAATATTTTTATGTATGTGGATTTGTATATAAATATTCACCTAAATATGTATCTACATATGTATTTGTACATTTATGTCTATATATACTTAGTTTTCCTTTCCATGGAGCCTTAGTACCTTGACTTTAGTTTAAATTTGACAATTGATTTTCTTCCATGATCTTTCGCGACTGTAATATAATATTTATACATAAATATATATATATATATATGTATATATATGTATATGTATATATGTATATATGTATATATGTATATATGTATATATGTATATATGTATATATGTATATATGTATATATGTATATATGTATATATGTATATATGTATATATATATATATCCTATGCAATAGTGGAGTTGTTCAACTTATTACGTGATCCATAAATCATGGTCGTGTAAAAATATACATTGAAATCTTAAAGATCTAACTAAAAGTCATGTAAATGTGAAAATCAAATACCATGCACTGATATACAATACGACCAAAATATGAACAATTTATATATTTACTTAGATACATGTGTGCATACGAACTGAAATGTTCAATTGAAGTGTTAATATTACCCACTTAACATATTTTTAAGGTTGTAGCTGTTAATGTGTTGAGAAAAGTAGCCAGATACAGTCATACATATCTACGGTCACACGTACTTTGTATGCAGACATACATATATGTAAATAGCAAAATACCGATACAAACAACAAGAATAATCATCAGGTGCTCTCAAAGCTCTTCATTCGAGAAAAATAAAAAATAAAATGAACAGCCTGTATCAAAGAAAAATAATAAAGATTCGTTAGATTTGATGATACGATCTAATCTGATCGATCAATCGGTTCGCATGCCCTCGGTTACTCTATCCATTGTGTACAGAGACCTGTAGGAAAGATGCACATTTACAACTTGTATGGGATAAAGACGGTTGATCTGTTATTGAATACCAGCCACGTGTTGGACAATGAATTTCTTTCGCCATGACTATCAAAGCCGTTTTCGACGCACTGATCCCATTGGTACATATCATACACCAACTTGGATAGATCAGGATCCGCAGTTCTATCTAAAGGAATCCCTTCTATGGAGACGGAGTAAGGTGCGTCCGACAATTGAAGCAAGCTTCATAACAATCCTCAAACTAACTAACTAAATTATCGATGCACACTTGCAAAATCACTTACAACAATAACATAACAAAAATTAACATACACAAATATCATGATACTGTGTACATACATACATACACACATATTTATGCGTGTTTATTAACCCTATTAACCTTTGGCCAATGATATGTGAATTCGAAAGATTCTCAAGCAGTGGCCAGTACTCTATTTAAATATATGATATGTATTACTCTTAGAGTAGAGGGAGCACAACATGCTTGACAAATGGCCATTAACCAATACTTAAATACTTAACTAATATTTATTCGTCCATTTTTGAAAATAAAAACATTTAAAGTCAGACAGAATTGTGAACGTAACTTTTTGAATCAGGAAGTTTCCCAGGAAAGTTGTTCCCAGGTTGGGTGTATTGTATTACAAACGAGCTCAATATTTATTGTAAAGATTGCAAATAATCCCTTATACTGAATCAGAGCCATATTCAAGTCTGTGGAATATTTGGAAATACTTTAATCACAATCAATATACTAACATTTTCCACATATGAAAAATAATACCATTTTATTTTCTTTTAGGGTTCGAAAGTTAGTACTGTAAATGACTGGTTACAAATTCAAATTGGCGGCACGGAAGATGTCAAAAAGAAAAAGCCAAAGAATCAAAATTGCATCAAGTCCACAAAATACACACTTCTCACATTTTTGCCTTTGAATTTATTGGAACAATTTCGACGCATAGCAAATTTTTATTTTCTTGTTATGACAATCATATCACTTTTAATTGGTAAGACCTACTCGGAAATTGACTTATTTTCTGATGTTTATAGATTACAAAAATGTATTACTCATTCCTATAGACAGTCCTGTATCGCCAATGACGTCATTGCTGCCATTAGTATTTGTAATTGCTGTTACGGCTGCGAAGCAGGCCTATGAAGATATTTTACGCTATAGAACCGATAATGTGGTCAACCGATCGCCAGGTATGTGTCCAAAGATAAGGCATCAATTTTGACAACAATTAAATGTTGGTTTACACTTTAGTAACCGTGATTAAGAACGGCGTTGAGGCAGTAATACAGTCACAGAATGTGGCTCCCGGTGATCTGGTTGTTGTGGAGCGAGACTGCGATGTGCCCTGCGATTTGCTGTTGCTGCGGACAACAGATCCCCATGGCAAGTGTTTCATTACAACGGCCAACTTGGATGGCGAGTCGAATCTGAAGACCTTAATGGTGCCCAGAGATCTGCCGACAGTACCCATTGAGGAGATGCACAAGCTGGGCGTTATCGAGTGCGAAAGTGCCATCACCGATTTATATAGTTTTAATGGCAAGATCGAGCTAGCCGGTGTTGAGGGTCGAGTGCTGCCCCTCTCCGCGGACAATGTGCTGTTGCGTGGCTCCCGTGTTAAGAACACGGAGTGTGTGATTGGCTGTGCCATCTACACGGGAATGACGACCAAGCTGCAACTGAACAGTCGCCTCACCCGCAACAAGACAGCATCGAGTGAAATCTATGTCAACCGATTTCTAATATTTGTACTCGTTGCCCTCATAGCCATAGTTACATTGCTCTATTTTCTAAAACGGTGAGTTTATATCTTATATCTTATATCTTGACTTACAAATCTCATTTAATATAGTTACCAAGAGCTATTTGTGATACCAAAACTAGCCTATCTGGGACCCGCAGCGGATGGCTACAGCGTTAAACAGTTTCTGCAGGATTATCTATCGTTTCTGATACTGTTCAACTATTTGATACCCATCTCGCTGTATGTGACAATCGAGCTGCAGCGTATCATTAGCGGCTTCTACATGGAATGGGACAAAGAGCTCTATGAGAAGGAGACGGATCAGCAGTGCATTGTGAACACGTCGAACTTGAACGAGGAACTCGGCCAGATCAACATCCTTTTCTCGGACAAAACCGGCACCTTAACCAAGAACGAAATGAATTTCCAGCAGTGTTCGATTGATGGCAGCAAGTTTATTTATAAACAAACCAAATTGGAAGATGCGGAGACCAAAGCACTAATTGACATCAACAAATTTAACGTACGTCTAGAATAAAACTTAAATTAAACTATTAAATATTAATCAAATAATTTGTTAAACAGATGAGCCAGAAGGTGTTCTTCCAGGCGTTGGCCGTATGCCACACGGTGCAGGTAGCAGCGACGCAAACAGATGCCCCTGATGCCCCTGATGCCGCAAAGAATGAAAACAGCAAGTCGGGTGCAACGGGCATGTACTCCATCACCGACATCTCCGAAGAGAGTACCCACAATAGTCTACACACGGATCTCAATGTGAGCAACACGATTGAGACATCCGTGTCAGCGCATCCGAATGGCGTTAATGCGACGACCACATCATCTGATGTGAATCCTTTGCTGATTAGCGATGACAGCCATAAGGTGGAGTGGCGCAGGCGACCGCAGGTGGTCAAGCGTAGTCCCAATTTCGCCAGATCCAATAAGGTGCACATTGCATCGACGGGAGATGCAACGACTGAGCGGAATGGATGTGATCCTCCCAAACAAAGTAAACTCATAACGCGTCCCATTTCGCTGCAATTTCATCGTTCTACCTCGGAGCAGGATCTGCAGCTGCACGGCGAGGCGAACAGTGAGGCTACTTTGGGCCATAGACGCGCCCACTCCTATGGTGCACCCAATGCATACCTCTCCAGTCCCATTGGCAGTCCCATGTCGCCACCAGTGGGTGGAATCTTCCGTGCCGCCAGCAACACATCGCGCGAATCCTATGCAGCGCCCACATTCACACGCCAGCCCACGTTACTGATCCGAGCCGAGTCCCAGCGTCGAAAGCATGAAATCCAGCAAACACTGAGGTGACTATTAACTTGGCCAGATTTTCTCTCATTCGTTTCTTAAGTGTAGAAGAATGGAATGCATTCCTACTTACTCTAAACTTCATCAATCTATTTTCATTTATATATATATATATGTATATATATATTAGTCTGCTGAACTATCAGGCCTCCAGTCCAGATGAGAAGGCGCTTGTGGAGGCATGTGCCAATTTGGGCTTAGTCTATACGGGCGATGATAATGAAGTGCTCCGTGTGCGCATTGTGCCGCCACATGTAGACTACAAGCGTCCGATCCATAGTGCAAAGCGAAAAGAGGATTGCTTCTATCGTCTGCACGTTCTCGAGTTCACCTCCGACCGCAAGCGGATGAGTGTGATCGTCCGGGATGAGGCGAACAAGAAGTGGATCTACACCAAGGGAGCCGAGAGCTATGTATTTCCGCTATGTGCGAATAGCTCGGCCGGTATGGTATCTCAGACCGATGCGCATATTAGTGACTTTGCCCGCTTGGGTCTGCGCACCCTCGCTATAGCTAGGCGAGAGATCTCCGAGATAGAATATCAGGAATTTGTCACATCGCTGGCACTGGCAAACAGCTCCTTGGAAAATCGAAAGCAATTGAGCGAGGAATGCTATTCAAAGATTGAAAGTGGTTAGTAAACAATACAATAATCAAATACAATTATTCATTCTTGGAATAACTATTTTAAATCATTCGATTAGATCTCGACTTACTGGGTGCAACGGCTGTGGAGGATGCGCTCCAGGACGATGTGGCCGATACGCTGGTCTCCTTGCAGGCAGCTGGCATAAAAATTTGGGTGCTCACCGGCGACAAGGTAGAAACAGCTCTAAACATCGCCCTATCCTGCGGCCATATACCGCCCGATGCCAAGAAATATATCATACTGGAGTGCAAAACTCGAGATGATCTACTTATCCATCTGAACGCGCTTGAACGGGAATTTGTCTTTGGCATTGGACGGCAGTGTGCCCTGCTCATCGATGGCAAGAGTTTGGCCATTGCTTTATCGGATGCACCTAAAGAATTCCGCGACATAGCCGTCAAATGCTCAGCGGTCCTCTGTTGTCGCCTTAGTCCGCTGCAAAAGAGCGAGGTGGTGGCACTGATTAAGTCATCCAATGAGAACTATAACACCGCCTCCATTGGCGATGGTGCCAACGATGTGTCCATGATCCAGGAAGCCCATGTCGGCATCGGCATTATGGGACGCGAGGGCCGCCAGGCGGCCCGTTGCGCAGACTATGCCTTTGCCAAGTTTTGCATGCTAAAGCGACTGCTGTTGGTCCATGGCCATTATCATAGTGTGCGGATCTCGTTGCTGGTGCTATATTTCTTCTACAAGAACATCGTGTTCATGGGCATTATGTTTCTATTCCAATTCCACACGCTCTTCTCCTCATCGTCCGTCTACGACTCTCTGTTTTTGACTCTCTACAATGTGTTATACACATCATTGCCGGTTCTATTCATTGCCCTATCCGAGAAACCCTACACTGAGGAGATGCTAATGCAGTAAGTACCAATTAGCATTAATAAAAATATATATTATTTGCTTATAGTAGATGCAGTAGCTTTGTAACGATTTTTAAAAAGACATTCCTATTATATACATTTTTTTTTTGCGCGTGAACGTAGTTTCTGAGATTTGGCTTGGTTCCTTAACAACTCTTTGAGTTTATAAATAGTATGAATATATATATATATATATATATATATATATATATATATATATATATATAATCACAAAAGATTATAGATTAGGAAAAAAATATTTCATTGTAGATTGCCAATACACAAACTAATATACTTTAAGAATAATTAACTATTAATTTTGTTTCTCTTATCAAGGAATCCGAAACTGTATAAGAAAAATACGGATAATAAGAAATTACATTGGCCCTACATCCTCATGTGGACATTATTTGCGATTTATCATTCGGTGGTAATTTTCTATTTTGCCTACTGCGTCTTCTCCTTCAATAATGTCGTATTGAATGGCGGCCAGACGGCGGCCTTCTCTTGCTTTGGCACCTTACTCATCTGGACAGTGGTCATCATAGTTAACCTAAAGATCGGGCTGGAGTCGATGTTCCTATCCTATTGGTTTATTGCGACCATAATATTTTCGATACTTGCATTTATGGCAACAACCGTCATTTACAACGTCATCAACTTGTAAGTTTTGTATGCAATTCTTATTTTGATATTTGATTAAAATCTATAAATCAATTTTCACAGGGACTACGATACGGATATTTATTGGGCATACAACAACTTGCTGGGTTCCCTGCCCGTCTGGCTGTACATCTTCGTGGCGGTTGTGGCCAGTCTGCTACCCGATTATACAATACGTATGCTTATAAGAGCTTTGAATGTCAAGAGTTTTACCATATATCCCGGCAAGCAACGGAAACTTGAAATGCGCAAAAAATTTGAGTCGACCTACTTATAATATTACTTAGTGTAAGGCCATATTTTTTATAAGTTTATTTATTTATTTTTGTCTTATATCTACAAGTTTATGTATGTATCCAGATGTACATAGCAATATTTTTTTTTTTTTGACTAAGAAAAAAACGTTGTTTGTTAAACATTGTGCACCTTGTATTTATTTCCTAACTACTACAACTTTTGGGAGTTTCAGTACAAGCAGCCACACATAAAGAAATCTCTCGGGTGATAAAACAAATATGAGTATCTTATTGAGTTAATCAGGGGCGTACTGGAAGTCAACATGTATATAAACATACATGATAATTTGTGTTGCTAAATGCATGTTATTTTGCATACATATGGCCAATTACCCATCTCAGCTTAAATATTGTTGGTATATTTACTATTGGGGTATCTTGTGGTTGATCAAATCTGGCTCACTCATTTCTGCTCAGATTTCGAATATAGAAAATGAAAAACAACTCGCTTTCTCCCCCTCTCGAGATAAAGAGCAAAAATGCACCTTCTGTTGGTAATAAAAATGTTAAGTTTCTGATTCATTCAATGCAAACGGCTTTTAATTTCATCATGTTACTAAATTATGAAAATTTAATGAGAGCTGTTTCTTCCTCTTCTTGTTTACTTCGCGTTTCTGCCAAAGCCAACGCTAACTTGGTTTAATATAAAAAATTGTGGCAGGGCGAGACGAAACGTTGTAAAAATCATGGTCATAATTCATAAGCCTAATTTGACAACAGTTTGAAGCGAAAACTAACAGGTAAGTTAAAAAATAAATAATGTTAAATCTGTACAACAGATTAAGAGAGATGTTCGACAATAAATTTTAAATATTTTATATGAGGACTTTGGCAGTGTAATTGGACCTCGCATTGTCTCACGCCCATTTAAATGTTATCTTATCTTTGTGGTATAACTGTTGCTGTTGCTGTTGCAATAGCAAAATATTTGATTGTACAGTTATTTCCATTGATAATGGTATTTCGCCTTTTCTTCGACTATGTCTCTCATATGTATATATATATATATGTACCTCATTCCAGGTAATTGGAGACATCGAAAAATTGCTGGCTGATTTAATCTGGAGTAAATTAGTGCGTAAAGAACAATGCAAAAGTACTCTCCGGTTAGAAGCTCTCTTCAAATGAAGCACACATATTGTGAATACACACACACACATGCACACATAGGCAGCACGCAGCTTGGGACGCCCCCGGGCATAGTCACTGATTCAACACACACATGTGTAAAGTCATATCTTTAGCTGCGTATTCGAATGCAGCAACACACACGCGCAAACGCACACACATTCACGCACACGTGTAGATATTATTTATTTCGTATATGTATATGGTTATCTGTGTGCGACTGTATGACTATATCGAAAGCAATTCTTAATCATAATTTTTTTTTCGGCCGAATTTAGTATGTTTAGCGACGGTTCACGTAACGGCAAATTTTAGCGTATTTGCGTGGAATAGAATACCATTTAATTATGTCACTCAATGGTAAGACAGGTGACAATCAGCCCAAATCAACAACAATAGTCAAGTATGAGAAATCTTCCTGTCTATTTTGCAATGAATGGTTTGACGCCCAAACATTTACGGTGCGTTACGATTGCTACGTATTTTTAACAGATGTTAACTAAATGCCTATCTTATCATAATATTGTTACATACAGGAGCACCTCATTCACTGTGGCCAGGTGCTTGAAGAATGCCCGAATAGTTGCAATGTGTTCATACCACGAATCCGGATGCGATCCCATCTAAAGGAGTGTCCACGCAACAAGCAGCAACAAATGCAGCGCCTGGGTGTCAGCATGGAACGACTGGATCAGCATGCGGATCATCGGGTGCAAGCCCTAGAACAAGACATTGCAACAATACGTTCCGTGCTCAACGAGGAAATACGACAGCGTTTGCATCTCATCACAGATGTGGGCAACATACGCAAACACAATCAAGTGGTCGAAGATTGGTCACGGGACACAGACGAATGCATTGTGGAACTGCGTCGCCAGCTCCAGGCTGAGGGTAGACAGCGTTCTATTGCCGCTGAACAAAATCAAGTGGACTATGAGTACTGTAGCAGTATTACGCACGTAAGTTGAGACATGAATCCAAAAAGATACGTCAATGAATATGTATTTTGTGTGTAGTCCTTCAAAGAGCAAGTGGAAATGAAAATGAATGATGTGCAGCAGCACATGAATCAAGTGTCCTCCGAAGTGACTTTCTATCAAAACCAGCTGAATGATAATATTCTTAAATTGGAGGAAATTGTTTACGAAAATGAAAGATCGAATCGGTAAATACATTTATAATACCAGCACCCATCAATTTGTAGTTACTCTTTATATTTTAGGGATAAGTTTGTACAGATCGAACAGTTTATGCATGATATCAATGAGGATATCAAAACCAAATTGGTCACCAGCGACTTTGGCCAATCAAAGCAGGCCACTTTGGATTACGAAGTAAAAAATGTGAAGAGCATTATCTGCGAAACTGAGGATCGCTGCGATAAGCTGCATAACATGGTACAAGATCTGGACAAGGCGCTCCATCAAACAATGCAAAGCATTGCGGACATTGAGAACCAACTGGCCATGCAACAACGTATTGCCAGTGTTCAGAATATCAGAGGTGAGCTTGCTTAATTAATAAAATATTAATAAAAATATATCTGTTACTACTCGATATTCTCTTCAATCAAAACTTAAGCACCTTAAAAATATTTATTGAAACAAAAAATATTTTTGAGATTATGAGTAGTAATTTGCTGGCAAAGTTTAATCTAAACCATCTGTGGAAAGTTTAGATGACAAATTTGTTTTCCATCATTATATTAAAATAGACAAAAGTTTCCCAAGGTTTTTGAATACTTCACATATGTCTATATGCATATAAAGTACTTCCCAACATTCTGATTAAATTTTAGGTCACTTAATTTGGCGCATCAAGGACTACTCTAAGAAATTGGAGGAGGCAAAACAGTACGATACAATTTTGCATAGTGCCATGTTCTCCAATAAGGCTTTTGGTTATGCGCTGCGCGTAAGTTTTAAAATTTGAAATCAAGCTGATTACAATAAAATGTATGTATTAATTTCAGCTGGACATATATTTGAATGGCAAGGGCACCTGGAAGGGACGTAACTTGATTGCATGCCTGAATGTGCTATCAGGCGAATATGATCCACTGCTGATTTGGCCATGTCGCTTGCAGGCCGAAATCATAATACGCGATCAGAGTGGCGGCCTGGAGGCACAGGACTATGTGAAAACGATCTTTGTGCGTAAGAAAAGCGATGATTACATACAAAGCAATCAATATTTCCATATACCGCACAAAGTTATAACCAGTCGCAACTATCTGCGCAACGACTCACTGTTTGTCGAAGTGCGTGTCTTGAAATGATGCAGATTACCTATTTTTCAGATAATAACCATTTACCAGCTATGTAGCTGATAGGCAGCTAAGCAATAGAAGTCTTAGTCGAATTTATTATTGCTTCAAAGCTGATTTAACTGCGGGAAGTTTGTTAAGGCCGTATTGCAATAACACATATATAAACTTAATATTTCATTAACCCGAAGGATTAAACACTGTGCATTTCCACAGAAACATAAGAAATCGTACATTCACAAGACATTCCGCTTTCCTACATATATCTATTTATGTAAGCCAAAAAAACAACGGCATTCATTTAATGATTTTGCACCTTTAATGAAATACAAAAATACACATACATATATATTTAAAATACAAAGTGTTTAACTTTGCTATTCACACAAAGCCAAGTAACAAAATTTTAAGTCATTTTAATTGACATTACAAAAGAGAGACATTACAATATACAAATTTATATTCGTTCTTAACATAAATGCAATTTCATAAGTTGTACGATTTCTGTCGAGGCACGAATAATAATATTACGCTGGGATGCTTTAATAAGCAATTCAAAAAATTTTAGAATTTAATATTTTATGTTAAAAAAAATAGTAACTTCGTAGTCAAAGTAGTATATATAAAATGTAAAACAATTATTTTAAGTTTAAGATGAGCGTTGTTCTCCAACCAGCGCATACAGAGCGTGTTTGTAATGACCAGATGTATCGCCCTGCAAAAAATATGAAATGTTTTAATAATATTGATTTAATATTTCAATATAGAAATGTTTGCATGTGCTCACCTTGATCCAGCTCTTTAACGATTTACCATACAAACGCTCGAAGGCCACCTTAATATCTGCCAAATCAATCTGCAAGGAAAATAAGAACACATTTAGGAACACGTTTAAAATATTTGTAAAGTTTATCAATTCTTTGATCTTTACTTACCTCACACCGTGTAATAATGACGCGAATCAATTGTTTGTCGTTGGTTCCAATGCCAGCCATAGATTTGTGCAAGCGCGAAGCGAAGTAATCGGCTTTGTTTGTGACACACTTAAAGATTGCAATTAGACCTTCCATAATATCGCCAGAGAATTCCTTTTTGATGGCTTTCTCCAGGGAATGGCCAGTCATGTCCGCATACTCTTGGAATATCTATCAAATAAATAATTAACAAATATATACATTCACATTTTCATATGAAATAATATTGTTTAACTCACAAGTTTCAATTGTTGATAGTTTCTCTGACAAAGTATCATATTGAACATGCTCTCATCGGTGCCGACGCGTAGCTCGCCAGCCTTCAGTAGCTCCCTGGCATCCTCTTTGGCCTGCATGGGATCCGCACGGCCGCTCTCATCCCTCGCGGCAGTGCATAGTGAAATGAGCAGACGCTTAAAATTCCCAGATGTCTCCGATGTAAGCTCGGACTCCAAATGGGCACCGTATACTAAAGAAATATACATATATATAAATATAAATATTGTTTGTAAAGTGCCCATATTGAGTGAAACTTACGGCGCAAATATTGATTTTTGATTGTATGAATTTCGACATTGGACAGCGTGCAAAGAATTTCAATAAGCACCTCCTCGTCGGTGCCAATGCCAGCCATGGCGTCATTCAATTCGGCACAGTAGTAATCAACAATTGGACGAAGAAGACCAACCAACAGTTTCTCGAAATTTCCGCTTGTTTCCGATTTAATATCCTCAATAAGATCCTTTCCAAAGTGAGTTTTGTACTGACGTTGGATTTCCTGCCGCTGTTCGTTGTTGCGACGGCAGATGATCTCAATGAGTTTATCCTCGTCGGTGCCAAAACCTTTCATTGCTTTGCGCAAGTCGTGAGCGTCCTTAACCGGGTCAAACCCTTGCGCCGGGCATAAAGTGGGAGTGCCCTAAAAAGAATAAAAATAAACAACAAAAAATCAATAAGATATGAATTCACATTTCAAATGCCTGAATATTAAAATAAGTAAGCTGAGTACAAAATAAACAACTTGCCCGTAATTCTTTTTGATAATTTCTTTGTTTTGCCCAACATAGCTAAAAGCCATAATTGTTTTATAAGAATTTTGCTACTATCTATGAGCTATGCATTACATTGCATTGCATTATATGATCAACGAGAATTGGGACATTGAGTTATAGACAAGTCGATAACAAACCTCTTTGTTGAACGTAAAGATTTGATTGGGTGACACCTGCCCATGCCCATTAGCGTGACCCTGGCCATAGCCATACCCCTGATCGTGGCGGCTAGAAGGCTCATGTGTCATGGCTGGTGTATATCCATGTGTGTTACCCGGATATGAAGCATTGGCATTATGTGCTATCGGATGCTGATTAGAATAACTTTGACTGTATACATGCTGGTATGATACGCCCTGTTGGGGAGCCACATGCGGTGCAATATTGGTTGGATATGGTGGCGAAGATACATTAACAGGGTATGGCGCTGATGTGCTAGGGTATGGCGGATGCATGGGATATGGTGCGCCACCATGCTGATTTGGATATTGTTGGAATTGCTGTGGGTGATTAGGCGGTGGTGCGGCGCTGTGCATCGCTGCAGTCACAAAACCAACGCCAAACGGCACTTGAGCTTGCTCATTTGTTGGGGGCTGTGATGAGTGTGGCATTCCAGAACCCTATAAAAGTCAAAATACACACACACAGTGCTTCGATTAGACTACTGAACATTGTTTAACACTTAGCGAAGCAATCAAACCAATGCTCATAATCAACAATAACAACAACAACAACAGTTACGCAACAACGTCGTTATTTATAATATTCATGATTATTTGTTTTGTAGAGGCTCAAAAACATCAACTTTAATTAGAAATCAACAATATGTATATATAATATGAACATACATACCGAAAGTAGTATGAAGGATTTATTTTGAAAATGTGTCTATCGTGTTTTTTCATTAATAAGAAATTAAAAATGATTATTAGAAATTATAATTATATTAAAAATTTAAAAACGGATCGGAACAGGTTTCTGTGGCGTCCCAAAATAATAAACACTAAAAAGAAATTCCGCCTCTACCCATGTGATAATTCTTCTCCATGCCAAAAACAGACTATTGTATTTTAAAAACTTGGACTTTCTTGGTCATCAATGAATAGATGTTTACAAACAATAAAATATAAATGTGAATGCGACCAGTTGGACTCCAATCTGTGAGGATATGTAATATTCAACGTGTTCTTTTGTGTTTTTATTCTTTAATATTTTACAGAATATTGAGAATTATTAAGAACTATTAAGAATTACAACCATCGCTAAGCGACCTTTTTTTTAACAATTATTTAAAATATATGAGCTTGTGTGCATGCAAAATATCTAAAAATGATATATAGTACAATAAAAATTAAAATTTTTATAATTATTAAATATTTTATTTCAATTGTAATGTTTTACTTACGTATGGATACATCTTGTAGTTATGTTTTATAAATGAGATTACTGGATTAGGATATTCCTTTGAGATTCAATACTGAAAAGAAGAAAATGCATAAGCATATATAATTAAAAATTTACATAACACGTATAAGTTAATAAATTTATTAAACAACACTGATACTACGTTTTTAATTCTAGCAAACAAAATAATATATGTATACAATATGTTTTGAAAGAGTGTTTGCTAATATAACATACAATTGCCGTATTTAATATATATATAAATACATATAAATATATATTTTTAAAATAAAGTATTAGATATCGTGTCCATTGTGTTGTTATCGCCGAACTTAAACTTTAATGCAATTAAAATAAATTAACAATTTTCAACTGATAAAACTGCGACACTGTTGCAGGGCAAACCCTTTAACTGGCGAAATTCGTCTAACCGGAATTGAAAAAGTTAGGCGTAAGTATCTATAAGTGAATATATATATTCAACAAAATTCGAGTGAAGCTCGAACGTGTTTGTTTACTTAGGTGTCACACCCATTGTACGCGCACATCAACAGACAGCAGCAATTTTGGCTCACATTTAACAGTCCATAATATTCGTAGTCATTCGTGGAGCGTAACTTTTAAAACAAACTGTACATATTAAAGTAATTAGCTTCAACTCGCCACAAACTAATATACTTTATGATACATATGTTTGTATATGAGTGTGAACGTTTGTGTATAAATGTGTCTGTGAATGTGTGCTTTTGTGTAAATACACATTCATATGTATATCGCACAGTTTCGCAGCGCCTATTGTGTATTTTCCTTAGTCTGGTTTATGACGACCGATAGGTGGATGAGTCAGTTTCCGTGGCCACGTTATCGGCGAAGAGTTTGTGTAATTGTTGTTTGATTAAGTATTTGAGTACATATTTATAATGAGTGAAAAGCATATACTATACTACATACTAAGTATCTAAATAGAATTTAAGATGAATAATCTGGCAAGAATGTACAAATATGTATGTAGGCGTGAATGTAGTTCACTTCTAGTCAACCGCACTCTGTGCTTATTCATTCGTCTTACAGCGAGCATATATTCTTTTACGATTCCGTAGCTGCAGATAAACTCATGTCATGGCAATATACATACACGAACTTTATCAAACAATTTGAGTCTGGGTAATTGTATTTGATTCTTATATATTCACTTCTGATCAACTTCTTCCTTTAGCAAGGTCGCGATTCAACAGATGTTTGCATGTTGCATGTGCACACACACCACACACGAAGATATACACTCACATATACGTACATCTATCTATATTTACAAGTATATGCAGGTTGTCAATCGTAAAAGAAACAAATGAAAGTTTAAATTGCAGCACAACGTCTTACACGAACACATATATACATACATACTTACATACATACACACATACGTATGTTTATTTCAGCATACGTAGGTAAGTAAATAGTGTTTATGTATTATGTGTAAAATGCCAAAAATACAAAGTACTGTAAGTTAACTGCACAATCTTCGGTTCTAACTTACTGGAAAACTCTTCTTAAATAGTTGACAACTTAAAAAGAAATATTAATCTGTCTCTACTGTTCAACTTAAGTAAGCGTATGTATTTCTAATTACTTTTAGTTTTACGTATGCACGAGTACGCGTACTCAGTACATACAGCGTTAGCGTAAATTTATAAACTGACAGGGCGGCATAAACAACCTGTTGCAATAATATATCGAAAATTTGATTATCGATAAGTACCACTAAGTTGATATTGAAGACTTCTTAGGAACGTAGAGCCAGCAATCGAATGTCAAAAGTAGCTGAACTTGAATTAATTTGCTAAGAAACGGAAGTAAATAAAAAATTAGCTAAGGAAAAGATATCAGTACATAACGAGTGATGACAATAAAAAATGGTGTCTGCCCTAGAGTTTAAAAAATAATAATTTTTCAATATATATTTCTCGATGAAAATCGCCAGATTCTAGGAAAAAATAGCTAAATTGGCAACACTACTGGAAATTGTAAAAATAAAGCGCAATACAAGAATAATAGTTGCTTATGGAATTTGTTTGATGTCACGACGAATTGGAATGAATAATCGCGTGCAAATTGTTGTAGTTGGCGATTCGGGTAATTATACTTTAAGTGCATTGATGAAATTAGAACATTTGTCAAAATGCAATGTAATTTCATGTAGGTGTGGGCAAAACCTGTTTAACGCATCTGATTGCCCACAATGAATCGCTGATACGGCCAGGCTGGACAGTGGGTTGCAATATACAGGTGAAGATTCATGATTTCAAGGAGGGCACCGCTCGCCAGTGCCCCTATTTTATTGAGCTGTTCGACATTGGTGGCTCTCTGAGTCACAAGAACACGCGCAGCGTCTTCTACAGTGGGATTCATGGCGTTATTTTGGTACATGACCTGACCAACGGCAAGTCGCAGGAGCAGCTTCTGGACTGGCTCTACGAGATTGTCAATAAGGATGGCAGGGATACGTATAAATCCCGGGGCAGCTCCATGCCGCCCACACCACAGCCCAACTATCCATCGGATGCTCATATGCGATTTGATCTCGAGGAATTTTTGGGCTCTACCCAAATACCCATACTGGTAATGGGCACCAAGTTGGACTTGATCGATGAGAAGCGTCAACCCAAAACAGCTGTAAAAAAGGCCGGCGGCATAGGTTAGTATCATTATCTGCACAGCATCGTTGCTGCTGCTTCCGATATGTGATATGTCTAAGTGCTTTTTGGTTTGCAGCTGACAAATGTGGCGCCGAGGAGATTTGGCTGAACTGTCGAAACACACGCAGCTTGGCTGCTGGTACCACCGATGCGGTTAAACTATCACGCTTTCTTGACTGTGTCATCGAGAAACGTAAAAACAACGGCGTACCTAGCACCCACCATGCAATGGGTACCAATATCACCGATAGACGGCGACCAACTAGCACACAGTCCACCATCCCAGAGATACCGCTGTATGCGGCGACGGATACAATTGTACCACTGCTGGAAACCAGCGACCTGAAATGAGCAACCGAATTGAAATTTAAACATAAGTAGTTTAAGATTTAAGCCAGTATACATATATTTATATATATATATATATATATATATATGTCTTTTACGCTGCAATTGTTCTCGCTTAGGTCTGTTTCTTTCCGTGCATTAGTTCACGATACCACTCGGGTAATAATGTCTCGCCTTGCATCACCGTGTACATAACCTTTTGCCGATCACCCTTATAGTCCAGCATGAGAACAGCGTGCGGATCGTCAAGGTGCTCCATTAACGTCTTGAGTGCATGTAGAAAGTCGGAGAGAAATGTGGTCATCGCTGCTGCGCTCCATGGCTTATGGCGATGCAATTCAGCCACGCTGTATTCTTTGATGGTATGTGCCAGCCCCTCGTTGTCGCGCATTCCAGCAATAATTGTGGAAATGCCAACTAGAAATGACTGGCTCCACCATTTGCATGACTTGAAGTTGTCGAAAGTGCGTCTCTGGTGTTGCTTCACAATGTTCCCTGTTGTCTTCAGCTCGACAAACTCGGCAGAACGCAATTGTGCTGGGTCGCTCAAGTTCCTGAAAGTTAGATAATTTTATTTATTTGTGCATGGATGTGTATATGCAGCAAAAATATTATGTTTGCTTGCTGCTGGAGCATACATCTGAACGTTGCTCTTAATGCAATCCATTTCGGCGCCGTACAGCAGGCGTAAACCATTTAATTTGCTACGGTAAATGCATGCGAATTCCTTGGCTTCATTAACTGGCTCGTATGTATCGGGCGCAACGGTGGGATTCGACGTTGTGCAGTACTGCTCAAACTTGAAGCCCCAGGAGCACATGTTCAGCTGGCGACTTGTCATTTGCTCCCGTTCGATGCGCTGCTCGTCGGTTTCTGCTTTGGATATGTAAATGCTGCCATTCATTCGTGTGGCGATCAGCCGATAGTCGGCGTTTCTTTCGTATGGTGTACACATAATCTGACGCAGAATGCCGCGCAGAGTAACAAAGTCGGCGGGCAACATTAGGCAACCAGAGGACGATTTTCCCAATAACTCCTGGTGGCTATAGATGTACTGGCAGAGCTGGAAAATGTCATGGTATTTCGGTTCAGCGCATTTGCGCTGTACTTTGTCAATGCCAGCATTGAGGTCCAATGGCAGGAAGCTTGTGTGTGGCAGGTGTAGGTAGGTCAAATTGCTGGCATTGTCCTGAAACTCCCGTGCTTCATTGACGCTGTAAAAGCCAATCGGGTCGGGCCTGCTAAAGTCGGGAAAGCCGCCAACGAATTTTGAACCGAACTTGTGCAGACGCACGTTTACATCTAAGTACTCTGTGGACATTCTTATTTTTATGTAGGAACCTTGTTTATACTACAATGAATCAATAAGAATTATGGTCATATTTTCGTATATTTTAAACGATACTATATCGATATGTTACGAAGTACCGCATAAGTAATCGTATCGAAAATATGTCTGGTCGGTAAATGGTTGCTATCGTTCCCACGACCAAAACAACTTCATCAGCTGATAAACTGTGCAAAAGAAAGATTCAAGTCCAACAAACATGAGACAGCAGCGAAAATGCATTGTCGTCAATATGCGTTCAGCGATAGGTCTAATTATCGTATTCGTTTTCACCGGCATAAGAAATAGTGAAACAGCAAGTGGGGGCAATCAAATGGACCTAACGGATGTCAAGAGTGATCAGCGGAAGGACAACAGCAATGCTGGTAATAACAATAATAACGACAATGAAGTCTTTGTACCTGCGCTGGCCAACATGGCTAGCAAATCATCATCAGCTATCGACAGCAACAATAACAACAATAACAACAACAGCAATAGCACGACGAACATGCTGTGCCCTCAGGACAAGGAAACGCAATGTGAACGGCTGCAGTTTCCATGCATACGTTGCAGCTACAATTTTAACTGTCTATACGGTCGTGATGTAAATATCACCTGCGAGGCTGTGAGCAATGTGCAGTGTCAGGGCGAACGTTCGTTTCAGCGGAAAATGAACTGTCGCTATTGCTACCAAACTGAGAAGTGGCAGCAGAGCTGTGAGCAGCACGCCAATTGCAATTCAGCAGCGGATAAGTATTATCGCACGAATTGTACGGTGCATCAGGATGTGCTGTGCCTTGGCAGTCGTTCGTTTACGCGAAATTTGCGCTGCAACTGGACGCAGGGATACCGCTGGATCACGGCACTACTGATCAGCCTGACTTTGGGAGGCTTTGGCGCCGATCGCTTTTACCTGGGCCACTGGCAGGAGGGCATTGGCAAACTGTTCAGCTTTGGTGGCCTCGGTGTCTGGACGATAATCGATGTGCTGCTTATATCTATGCACTATTTGGGCCCCGCCGATGGCTCGCTCTACATTTAAATACGTTTTGATTGTTGTTTCCATGTGTATTAATCAAGATTCGTTTCATATTTATGAGCCAACTGACGAGAAACTCATCGGAGGAATAATAGTCAAAGAGAGTAATATGTGGAATTTATAAGAAAATATGTTAAACTGAAAAAATTAAGTCTTAAGTTAACCATTAGAAAAATATTCATAATACACGAAGCACATTAAAATACATTGATCCTTCATGTTCATGTGAATAACACATATATATATAAGAAACAATTAAGTCTAATATTTTTGAAATATCTTGTTAAGATACTGGGTTCAAAAAGTGTACATACGCATTTTAAAAATAAGAACAGAGAGTTAACATTGTGTTCAGCATGTCTTATTGGATAATAAAAAAAATCGCCTTGTATAACCAAACCAACCGTGTCATTTTCACTTTAATAACTTTTTGCCATAACTTTGAAGAGTGTGCAATGTACGGGATATTCCTATATAGAAAGTTACAATAATAAGCCTTTATTCAAGCTTTTAGTTGCCAAGAGATCAGGAAAATTCTTCTGCGCGTTGAGACATATTTTATAAAATGCTTCGCAAAACACACTTACGAAAATTATTTTTGTGAATCGCAGCAGTTTTTTTAATGCTATTTTAAAATTGTTAAGAATATATTTGTTTGGTTTTTGTTATAACAGATATTTATATAATGAAAATAATCTAACAATGTAATTAACAATTTAGCAACCCTCAAATAATTTTTTTAGCGCTATTATATTTATGATGCACATCAGATGTTTTACATGGTAAATACACCTTTTCATTTATCCATTTTGCCCAACTGCTGCTCGTTATTTTGCTTTTGTCTTCCTCGCTGCCGCCGGCGCCATCAAAATTCATTTTCGCTTAGGAGGCACTGACACCTCTGCCTTTTCTCCCGCATCGCTGAGTGGCTCGGGATCCTCGTTGCTGGACTCAACTAGCTGCTGCCTACAGCGCCATATTTTGCTCTTCGCCTAACTGATTATGCGCCGCTATAGATTGAAATATTTGTTGCGCAGACTGCACCAGCTGCTCTTGTGCAGTATCTTGAGCTCCAAGGAGTTAGATATTATGTTCGGCTACTGTTTGTCCGCCTTCTTTTGCTTGGTCCCCTCCACTTTGCGGTTGTCGTCCTTATTGTTACCCGTGTTGCTTTGCCCTGAGGTTTCTACATCGGTAAACTGTTCCCGGATGACTTTTCCACGGAACCGCTCTTTTCAAACTCCTCCTTGAGCCAATCGTAAGTTGCCGTCGCTGGCAGCGCCTTGACAAACAGCGTCTTATCGTTTACATCTCGTTGTTACGGCAGCACAGTATTGTGACCTTAAGGCCAGTCTCATCCAACTCCAGCAGCTGCGAATTTGAAAGAGATATCTATATTTGATGACTCAGAATGTGCAGATTGATTTTGTTGAATGGTAGAAATATGTCCAGCGGAACGTCTTCAGTCGGCAATAATAAGAACAGCAGACATTGAAGTGTAAGCAAAAGTGCATTAGCTATGTACATGGATCCTGTTTCACATAGCGACGCAGAAAGCGGTCCTTGATTAGATTCGCATCAACAGGTGCCGCTTGCGCTTGCGTCCTGCAGTATCACTTTTTGCTGGCGGCAAGGTCGTTGTTCCTTCGATGCTGGCGGCAAGGCCGTTGTGCCTTTCATGCTGGCGGGACTGTCAGGCTGGTCATTTCAAGTGTTAGTTGTATCATGATTTGCAGGTTCTAGGCCATTTTTTCGGCAGTCATTTGTCGGAATAGAGAATTTTTAATCGAAATGATGACGGCGCTGCCAGATCTTTTATTATTATTCCATTGGTTGTCAAAGAACTATCGATAAGAAACTCTATACATCGCATTTGTTTTTCGCAACATTTGGTCGATCTTTGAAATAAGATAGAATGTAAAGAAAAAACACGTATCTTGATATAATATTGGTTTGCTGCTTTTTCCTAAATGTGTTTATTAATTCTAAGCTCTGTCATGTCAGACTAAAACGATTCCCTTCAAAATTTCGTACGATAAGTGCAACAATATTCGATAGTAAATGTTGCAGAGCAGCCTTAACATTTTGGCGGCAAACAGATGCTGTTGTTTAGATATGTTGTACAGTGCGCGAGGGAAATCGGAACAATTACAAACATTATAAACAAACGCCGGGTGGAGTTAAGCTTACTCACTTACTGGCAAGCATTAAATCGATTTCCCGGATTGCATACAGTTGGTAAACATAAGTACATACAAATTTTAAACGCAATCATCAATATCAATTTTGGCACCACTCTGTCGCCATCGGCAAAAACCACAGCAGACGCAAAAGCAATAAAAAGAAGACTGAACAACAAAAAGTAAATAAATAAAATTAGACACGAGAAGGCCTTAAATATGGTTTTGTTCTGTAAATATGTGCCTTAGTTGAAAATGCATTTTTCAATCGTATCATGATTTACAGGTTCTAGGCCATTTTTTCGGCAGTCATTTGTCGGAATAGAGAATTTTTAATCGAAATGATGACGGCGCTGCCAGATCTTTTATTATTATTTCATTGGTTGTCAAAGAACTATCGATAAGAAACTCTATTACATCGCATTTGTTTTTCGCAACATTTGGTCGATCTTTGAAATAAGATATAATGTAAAGAAAAAACACGTATCTTGATATAACATTGGTTTGCTGCTTTTTCCTAAATGTGTTTATTAATTCTAAGCTCTGTCATGTCAGACTAAAACGATTCCCTTCAAAATTTCGTACGATAAGTGCAACAATATTCGATAGTAAATGTTGCAGAGCAGCCTTAACATTTTGGCGGCAAACAGATGCTGTTGTTTAGATATGTTGTACAGTGCGCGAGGGAAATCGGAACAATTACAAACATTATAAACAAACGCCGGGTGGAGTTAAGCTTACTTACTTACTGGCAAGCATTAAATCGATTTCCCGGATTGCATACATTTGGTAAACACATAAGTACATACAAATTTTAAACGCAATCATCAATATCAATTTTGGCAAAACTCTGTCGCCATCGACAAAAACCACAGCAGACGCAAAAGCAATAAAAAGAAGACTGAACAACAAAAAGTAAATAAATAAAATTAGACACGAGAAGGCCTTAAATATGGTTTTGTTCTGTAAATATGTGCCTTAGTTGAAAATGCATTTTTCAATCGTATCATGATTTGCAGGTTCTAGGCCATTTTTTCGGCAGTCATTTGTCGGAATAGAGAATTTTTAATCGAAATGATGACGGCGCTGCCAGTTTTTTTTATTATTATTCCATTGGTTGTCAAAGAACTATCGATAAGAAACTAGTACATCGCATTTGTTTTTCGCAACATTTGGTCGATCTTTGAAATAAGATAGAATGTAAAGAAAAAACACGTATCTTGATATAATATTGGTTTGCTGCTTTTTCCTAAATGTGTTTATTAATTCTAAGCTCTGTCATGTCAGACTAAAACGATTCCCTTCAAAATTTCGTACGATAAGTGCAACAATATTCGATAGTAAATGTTGCAGAGCAGCCTTAACATTTTGGCGGCAAACAGATGCTGTTGTTTAGATATGTTGTACAGTGCGCGAGGGAAATCGGAACAATTACAAACATTATAAACAAACGCCGGGTGGAGTTAAGCTTACTTACTGGCAAGCATTAAATCGATTTCCCGGATTGCATACATTTGGTAAACATAAGTACATACAAATTTTAAACGCAATCATCAATATCAATTTTGGCACCACTCTGTCGCCATCGGCAAAAACCACAGCAGACGCAAAAGCAATAAAAAGAAGACTGAACAACAAAAAGTAAATAAATAAAATTAGACACGAGAAGGCCTTAAATATGGTTTTGTTCTGTAAATATGTGCCTTAGTTGAAAATACATTTTTCAATCGAATAAACCACCAACTACAGTAATCAATAAGCAAGCAGAATGGACTCTATTGTACTGCATTCGGATATAGCGCGTCTAATTTTAGGTGAGTAGTCTGGGTCTCTTGCAGACGCTGCTCTGATCTATCGACTTTTCATAAATTTTGCTTGACAATTTCGGCATATATTAGGCTATTTATTAAACAATGATCAGAGGCGTGCGGCGCTAACGTTTTGCCGCACATCAACGCATCTGAAACAGGAGTTCGTCGCTCTCTGCCAGGGACTGCAGCCACACAATTTTCTCAATGGCGGTCTGGAGGATATCATACGTGAGCATGTCAAAGTCACTAGCATGGGTAAGTCAGCCCAGTCAGCCAGCAAGCAGGCGAACCCACAACAAATTCCACTTAACTGAAACGTATTGCAAACTTTGCAGTGGCCAATGTGGTGCAGAAATTGCCGATAGATACACGCCATCGCCTGCAGCAGCTCAAATTGTCGGAACGAGTTGCAGTGCTGCTAAAACTGGACAAGTCCACGTCAAGTCAACAGTCTACAGTCAGCAATAGAGACAGTGCTTACCAGCGAAATGCTAATTCAAATAAGCAACGAAAGAGGCGACAAACGTAAGTTATTGTCCAGTGAAGTGCTGCTCTATTTTAAATTAGTTTTGATTGGATTTGATTTTCTTTTTTGTAGTCACGATAACACAATGTCGGATGATGAGCATCCAAGCTCGCCACCGGAGCAGATCAGTTGTAAACGTATACGTCTGCTCGCCCCATTTATCTTGCAGTGTCGATCTTAGGTCTCGCAATGTCAGTGACCCTGTGGAGGATAGTGAGGCACTGAACAGTAGCAGCACTACTGCCACCGATATCAGCAGCCCTTCGGATAAGTCGCTCACTTTTCGTGGGCATGGACCCAATAACAATTCCACTCCTCGCACCGCCAACAGCGATAAACCTGAAATGATAATACCAGTGCCGCTGACAATGCCGGTAAGCTTGAATTTAGCCTTTAGACTTGTAAACAGATTGTATGGTCAGAATCCAATTTGGTCTATCTACCAATATGTGGTTTCAGCTATAATACTCTCAATTTAAAGATCGTTCGCTTTTCAGCCTGCTGATAACTTGTTAGTTGTTATACTATTGTGTCTCTCCTAGCAATCTCTCTAACGTATGCATACATATTTACAGGAACTAACGCAGGTCATTATGACCAATGACGACTTTCAAGCAAAGCTGCTCAATAACATTAACGTTGCGCTGCAATCGCTAGCGGTGCACGCACCAACGCCGGAGTCGGTGAATTCGGAGGCAGTACTCGACAGTCTGGTGCGAAATATATTGGAAGCCACCGAAAAGGATCCATCATTTGATCGTATTATTAAGGAATTGGCTGAAATGAAAGAGGCGCCAGTGGAACCAGAGCCATCACCATTTGGAACGGAGCCACAGCCACAGATGCCGCTTTTCATTCGATCAGCAATCGCCTCAGCTAATGCTGCACTCGGCCCAGACAGCAACGTATCGAATGGAGGAAATTCCAACTCTGTTATACAGCTGAATGCAAACAGTACCATAAACAATCTCATCGATCCACACTTCAGTATATCAAAGCTCATAGTGCTTAACTCCAATGAGAGCGCACAGAAGAACCATCCACAGTCGTCAGGGAATTTAAGCTTTGGCATCGATAATCTTTTAAATTTTGGAGTTGATGGCAGCTCAGCTATGACAGATGTTGATGCTACTGCACTCGGTGGCCAGGTGTGCGTGGACGCCATTAACGGCCAGCTAACGATTCCGAAGATCTTCTCCAACGAGGCGATGATTTCGCATTTACCATTTCTGGATAAAAATAAGTGGTTGACACAACAATTGCGTTCCGATGTGTTCGCCAACTCGGATGTCTCTCACATTGAGATACCCCTGCCGGAACCCATCACAGTTAGCGCCAATCAGCTGCCGCCCAATTCGA
This sequence comes from Drosophila demipolita, assembly GCA_035042405.1. Lineage (NCBI taxonomy): Eukaryota > Metazoa > Arthropoda > Insecta > Diptera > Drosophilidae > Drosophila > Drosophila demipolita. The sequence goes on along the minus strand of JAWNLI010000047.1, from coordinate 763,853 downwards.
TAATTATCAACAGCGCCAACAAACAGTTGCCGACATCTTTGGATGCACCTCCAAATGAGCCACCAGCACAACTCATTGCGGAGCAGCAAACAAACCCAGTGAATGTGACAACCGGGAGTAAAGTGCCCTCCTCACTGGACTCATCACGTCTGATGTTGGAGCGTGGCACGCCCTCCACATCTGGCATTGTCAACGTTAAGGCATTTCGCAGCCTGTCGACGCCACGCAAGCGAGCATCGCACGTTCGTACGCTAAACTTCTCACCCAAGGTGGCAGGCACACACAACACACTTGTCACTCCTCTGTCGAATCGACGCATGCAGCAGATGTCGCAGCGGCGAGTGCAATTGAATGCGCTTCAGGAAAATCACGCTGAGCAAAAGGTACAAATCGACGTACAAACCGGAGAAACCAATCATTGTCAACAATGTAGAGACACTGGCAAGTGTTGTTGGCAGCTCAGTTCAGGCGCTGAAACCGCATCCGGTTCACAAATAGCAATACCAGCAGTAGTCGCCGATGTGAGCGGCATTGAGTGTAACAGCTGCGTGCCTCCGTTATTTGCCATGGAGGAGAGCAGCAATCAGACGGTGATCAAGGCAGTCACTGCCTTATCCAAGTGGGCCACCACACAGTCCAAACAGAAACTGTCGATGATGGCTAGGCTCAAGCGCAAGAAAGAGCGTCGGGCAGCGGCCAAAGCTAAGGCGGCAAAACAACGCGAAGAAAATAGTTCTGGAAAGATCGGCAGCAAGCAAGGGAAGCAAGCGCCGTCCATTCCGATGACGTCCACAGTTATTTCGCAGGACGATAGTAAGGAGAATCAACGGATGCAAATTGAGCAGCTTGAGATGCTCGCCGGCTCCGAAAAACTGGATATCATGGCTGCCTGGCATCGGCAAATCCACGGCACCAGCGCCGATCTCGATCAGCGCTTGCGTGCACTCAACGCCAAGCGCGAGGAGCTATTTAATAGCAGCATGTCAATGCGTCGCCTTACGCCCCTCTCGTCAAAGCAAAAGAAACGGAAATCACCGGCACTCCGTGCCAAGGGAAGTAAGCAGAACAAGCTGTTGTTGAAGCAACACCAGCAGACAAACTGCGCCGATGGCGAATTTAATATAAAGATAACAACACCGAAGAAACTAACACCAAAAAAGTCAGCGGCTATCAGCTGTGAAGAGTTGAGAGACCCCAAGGATACCACGGAAAGTGAAGTGGTCGACCAGCTTAAGAAACCTAAGGAAATTAAGAAACAAGAGCAGACGACTGAGGAACAACAGCAACTGAATGTGGAGGCAGTGCCTTCAGGGTCAGAGATTAAACAACTTCCTGCGGATCGCATTGACAGATGCACGCCGATGTTGCTGCAGGAGACGCCGCTCAAGCTGACGCCATCGGAAGCTGGCGATGTGCCGCCAACGCCCGGACCGAACCTTATGCCCCCACCGGAAACGCCAAATGCGCAGCTGATGCTGCCATCGACATCGTATCTGTTTGGCAGTGACACAAAGAGCATTTTGGGTACGCCCATGCTGATGGCCATAACGCCGGGCGTGCACCTGACGGCACCCTTCGGCCACGCGTTGGGAACGCCGCACAGCAGCGGCGCCAAAACTGTTTACTCATCATGCAGCTCCTATTATCGGCCAGATGAGACCGAGCATATGGATACGAATGCGCAGTGCGCACTGCTGCCAACCGAAAGTCCGCCTAAAGAAGTACAAATCGTGGACCAGATATCAAAGCAGATACCAACTACAACCATCCCAGCCACCTGTATCGAGTTGCATGCTGAGAGATTGCCCGTGGAGCCGACAGTTTTACGTCGCGTGCGCTCCTTCGGCTGCGAGGCAGTGGATAGTGCCGAGGGCGCCGTGGCGCTGTCTGACAATACGGATCATCCATTGGTGGAGACACCGCATTATAAGCTTGTAGCCGGCCTGCCCGATGTGATCGTGGAGACCTCTAGTAGCAGCTCCAGCACAAGCAGCTCAACCACGTCCACCTCCAGCAGTTCCAGCTCATCGAGTAGCAGCAGCAGCAACAAATCCACCGCATCCTCGGTGCAGTCGAGCAAGGCGGCTCAGAGTGGCGAAGTACTGCCAGCAAGAAGCATTAAGCTATTGGATATGGATAATCGTTCCGAAAGTAGCAGCACCGAAGACGAGGAGTGGCTAAAGACTGCCGGTGGCTCACTGGATGCGCCCCCTCTATCCATTGATAGCGAACCGACACAGCTGGTTAGCCAGGATGGCGAGGTACGTTATCCGTTGCGCAATTGGCTAACGCCCAGTAAGGATGCGGGTGCAGAGACTAGTGTCGCAATGCCTCCAGCTGTCTCAGTGTCGCCAGGCAACTGCAAAAAAACATTGTTGACCACGAATTCCTCTAAAAAGCTGCACGACCAGAACCTTGAGAGCATGGAGCAGCGCACGCAGGATCTGGCCGCAGTGCGCGAACGCGTCAAAGCCAAGTTTAAACAGGAGAGCCAACTAACGCCCAAGTCTTGTCCCAAGAAAACCAACACGAAGCTTACAGCCTTGCGCAAGACAGTCCAGCTAGCGAATCATGCAAAAAAATTACCAAAAAAGAAACAAATCCCACAGATAACCATGAACAAAGCTTTGCAAGGAAAACCAGCAGCAGCAGCACCAGCTGCACCATCACCAGCTGCACCATCTGCGCCAGAACCAGCTGCGCCAGCACCAGCTGCACCAGAACCACCAGCACCAGCACCACTGCCAGAATCAGGAGCAGTAATAGTAAAGAGTTTACCAACAACAGCTCCACAAGAACCCGTAAAGACGATCCAGCCATTGTTGAGTGAAGCACTTCCGGCAAGCATAGAGCAGCCGTCGTCGTCCATCTGTGACGTCTATCCAGCGCTTCTAATTGCATTGAATCTAAGCGCCAAGAAACAGCATCAGCCAGCAGCACGTGTCCCAGAAATTGCCGCGCAACCAGTGGCATCAACGACAGCCGGACAGCGACGTGGTCGACCCAGGAAGCCAACAAATGCAGAGCCGGCACGCGGCTGCATGCGTCGCTCCTCCCGACTAAATGATAATAAGAGTAAGTAAAAGTGATTGATTATTTGATTAATTATGGCAAATACAAAATATTCGTACTTCTTTGACGCAGCACCCGCACCAGAGGAGCCGCCACCTACCATCATTGGGGAAACAAACCCAGCCAAGCCATTGACAATTGCCAAAGTAGCCAAGAAACCAGCCAAAAAACGCGCAGAAGCGCGTCTGGAGTCAGCAGCCGTGCCAACATTGACTCCCTTTGTCGAGGCGCACACAACGCAGCAATCGCTGGAACACCATTCGCCGTCCGCCACTTCCTCTGTCACCTGTGGTGAACTGGACATGTATTGGAGTGTGAATCAACTGGGCGACACATTTGACTTTACGTACGCCAACAGCGGCAGCAAGCCGGAAAGGTCCGTGCAACGCCACCCTCCCGAATTCTTTGACAACTTTCAAATGCGTATCATGGTGGACAGTGAAATTCGCAATGTGCGCATTACACATCCCCAGCTGCTGCATCAGTCGCTGCCAAGTGTAAAGCAAGAGCAAGTTGCCAACGTCCCTTCCATACGGAACATACCCAAGAAACGAATCATCCAATTCAACAACGCCACCAAACAGCACCAATCAAAAGGGGAGAAAGCCAAGCCAATGGCATCTTCTACGCCACAGGTCACAAGTCCGCAGAGTGTGGAGCGCGACAATAACGACTTGGAGCTGATGGCCATGTAAGTCAATGCTGATCAAGAAAAATGCAATATTATATCATACGCATATTTCTCAGATACCATTTCAATTTTTATTAATTTGGTTTTTGTTCCAATCTCAAAATATTATATTTTTGTACGTTACAAAGAATTTCACATCTTGAAACTTATCTTTCGATCGACTGTTTTTAGCTGCGCTATGTGATATGATGGTTTTAATATTTTCTACTTAGACAAGTAGTTTTCCTCATATCAACTAGTCATGCTGATTAAGATAATATATATAATTCATCTAAGGCATCGGTGACGTCTTCTTCAATGCGTTGCAGATTCCATACATTTTGTAGATATAGCAATATTTCAATATTGCAATATCTAACTTATTATATTCTTTCTTTCTCTTTTCTTTTTCTCTCTTTCTGACTCTCTTTCTAACTGATGGATTATTTTGTATTTACAAATTGTCTATTTGAATGCAGAAATACGGCAACGAAAGACAGTGCTAGATACGAGCAGCAAATGGAACCGCACGGTGCCTGTGTGCAGATTGAGGATATTGAATCAATCCTTTCCCATTTGCATGGCACATAACGACAAAGAAAATTACAAGCAAAAGCAATACCAACGCCCATCATAATCAATTTCTAAACGGAAACACATCTGAAACCACAACTTTTGTATAATTAAATATATACATATATAAATACATTTATATACATATATAAATAAATTTATATACATATATAAATATTTATATACACATATATAATTTTTTTTATATTCATTTCAATAAGGTAAAAGTTTGGTAAAATTATCTTTGCCTCGCTTTATGTACGCGTGCATAGTGTATATGTAGGAATAACGCATTATAAATTTGTTAAGATTTAGAAATTATCGGATTATTTACGTTCATTATATGCATTAATTTGTATTTTCATAATCATTTTGTTTGCTATTATTCTGTATATTGTAATACTTTATTTTTTTTTAACTCGCACTTTATATGTGTCTGGAGATATAAATATATATATATTTATATGACTAATACGTGTGGCAAGATCAAAATGCCAGCTGGAAGCTCTTTATGAACACGTAATCTGCAAGTCAGAAATGCTTCTATCCCAGCTCTTTTTACCCGTTGTACTGGTGGAATGGTAAAAGGGCATAATTGTAAAACTTGACGAACAAGTAAGGAATCACGCATTATAAATTTATTAAGATTAAGAAATTATCGGATATTCAAAATATATAATACATTAAAATCACCAATTTACGTTCATTATATGCATTAATTTGTATTTTCATAATCATTTTGTTTGCTATTTTTCTGTATATTGTAAACCTCTATTTTTTTTTTGACTCGCACCTTATATGTGTCTGGAGATATAAATATATATCTATATATATTTATATGACTAATACGTGTGGGAAGATCAAAATGCCAGCTGGAAGCTCTTTATGAATATGTAATCTGCAAGTCAGAAATGCTTCTAACCCAGCTCTTTTTACCCGTTGTACTGGTGGAATGGTAAAAGGGCATAATTGTAAAACTTGACGAACAAGTAAGGAATCACACATTATAAATTTATTAAGATTAAGAAATTATCGGATATTCAAAATATATAATACATTAAAATCACCAATTTACGTTCATTATATGCATTAATTTGTATTTTCATAATCATTTTGTTTGCTATTTTTCTGTATATTGTAAACCTCTATTTTTTTTTTTGACTCGCACCTTATATGTGTCTGGAGATATAAATATATATCTATATATATTTATATGACTAATACGTGTGGGAAGATCAAAATGCCAGCTGGAAGCTCTTTATGAATATGTAATCTGCAAGTCAGAAATGCTTCTAACCCAGCTCTTTTTACCCGTTGTACTGGTGGAATGGTAAAAGGGCATAATTGTAAAACTTGACGAACAAGTAAGGAATCACACATTATAAATTTATTAAGATTAAGAAATTATCGGATATTCAAAATATATAATACATTAAAATCACCAATTTACGTTCATTATATGCATTAATTTGTATTTTCATAATCATTTTGTTTGCTATTTTTCTGTATATTGTAAACCTCTATTTTTTTTTTTGACTCGCACCTTATATGTGTCTGGAGATATAAATATATATCTATATATATTTATATGACTAATACGTGTGGGAAGATCAAAATGCCAGCTGGGAGCTCTTTATGAATATGTAATCTGCAAGTCAGAAATGCTTCTAACCCAGCTCTTTTTACCCGTTGTACTGGTGGAATGGTAAAAGGGCATAATTGTAAATATTATAGTGTATGCGACCCAGATACATAGAAGTGGGGTATGTAAACTTTTTTTTTTTTTTATTCCATACGAAAATCAATTCAATTCTTTATTTATAAGTCTTACTTTATTTCTAATAAACTAAAAGCAATAACTGCATTGGAATATTTTTGAGATAAATAACTGAAACAATAAATGGTATTTAATTATGAAAGATATTGCCTATTAAACAAAAATTAGTTTTTGAATTATGGTATTTTGAGGAGATCTTGGCCAACATAAAACGTACATTTAGTTAAAACCACAATATTAAATTGTTCAAAGCGTATTTAGTCTTCGAAGTGCTTACGTAAAAAAGAAAATAATAACGATGGGGAAGGTCCTGGGAATGTATTTAAGTTTAATATGACTTTCGAATTGATAGCGGCCAGCTGCTTTAGAATGCATCGTGCCTTGACAACTGTCCAATTGATGGACACCAATTAAGAGCAATTATATTACGGACGCGGACTTGGCTTCAATTGTGCCTTGAAGCCTTTGCCAATTTACTCGGAACACTCGTCGCTAACGGTCAAAATGGGACTTAAACTTTACCTGTACATGTACCTGGTGCTTAGCTTCGGCCTGATAACCGGCCAAGAGCTTAAGATAAGTAAGTACAAGGAATGTTTACACAGCAAACTGATCGCCTGACTTAATCCGCTTGCAGCCTTCTGGATTGAGCCAGTGCAGCGTGCAGAGTTTGGAACAGATTTTGCGGCAGTACTAAAGGAGCTGGACTCACTAAAATTGGGTGTGACTATAAGCGATGCCATATTGGAGCTGCGGGGCACCGATGACCAGCAAGACATGGACAACTGTAAGTATCACAAAAGAATTTCCGCTTTTAAATCCAATGACAACACTTATTTCAACACAGTTTGCGAGATTCTGGGCAGTGTGGGCAGCACGGTGATTGTGGACTTGAGCTATAATCTCTGGTCTCAAGGCTTCGAATTTGCTCGCGCCCAGGGCATTGCCTATGTGCGTTTGGACAGGATTATGAGTCCATTTCTAACTATGTTTGGGGAATTCATGCGACAGAAGCGCGCCAACAATGTGGCCATGATCTTTCAAAGTGCGCGCGACACCATGGAAGCTATGCTACATCTACAGGATGGCTATCCATTTCGCACACTCGTTCTGAATGCCAGCGATGTCCAGCCGATAGATTTTACCGAGCGTCTACTTGCGATGAGACCCCGACCCACTTACTATGCCATTTTTGCCCGTGGAGCCGCCATGAATGGAATCTTTGAGCTCGTGAGTAGCTGGCCAGCCAGTAGTAGCTGACCTGATTTGCAGTCGTTGAGAATCTTTCGTTTATGCGTTGCAGGTGGAAAAGGCGAAACTTTTTCAGCGGCCCACCGAGTGGCACTTGGTTTTCCTCGACACCAGAGATCGAGTCTTCAAGTACAAACGAAGTGTGGAGTTTGCCACACGCTTCCTTTTGAATGCTCGCTCCATTTGTCGCTCAATGCAGATGCGAGATCTTTATTGTGGCAGTGGATTTACGGTAAGTCTGAGAAGTTTAAAATTGCTGTGATCTATAAAATTGTTTGCAGCTACAACGTGGACTGCTTCTGGACGTGATACGGAGTCTGATTGATGCGGCGCATGTGAGCCAACCATTTCCACAGCCTTTTCACCTGGACTGCAATGCGAGCAGTGAGGTAACAGAGGCGATGGAAACAAACAGTCTTTGGTTTCAGAATGTTCACTGGAGTAACTTTGTGGGCTATGCGCCAGAGCAGGCGAACGATGAGGACCCGGTGGCGCAACTAACATTTGTGGCCAATATATCGGCTGGCTACTATTCCAGCGAGCACGAGGCCAAAACAGACCTGGCCACCTGGCTGAATGGAGAGCTGCGTTTGCTGAACGAGACAATCAGTCCGACTCGACGTTTCTTTCGCATCGGCACCGCAGAGAGCCTGCCTTGGAGCTATTATCGCCGTGATCCACATAGCGGCGAGTTGCTACGCACACGAAGCGGCGCACCCATCTGGGAGGGTTACTGTATTGACTTCATGGACGAGCTGGCAAAGAAGCTCAACTTTGACTACGAAATTGTTGAACCCAAAAAGGGGCACATGGGTGAGCGCAATGAGCTGGGTGAGTGGGATGGCGTCATTGGCGATTTGGTCAATGGCGAAACTGACTTTGCCATTGCTGCCCTCAAAATGTATTCGGAACGTGAAGAAGTTGTTGACTTTCTGGCACCTTACTTCTCCCAAACGGGCATCTCAATTGTGATGCGTAAACCGATACGCCACACCTCGTTTTTCAAGTTTATGGCGGTGCTGCGGCCGGAGGTGTGGCTGAGCATTATTGGTGCCCTGATGGGAACGGGACTACTGATATGGATCATGGACAGATTATCGCCATACAGTTCACGCAACAATCGCGATGCCTATCCATACGAGTGTCGCCAGTTTACGTTTATGGAGAGCTTCTGGTTTGCGTTGACCTCGTTCACGCCCCAAGGTGGTGGTGAGGCACCTAAGGCACTGTCCGGTCGTATCCTTGTGGCCTCCTATTGGTTATTTGTGGTGCTCATGCTGGCTACATTTACGGCAAATTTGGCGGCGTTTCTCACCGTGGAGCGTATGCAGGTGCCTGTGCGTTCACTGGAGCAGCTGGCTCGACAATCGCGTATTAATTATACGGTGGTCAACAACTCGGACACTCACCACTACTTCATGAACATGAAGTTTGCCGAGGACACACTGTATGGCATGTGGAAGAATCTGGCGCTGAATACATCAAGTGACTTTCATAAATATCGAGTTTGGGATTATCCGATTAAAGAGCAGTTTGGAAAAATTTTGATTGCCATCGGCTCCTCGATGCCATTGCAGAATGCCAGCGAAGGATTCAAGAACGTGGAGGATCACCTCAATGCCGATTATGCGTTCATTCACGACTCATCGGAGATTAAGTATGCGGTCAGCATGAACTGCAATCTAACGGAGATTGGCGAAGTCTTTGCGGAGCAGCCCTATGCCGTTGCCATGCAGCAAGGAAGTTATCTGGAAGTGAGTGTTCCTCTTTTATATGCGGATTGAAATTTGCATTATTTTTATATTTACCCTTGTATTTTGTCGTGCAGTTTGTAGTGCATTAAAGGAGACACCTCCATCCTCATAAATTATATATATTCTTGGTCGGCATCACATCAATATATTTAATATTTTTTTTTAAGTATTCTTATCTTAATCGGTAATAGGTTTAATTTAACATTTTTCATTTGTTTCTTGCAGGAAGAGCTGGGATATGCGCTCTTGGAGTTACAGAAGGCACGCCTTTTTGAGAATTTAAAAGAGAAATACTGGAATGAATCCCATCGCATCTGCGAGAAAAGCGATGAAGAAGACGGCATTTCCCTGAATAGTCTTGGCGGTGTTTTCATGGCGACAATTTTTGGACTTGCCTTGGCCATGGGAACGCTTGCTTTTGAGGTGCATTACTATCAAAAGAAGCAAAAAGCACTGGCGCTGATTACGCAGGTTAAACCGATTATCGGGGATGAACCGAACAAATTTGCCTGGCTTGACCCAACTGCTATGTCTAAGTTAAACGAAATAAAGGCCCTAAGGTTTGCTCAAGTGACGCCGCCACCATCATTTGAGGCTGCCACATCACGAGGCAAGAAGAAACAGAACCCCGTCAAGCTGGGCGCTGACAAGATCAAGGCCCGCATCTACGATTCGTTCCATGGCAAATTCTCAAAAGATTCGGAAATGCGTTACTTGGAATAAAATATTACATTCACAACGAACAATAATTCAAATTAAGAATACAAATGAATACAAAAAATGAACAATGTTTATAACCTGATTAAATGCTTGACTGTGTTTGTCCCTTTTGCATAGCTTCTAGTGCTTTATTTAAAAATAAATTGGTGCAACGGAATTGATATATTTGAATTCGGAAGTTTTTAGAGTTTGAACTTTTAATAAAAGTAATCTAAGCGAACATCCATAACAACTGGTGTACAACAACTAGTTCCTAATGCAACTTATTTTATAGAAATACAATTGTCCCGGCTTTCTATGCACATTTCAAAATTAAGCCGTAAATATTTAGTTTTTCTGCGACTAGTTGGGATAATAGATTTTATTTTTCAAAACAAAAATATGATGTCGAACAGGATGTCACATGATTTTATCTAGAGAATAAGTATAAAGTATGCTGCAAAAGTATTTCATTATATCTAAGTAGGCTTGGCATGTGACAAATTTTTAAATAGCAGCCCTAACTAATAGAATTATTATTGAAAATTAAAATACCTATAATAATATTCGCAGTTGAATAAACTAACCAAAAAAACGCCTATCGATAAATATTTTGCACATCGCTAGCTGGTACCAATAAAGCAGCTACGAATTTTACTGTGTGCATAAAAACGACAAACGCGCAGCAAAAGATACCATTGAAGTGTGAACAATTGAATTCCAATAGCAACAGCAGTTGCAGTGCATCAAATTCCATTAGTTGAAAAAAAGCATAATTAGTTTTTCGATTCCATCCGTTGCCATCATATTTAGGTGACATTTTGATACCCACAAAAAAGTGCCACACAGACGACGAAAGGGGTCGCAAAATAAACAAGAGGAATCAAAATGCGTGTTCTAGCGCCATCTCACATATTAAATATTAAATCAATATTTGTGGCTTTAATCGCCACACTGCTAACGGCACCCAATGCGGTTCTCACGCGCAAACATCACTTGGAAGTTCGAGTAAGTTACTCGTCAGCTGCCGGCACGTCATGATTTGATTGTGATTCTAGTTCCCTTGAATACATCTGTTCGTGTTTACGTGCCTATGTGGGTGTGTGTATATGTATGCATAACGTGTGGATTTGTTTAATATATTTGCAGAATGATATGCGCCCGTATATTGCTCTAAGCACATTCGGATTTTATACAAAAGGACATTTGGACGTCCAGCTGAGCATGCTAACAATTGACGATGAGCAGTCGACGGATTTGGTATGTTCAATGGATTTGCAATTTAGTAGAATTATTTTTAATTAATATGTTTAATTGTTGATTGCAGTTTGGACTTACGTTGGACAAAACAACCATTGATCAGCTAAATCCGTACCTCGACTCGCATCAGAATAAGTGCATACTGGAGGAGCCGCCATACAATCTGAGAAGGGGACCAATTCTAGTCTTTGTGCTGGATCTAAAGGAGTTAAAGTCTGTTTCTAATTGTCATCAATCAAACTGGACTGGATAATTATTGTTGTTTTCTTCGTTTCTTGTTTTGTTTTGCAGAGTGCGTCTGCAGTGCTCACCGCAATGGGTTAACACGCATGTCTACAAGGATGTGATGTACCGTAGCAAGCGAAACTCGCATATCGCAAAGGTCAGTGATACAGCGCTGTTTATGCAGCAGCGTCGTCGTCGTTCCGTAATGCCCGTCGGGTCAGAAGAAATGGGTGATGATATGGATGATCATTCGGATGAGGAGCCACTGTTGCCGTCACAAATTGTTGCAGGCAAAATTGAATCAGTCTCTAAATTGGACTCTGGCATTAAGGAGCCGATCGCGGAGACTTCTGTCGTTGATGAGCCCAAAGTTGCGGTTGTTCAGCCAAAAATCGAAGTAGCAAGTGTTGCGCCAGCTTCTGTATTGCCACCACATGAAGTTAAGGCCGGTGCCGGCTCTGTTGTTGATGATGGTGCCATTGTGAATCCAGCATCTTCCTCGTCCAGCAACAACAACGACAACGATATCAATAAACATGACGATGCTGAAATACAACCATCGCTACCCGACGACACTCCTCCGGTGCGAAACGATTTCATCTTCCTCAGGCAACCGCAGAATGATGTGTGCAGGAATTTTACGCTGCCGTTAATTAAAAAAACTATCGACGGCACCAACTATTACAATTTTACGTTCTCGATGTTTGTGGCCACCTCTGACGACGAAGGCTTATACAATTTATACTTCCACGCCTGTCCTAACTACGATCGCCCCAAGATACTGTCGTTTAATGTGAGTTTTGAAGTTTTAAAGGCATTGCGCTAATAATAAATAATTATACTTTATTTCTCATTTTCAATTCAGGTGGACATTGAGGAGAATAACAATGGCAACTACTTGTCAGCAGGTGAAATGCCGCTGCCAGCTTTGTACTTTATGATGAGTCTGCTATTTTTCTTGTCCGGCCTGTTCTGGGTGTTCATTCTAAAAAAGAGCAAGTAAGTTTAGCCATTGGACCAACCAGACGCATTTCCTTTATAAAATATATATTTTTTCCTGATTTTGTGTGCAGGCACACCGTCTACAAGATCCACTATCTGATGGCTGTTCTCGTGTTCCTCAAGTCGCTTTCCCTTATGTTCCATTCCATTAATTATCACTTCATCGAAAAACGTGGCGAGCATGTGGAAGCCTGGGCCATACTCTACTACATCGCTCACCTGCTGAAGGGCGCTGTTCTTTTTATAACTATTGTACTTATCGGCACTGGCTGGACATTCATTAAGCATATACTATCCGATAAGGACAAGAAGATTTTCATGATTGTGATTCCGCTTCAGGTTGCGCAGCAAATTTGTAAAGCATTTGTTCTTAGATTTGCTAATCTTTATATAATTCATTTTTAGGTTCTGGCAAATGTGGCTCAAATTATTACAGACGAATCGGATCAGAGCGACGCCGAGTTCCGCACATGGCATAACATATTCTTCTTCGTGGATCTCCTCTGCTGTGGTGCCATACTCTTTCCAATTGTGTGGTCGATCCGCCATTTACATGAGGCGTCTGCAACAGATGGCAAGGCAGCAATTAATCTGCGAAAATTGAAGCTGTTCCGCCAGTTTTATATCATGATTGTCTGCTACATTTATTTCACGCGCATCATTGTCGACTTGCTGCAGATGACCGTTGTCTTTCAGTACGCCTGGCTGGATGAGATGTTCCGTGAGATGGCCACATACGTGTTCTTTGTGCTAACAGGCTACAAGTTCCGTACAGTCTCATCCCACCCATACTTCACAGTGCCCGACGATGATGAGGACGATGAGGTGGAGGTTTTCACTGAATCCGGGCTTACGGCGTCGGTGCATCGCATTAAGCCGCTGAATCGCTCTGCCCATTCCAACAGCATCACTGTCATTGAGGGTAACGATGATGAGCACGAGAATTTGATTGCGAAACGAGAGTCAAGTCATGAGTACGATTAGATTTTTGAGAAAATACCATACAAACGCATATATATACATATATATATATATAATTTAATTATATTTGTATAGGATACGCACATAACTGCATTCGTACTTTAAGCCAGATGAATTCCAACTATGATTGATTATTTGTAGTTCCCTCCCGTAGATAGCCCGTCCAACCCGAACGCACGTGTATATAGAAAACGACGCGTCACCCGTTAATCCTTACACCCTATCCCCGGCTCGGCCCGCCACGCCATCAGATCGATGCTTATTCACTATCATTTAAAGGCATCATTGGTATAATTTTAATGAATATACGATAAATATAATGATATATATATACAGCTTTAATATAATAAACGAGATTGATCAATGTCGCTAGTGCTTCTCCTTTTTAATCGAATCGAATCGAATTCAATTGATTTAAATTATGTTATCCAGAGGGACCACTCACTTTGGGCATTAGCTGAGTGGTAAAGAGCATGTATGTGCAAATGGCGCACGCAGTCTGGAATTGTTGGATGCGGATGTGCAGATTTGTGGCCAACTATTGGAAGGTATTGGAACAGCATTCACTTACCTGCGTTAACATATTACTCTCTAATATGAATATGCCAAGGCAATCAATTCGCACCGGTTCATGTATTATCTGTAGTGAAAAGTTTTGAATCTGATAGGAGTGAAGAATAGTGACAGTTAAAGGGCGTCGTTGGCTTCAAAGATTATCGGATTATGCACCTGATGGGATAGGGCTGGAGAGTTGGCCACGATATTGTGTAGCTGATGAGCAATCCGAGGAACCATCTGCATGCAACCCTGGGATGCGAAGATGAGGATAACTACGTGCAGGATCGCTGGCAATATTAGGAAAAAGTCTGTGGAGTCAGAGTTGTGGGTAAGAATCTTAGGAAGAGAGTGAGAGGGGCTTACCAAAACTGTTAAAATTATTGTACAACGTGTATAACATAAAATAGCAATCGACTGCTATGCGTATATAGATCATGAGCAGAACGGTGAGCATGGAGTAGCCAAAGGACCCCCTGAAGCTGGAGCACAGCTCGTAGATGCGCTCATAGATTAGTTGCTTCTCGCGTAGTTGTCTTCTTAGATAATCCTCGAAACCGGGAAAACTGGCCACACCGCTGGCAAAGCACGAGTACTCGACCAACAACGACAGCTCCAACTCCAACTGATGGATTTGCTGACGGACCAGCTCCACGTGTAGCCAAATTTGTGTGTTCCGAATGTGCACCACAAACACAAACGGTTGAAAGGTGGCCCAAAAGAGGAGAACATTACGAGTGAGATCCTGCACAAAGCAGAAAATGCCCAAAAGCGTAATTTCCAACAGCAAAGTGCCATAAAATGCAAAAAGATACCGACGATGCTGTTTCATCAGCATTCCTACATTGCCCAATGGAGGCGTTGGCGTTGTAGTTGTGACAAGTTCTGTGTACAGTTTCCAGAAGCGTGTCTGGTGGGAACGTTGCCATGTCGTCTCCACATAGATGCTTAGCACGGCCAGTTCAGCAAATCCATACTTCATGGCATCATTAAATTTTCCAAAGCCATCCACCGGGTAAAGGTAGTCATCGTCGCTGATTAGACATAGAAGTGTAACTCCACTGAAGCCCATCAGCAGGCAGCCACCCCAGAGACCCAACACTCTCGGGTTTCGTTCAAGATACACGTCACTCGACAAAGGGAGACCGTGCAAACCGAACAGCTGATAGAAGCGCAGATGATAATGCAGCACCTGGTCAACTCGGGAACTCATCGTTGTCTGACCACAACTCAGCAACTCAGAGTCCAATCGATGATGCTATCGGACACCCTTAATGCACTTAGCCACCGAGCTGCACTCCACACGTTGATGATGGGCGACGATTATAACAAGGACAATTTATTGTTATAGATGTATATGTATAGGTATAGCTATAGGTATAGGTATATGTCTACGTATTATTTTGTATACCCTGGCAGATGGTTTGTATGAAGGACATGTATACAATCCTAATAGGTATATATGTCACATCGTAGCATATAATTATCAGCGTTACAATCCAACTCTTCAACTCTATCCAACTCTCCGTTGGTGGGTCCAATTGTTGTGTTTATATTACCCGCAGAAAATTAGATCGGACCAATATATTATATACTATAATACAGCTTTCAATGGAATACTCAGCTAAATGTAGAATCTATTGCGTATATATATATATATATATAATAGCAAGTTGATATTTTCCGATTGTAATCTGTGTCTAGAATATTCTGCCCTTAGTCTTTTTGAAATTCGAGTACAAGTTCAATAAGAAACATATTATTATGCATATATATATAGTAAATTATTTAGTATTATACTTTTCATTCATAGTATAGTAATATAAGTATTTTATTTAATTTGCTATTTAATGAGATCTACACTTTTGTATCAAAGATAATAAACAATTTCAATTGTATTGATTTAACGGACAGAGTAACCCAAGTAACCGATTTCTAAGTTTGATTTGTATCTAGTTAGGGTATACAAAGTTTACCTTTAACTTTAACGAGAATCAATATTTTCGATTATCTGTAGAAATATAAAATTTCACATACACTTTACTACACCCCGTATATTAATACATTTATATATGTATCCAATTTTTATATAGAATCTTGAATCAACTACTAGTCAACAACTATAAATTAATATAATAAAAAAAAAATTAATAAAAAATAAAATTAATAATAGCACTTTAAACAGTAATTCGAATTGAGAAGATCTACTTTATACTCAAATGATTACAATTGAAATAAAATTATTAGCGTGTGTTTTTTAACATTAAACTTTAATCGACTTATTTACATATATAAAAAAAAGAAATATAATAAATTAGCAATAAAAATATTGTTTTTGTCTACAGATAGGGTCCTGGATACTGATATCCACTGCTGACCTTCTCCTCGCCTTGCACATGCCCAGCATGGTAGCTGTTAGGGACACTATATTGCTCGCTACCCCATTCCACTGGGACAGGACGATGCCGGCGAAATTGAGGTGATGCTGACGCCGCGTACGCATCAACTTCCTCGAAAGAATCCGGTGTTGAATGCAGTTCGGGGGATGGCCTAAAATTGTATGAATATTGTGTGTCCACAGATGCCTCCTCAGGTGCTTCCAGTGTATAAGCAGGCGCTCGAGCAGACTTGATGTTGCCATAGGCTGGTGCCGCATAAGAGTAGTCCAGATCTAATTCTGAAGGCTCTTCGACCGGCGCTGGCTCCGCATAGCCACCGCCCAGATAGGATGAGGTGGACGAAGATGAAGAGGTCTTATGGCGGTGATAACGTGCTGGTGGCCGATAGTTGTAACCCACATCGTTGTCTTCTTCATCGGGCTGTTGATGCTGCTGCTGATTGTGATAATGCGGCTGCGGCCTGCTACTAATCACACGATACATATCCATATTATGGTCCGATGGAGGCGAGTACTCGTAACTGTTTGGCTGCTGTTCTTCCTCGATGACCTTGTAGGTGTTCACCTTTTTTTTTGGCGGTGGTGGCGGTGGTGGCGGTATCTTCTTCGCCGCGTATGATTCGCTGAGATGCTCAGCAATCTCCCTGGCATGGTTGAGATAGTCCGCATGCTCGTTCATGTGCAGCGGCTTATCCAGATCGGACAGTATGACGCTCTCCAGCAGCGGCTTTGGTGCTGCACGCACCCGTGATCTCTTATGCGGTGCTCCATGATGGTGAAAGTGATGAATGACGTTATGTGGGTGCACCGGTTCCGCATCTATGGCAATTCTCGGCGCCTGATCCTTGGGCACATGCACCTTAATGTGCACGTACTCGTTGCCAAATGCCGACACCATTATCGGCAGCACTAATGCCAGCAGTAAACCTGGAATCACTTTCAGCATCTTCTGCTTAATACTTGGAGCTGTTGCTCTTCCTGTTAGTTTTTTGGCCTTTTGGGTATGGTTCACTGCTCTCGCGATGTTACTTTATGGCCGCGCGCATTGCCAATATTGATTTAAGCCGAAATCTGTCTTAATGTCAAAATATATACCACCAGCATCGGAGGCAACTGCGCAGCTCAAATGGTAAGATTCAAAATTATATCGACACGTCGTTCATAAGATGCCCTAACTTATAACTACAAATTTTTACCCGAACACATATAAATATATATGCCATATACATATATATATATATAACTGTATATATACCAAATTTGCGTCGCAGTCAATTTTACTGATTTGAATACATCTGCTACTGGATCGTTTATGTAACAAGTTAATATTTATTAATTCAACTTATTTATTTCCAAAATTTTAGTAAGTAAAATTTTCCATATATAATTTTTCTAATTAATGATTGGGTAATTTCGGTAAATACTTCTCAACGGGTTAAGTTCTCCATTTCAAAATGTTCCTTAAGTATGCGTAGTATGCACATTTTACTTGTGCTATTTTTAATTAAAAATGTATAAATGCTAAAAAATAATAACTATATTATTATTATAAAATTATCATGTGTTAAAGCGACCGCTGTTTTATTAACTAATTGTAATTTTTATTATACAAAATAAACAGATAAACCCGCTTTTAACTTGAAAGTTTGAAAAAATAAGAAGTAATATATTTTGTAGCCCAAAAATGTGCACAAAGTTTATTGATTGCTTTGGAAAGAGTAGTGCGAGCAACTGTAAACTATCGCTGTCATTATGAGAAGCACCTTGTCGTAACCGTTTACCCCTTTCACCGTATCGATCTATCTGCCCCAGCATGATTCGTGCGTACGCCGCGTCTCTCTGCCACAGCATCTGCCCTCGTTTGTGCGTAGCTGGCGGTGGTATTTATACGCTTGCATAGGTTATGATGGTTTTCTAATCAAATATATAACGCTGTAGGAAAATGCATAACAAACAGACGACGCGATGGGTTAATACAGATGAGTTTTAATACGAAATATATGTATGCTTCTGCCATTACTTTTTTCAGACACAAACTGAGCAATCTACAAATTAACAATTAAATTTTCAATGTGTTGTAGGGCATACAATTGTCGGCATGTGGAAGATGACTGTTCTTTCATTTTTGTGTTCACCGTTTGTTATAAACTTTTGTTTTCATTATTATTGAAATAAAATATGACGCAGTCGGCCCTATACACATTTTGGTAGCCGCCAGCAGCAAAAAAAAATCGAAACCAAAGCCGAAAACTGTTTGTGCTATGAATTTCGTTAAACGAAAGTTAGTAATGAAAGCGACTATAAAATCAAAATAGATGTAGAAAACTTTAGAAGTTTGAATCGAGTTGCGCTAGTTGCTGGCTAGAAAAGACGTGTTGAAGTTAATTGCTTTTTGCTGACTAATCTTACATAACTATCGATTTTATTATGATTATAATAAATTAAACTTGCTGTGTTTCAATTACATTTTGTCAAAAGCATTCATCATTTAATTGTTATACTAATGACAAAATGCGAATACTGGGAAAGTTGATATCAACTTCATCGCCATCATCATCATTTCGCCACCTCATTCAACACTCTCTATGCTTGGTAAAAACGTATATGCATAATTATATATGCCATTTTTTGGCCTTTAATTAAAACATATTATTCGAATACATTGAGTAAATTGCAATATTAAGTTAAATTAAATTCTGCTTGCTTAAAATTTGAAAATTAATCAAAAGACATATATTGTAATTTCTTTTGATGTACGCATTTATTAAAATATATATTTTTAAGGTAATTTAGAGAATATGTCGAACTATAGGTAGGTCAATATATAGGTCAATATCCCATTATTTAGCATTGCTAAATTCCATTTCAAAAGAGAGAGAAGAAGACTGTCAGAAGCCAAAGACAAAACATGTTTTCATGGGAAGAAGCAACACATAACTTTATTATTATTTGTGGTCAGCCGTTAAAGTTATGTATGAATGTATGTAAAACGGAATATTACATATACAAGTTCTACACAAAAAACCAAGACGAAACAAGAGTTATTCAAATTTATTTTAAATTTAGAAAAAAGACTTTATATTTTGTGTATAAATGGGTATGCATCAAAAAAAGTAAGATGCTTTTGTTTAAGACTTACTCTTACCTAATAAAATAAATCAAGAAGGAACACTCATCTGGGACAAACCAAAAATTACATATCTGTTCGCAAATATTAAAATATAATTAATAATTTCAAAAACTGATGTTTACAACATAAATGATCATTTATCGAAAATCAACTCTCAGCCAGTGTTCACATGCTTTTAACATTACACACATCTGGCAGCACTGGCAGCAACTGAGCTGCAGCCCTTTTGCGCGCATGTTTTTGTTGTCCTGACATAACCGCCAATATAACCCATAAAATTGGTTGTTTATGAATTAAACTGTGGCTAAAATGCTAACGACAACAGCGAGATGTCTGCATCGTGGCCTTGGCATGGGACCGAGACCACTTCGCCTGCTGTTGCTCCGCCAGATACGCAGCTCGTCTGCCCTGCGGGCCAAAGTGTTCGTCGACTTTGAGAATCAATTCGCTCACAATATCCTCACCACATCCCTGAAGCCGTATCAGATTTTGCGCACCAGCGATATTGAAATATCCGCCAATGCAGCCTATACAGACACACTTCAACGTGTGCTGGAGCCGGCACAAAATGCCACACCGGATGAATTGTACACGGATTTGTTGTCGCTGGTCGAGCACTGCTCCCTTCTCGGCACACAGATCAGCGAGCAGCAATTCACCGATTTCATAAGCGCCTACTGCGAGCAGCTGCACAAGCTGAGCGACGAACAGCTGATTGACACGCTGCGCTATCTGCAACACTTGCCGACGCCGGCATCCACGAAGGTGGCCAACTACATGGAACTGTGGAATACGCTGGACATTGAGTGCTGTCGCCGAATTGAGCGCTGGTCCACCGCTCAGCTGCTGCTTGTAAGCGATGCGTGGTATCAGCTGGGCCTCGCGCGCATTGGCGAATTTGTGTGGCAGGCACTGCGCAAGCTTGGGCGCAAAGTGCGAAAGCTGCCGCCGGAGCAGCTGGTGCAGTCAATGTTCCTGTGCAACCTGCTGCGTCGACCCATCTTCGAGATGTTCGACTTTGAGCAGAATCTGGCGCAGTGTGTACAGGACATGACGCTTCAAGAGCTGGGCGTAATGGCAATGGGCTTCTTCAAAACACAGACGCAAATACGCAATCCCCAGCTGCTCCAGGAGCTGTACACACGCCTGGAGGCACAACTTGACGACGTTGAGGACATCACACTGGTCGCCATGCTTAAAGTGTTGCGCTACAGCAGCAAACTGCCACAGGTGCCGGCACTAAAACAATTACTGGTCAAGTTGCAACCGCAGGTGCAACGCGTCTCGCTGTTGAGCTGCTTGCACATGGCGCTGCTTGGCAGCGATCTGCAGACCTGCAACGATGACCTCGTGGAACGTATTCTATTGCGATTTGATCTCGAACTGAATGCGACCAGGCTGAAAGATCTGGAGCGCATCTGTTTGGTTATGGCTCTGTTCAATGTGAATACCGCCAGCGGTGTTGAGCGACGCCTTTGCCAGCGTCTGCCGGACACGCTCCGCAACCGCATCGATGAAATTCTGCGCTATCCACGTTGCTACACCAACTGCCTACAGTTCCTCACCATGCGCGGCATTTATGATGTCGAGCTGCTGGCCGTCGCCCTCGAGCCACGCTTCCTGAGTCATGCCCACCCCAATGGCAAACTGCCCGGCCGTGACTATTTCCACCTGGACAGCTTTGCCCAGCTCTTGGGCTCCGAATATGCGGGGCAATTTCTCACCGAGCGGCAGCGTCAGCAGATGGGCAAACTATATACACAATATATACCAGAGCGTAAGGAGGGACGCTTCAAGCTCACCAGCACGGATCGCATTCTCGTTGAGGTCCGTGATGCGGTGGGTAGTCTGCTGCGCACCACAGTTACCATGAAGCATATACTGCCCCACTACGATCGTTGCGATCTGGTTGTCTGCTATGATCGACAGCAGCGGCGACCTCTGCCCTTCAATGCCAGCGGCTGTCCGGAGGATTACAGTGGCGTCTTGCTAACGCGCCAGCATTTGCTCGGCAGCAACGAGGCGCCCCACGTGGACACACTGATCATTGTGATTGCCGGCTGGAATAATGTTTTGCGCGACAGCGAACGCCACACGGGACAGTTTGCCATGAAGCTGAAGCAACTGCAGCAGTTGGGACACAAGCCCATTGTGGTGAGTAGCTGATTGGAATATCAAATACTGCATTTGGAATCGAATTAGGATAGTTTTATATGATCCGCTTTCAAGATTTGTAGTCAGTCCAATTTTGGAAAATATAGTTTTGTATGTTAACTAATCTGTACAAGTATCTGTTGAGCACTGCCAAAACCATAAAATCATAAATCAAAAGTTTCATTTTAATTTAACTATTTGAACAACTGAAAATTCTCAGCTTCAGTCAATATGTAATTCTCAAGCTTAAAAAGCTAGCTTGAAATCCTTTTTATTGTCACCTAAAAAATGGAGTTGTTGTAGGCCATTAAAATCTGAAATGCTTAATTAACTCCAATATTTTCTTGTTTTTTTCTGATCATCTACACAGATCTATTGGCACGAATGGCGCGCACTGGAAACGTCCGTCGACCGACAGGACTTTCTGAAGCGACGTTTTCGCCAGGCGGCCAACATGTGACATCTGATATCGGGCGAGGAGGAGTCATACTACACATTAGGCTTGTTATATAATAATAATAAAAAGTAATAATAATCGTAGTCATAATTCTAATAAAAATAATGGTAACAAGAGCAATTTGTGTTCAAAAAATAATTATATAATAGAGCAATAGAAGCAACATGATGCGAGCTATTTGGTAATGACCGCCCGCGGTCACGCCCACCCACAAATGTCACAACTGGCTGAGGTCACATTGCACCATGGAGCGCTTTCTTGGTATACTCATAGACAACGAACAGGGTGGCTGTGGCTGGGATGGTGCGGAGCACAGATGGCAACAGTCCACGGTAGAGCGCAAGGAAGCCTTCTCGTCTCACAATCTCCGCGCCGACTTGCAACATACCCTCGTTGAGGTTCTTCACTTGAATGCGACTCTTAATGACATCTGCCGGGAATGTTGATGTCCATAGACAAACGCCACCAATTGCGCCAGCGACCATTGTGCGAATCGGTCCAATTTCGTCCTTCGTCTGATCCTTTCTATTGAAAGAAACTGCGAATTAACTTGTCACTTTTCTTGTATACTCCACAATTCACTTACCGACGGAGCAGTTCACGAGAGCCTTCATAGCTGCCAAAGAAGAAGAAGTAGCCGGGCATCTCGCGTATGAAAGTGGAGCTGAGACCGCGATAAAAGCCGCGTATACCTGCGAGTGAGACAGAGACAGAGAGAGGGCAAGCAATGAATTAGGGCAACAACTATATATGTATTAGTTATCTATGCGTGTTTGTATGTGTGCATGCATGCTGACATACTGATTTTTAAAGGCGTGATGTCGCGCGGAAAATAACAGTAAGCCGCACGTGAGGTCGGCCTCCTGGTTCTATTTATAGACTTTGAAGAGCGCTTAGCTCTCTTCCGCCTCTTATCAGCAACTGATGTGCAAGCCGCGAATGAAAGCGAATTAAACAATTAAAAAACAAATAAATTAAACAACAACATGCTGACAAAACAACGTATGTACAAACACACACATCATTTCTGCATGTGTACGTAAGGACATTACAAGTATATCACAGCAATAACATCGATGGGGATCTTGAGCTTGTGTAAAATTTTCACTTGACTGATAACGATAATCACAAAAGTTCCAGCCCTACTAAATAATACATACAACGTGACTCCGACTACATAACGCCTCATTCTTCATTCATTAAGAACTCGCATAAATTGCGTTCGAGCATTCATAAATAAATACAAATTGAATAAATTCCGTACATATCTCACAAATAAATAATTTACACTCTTAGATGATTGTATTATATTAAAAAGTATCTATCTTAATTATGAGATTAATATTTATATACTATCATTAAATTTATTTATTAGAATTCTAATCTTAATGTTTGGCGCTCCCATAAAAACATGCTATCTCGTCACATCGATGATTACATACACTCGAACACCTGCAACTGCGCAAATGGTACTGGATCTGGTATCTTTAAAATGTTTTAAACAAGATTGAAAATGTCTTTTTATTGTTATTGCAGACATTTACACAGTTTCCGCCCTTTTGAAATGGGCGTAAGCCGTTTGATTCAAAACATTTGGCACTAGGTGGCAACGCCGACAGCAGCCAGCTGGTAAACATGCTGATTATTTTTGCTCAGCTTATTAGCAAATCTCGCGTTTAATTTTGAATTATGGGGTAACGGAGAAATAGAACAGCGAGATATGCATATAATCTTATCAAATAGGAAAAACACAAGAAAACAAAATGAAATAAAAAAAAACCCAGTGGAGAATGACAACTCACCTTCTGTGCGCCAAATGTAGCGTGTTAGGGACCATGGCGTCCGTAGATCAGCCGCTTGGCTCGGTTCCACAAACTGCTTCATCTCGCGCAGGGCTTGCAGCTTACACTTGATCAGTTCGGTGGGGCAGAGGGTGAGCGTTGAGAAGAAGGCGGCCAAGGAACCGGCGCATGCGCTTTGTGCGATTGTCAGTTCGCTGACCAGTTCTTTGCCCAGCATGTAGGCGACAAACTTTTGGCAGCCACCGTAGGCGGCAAAGAGTACGGAATTTTCGGCAACATTTGCAACGACAGCCGGCACCGATCCGGCATATAATCCATGCATAACGCCATCTCTTCGATATGTTTTTATAAAACAGTCAAACATACCCTTGTAATTATCGGGAAATGTTTGCATCTTCACCTTGACCGTATCCAATGGTTGTGAGACATAAACTTGAGCCGCGCCGCCTGCTCAAAATTCAATATATTAGTGTTTGTTGGTTAGCATTGAGCTGGGTCTACAATGAACTTACCCAACGAGCCGGCTGTAAAGTCAATGAGTCCTGCAACGAAGTTGACATTGTTGCCGGTATCGCCCCCATGCATGTCGAAATGTAAAATGAATGTCAAAACATTGCCCACAATCGGCCAGAGTTGTTCCCGAAAGCTGCGGCCCGCTGCTAAAATACTTGAAATGCTCGGCAGAGTGAAACGTGATTTGCTCTCTTTGCTATCGCTGAGCCGTTTCTCTTCTTCGTCAACGGCTCTCTTGTATGCTTCGGCTATTGCCGCTGGCGTCAGCAACAGCATGTCGCTGCCCACTTTGCTGGCTTCGACGTCGGGTGATGGTTCCGACTCTGCCGGCAACGCCTGGGCCGCCTCACTAGTAGCCGATAGCGAAATCTGGCCGAGGCTGCTCGCTGACGCTGATAAGGCCGCCGCTGCTGTCCCTCTTTTCCAATCATTATCGCTGTTTTCTCTTTGCGACGGCAGCGGCAGCGGCGGCGGCGGCTTCAACGTCGCTGCTACAATCTCCACCGGCGTCGGCGTCATATATACTATGTACTTGCTGTGCTCCCAACTATTGTGATTGTTGCTTTTTCATTCATTGAATTGGCTATTGCGTCATGGCAGCGCAGTGTCGCCCTCTCTTAAATGTTTGCTTGCTATCGCTAATGTTGCCAGATCTGCTCTGTGGGATTGCAATTGAAATCGTTTTTGCATACGACTCCTAACGCTCTGAAGGTGTAACGGATTTGTTGATATTATCTCAGTTTAGCTAAGATATCTGCTCATCCAGCTTCTTGCGTTGAAGTTAACTGTGTATTGCATGCGCAAAATAAATTGTGCATTTTTTTCAACAAGAATTTCGAAACTAATGCCAAAGCATATTTGTTTCATATTGTTAAATATATATGTCAAACACGTACACACACATATATTTATATATATATATATATTTATATTATATACATATATTATTTTCATTTAAGTCTTTTGAAACTACAGAAATAGTAATTTAAAAGTTTTTCCTCTGTTATCAATGGCGAAATGAAATTTCTGATAAACAAATATGTATATTTTTTTCATTCAAATAATTTCGGTTTTATTAATAATCGATCATTTTATTACACCATATGTAAATATAATTTTATCAGCGTTTTCAATGTGCTTACTGGCGATTTAGCACATCAGCACTATTTATGTTTGTTAAATATCATCCCGCACACTATTATTATCATTGGGATGCACATATGTATGTATATGTGTGTGTTTGTATATATATCGCTTGTGTGTGTTATTTTTCTCTGACTTTTGTTTTTTTATTTTAATTTTGTTTATCATTATCTTTATAATTTAATAATTTACATAAAATTATATGTATTTACCTTTACAATTCATTTAATTTCTATATGTATTTATCTGCATAATGCATGCATATTTTACATATGTGTATGTATATTCACACATACAGATGTACATAGGAATGTATCTGTGTTACACGTTTCCATATATATATATATATATATATATATATATATATATATATATATATATATATATATATATATATATATACATATATATCATGTTATGCGTTTACCAAATCTTGCAAAGGCATAAAACACTAGCACGAAACATTTATTTAAATGAAAAAATTACTAAGTGTTAAAGTCGTTTGAGCTAATTTCCTGATCTGTCCAAATATTCGGTATGTATGTGTATTATTACATTTATGTAGGTATGTGTGTGTGTGTATGTGTGTTTGTGTTCCTCAGTTATTATAATTAATGCTTTAGCTAGCAATTATATAACTTGGTATTCATTACATGATCATTAGTATTTTTTATTTATTTTTTCTTCTCTTTTCTTTATCGCTGAGTTTTTAATGGCCTGTTGGATATTTGCCTCTGGATTCTTATTCTTTTTTTTTTTAATTTTCATTTTTTTTATTGTAATAGCCTTTCACTCAACTTTTGCTCGACACTTTGTACTCGTTTATAAATTTTGACTTATTGGTTTTTTCTCCCGGTGTAAAAATATCAATGTATGTTTTTATCTGTGTATTGTGTAATATTTTTTTTTTTTGTGTTGTTTATCCAGCTTTTATACAATATCTATTTTACACAAAAGTCTGCGGTAATTGTTAAAAATTATACATTTAGATTTATATTTTATATTTATATATATATTTTCATTTTTTTTTTATTCCATCTATATGTAATATTTAAATTTTGTCTTTTTTTACATGTACATCTATACATATTATTATTGTTACGGAATCATACATATATATATATATATATATATATAAATATATTTATTTATATATGTGTGAGTGTATATATAAATGTTGTTTGCCAGCTGCAGTGAAAAAAAAGAACAATTTACACCTAAACATATTGGCACACATTATGGTTGTTGTAGTTTAATTTTTTTTCGCTCCTTGCTTTTTTTTTTTTTTTTTTTTTTTTGGTATATGCGTGCTTATAATATTTCACATATATATATTTCAAGTAGTAGTTAAGAAGCTAAACTTAATGACATCTTAAGTGTTTTTTGTTTTTTTTTTTTTTTTTGTTTTTCTTCATAGCTTATAATAAACTAATTGTGGTATGTTTAGTAGAATTACATGCGAAGAAAACCGAGGAACCAAAAATTGTTACGTTTGAAACATACATTTGAAATTTAACTATTTATATATATATATATGTAAATTGAGTTATAGATATATATATATAAATATGTGAATATATATATATATATATATAAATCAAGTTTTCGTGGATAGTAATCGTACATAAGCTGTTTGCCCGGCGATCTCTGTACGAGGAGCGTGTGATAATAAAACAATATTTGATTTTTGAATTGCTCTTATTTTGTCCCGGCTTGATACTCCTCCTTCCAAGTCGCATCATCTGGTGGCAGGTGGCAATCAATTATTCAAAACAAAATGTCATGAATCGAAAAGAATTAAGAAAAATTCGTATATATATTTATATATATATATATAAATATATATATATATTAGCTTAGATAACTGGGTATAGTTATTGGTAACTATGAGCGTCAACAGTGCCGGCCGGCAGATGGCACCACCTAATAGTAGGCGGGAAATGGATGATAATTTGATGGATTGGAAGCATGATGATTGGCCGATGGCAACACCGGCGGCGGTCGCACGCCCGGATGATAGTTGCTCGATGCCACTTGATGGTAAGCACCAAAGCTTCTGGCCATGTGACGATTCTGGGCAGCTGCCGCTGCCGATTCACCCAGGAGACGCGACTGATCCGCTGTGCCCAGCAGTCGATTATTCTGCTCCATCAGCAAATGGGCGGTGGGATCGACGAGCAAACGATGCTGATCCGCTGCCGCATTCGAGGCTGCCAATATGCGATGCTGTTCCACCGTCGACAGCAGTCGATGATGTTCGAGACTCTCGCGGCTCTGGTGTTGCATCTGCGATGACAAGAACGACCGATTGTTGCCCACCGCCATGTTGGCCGTATTTGGTGTTAGATCGAGCGATGCCATCCGCAGCATATCGTGATGCGGATGATTGTACGGCAACTGTGGCGGCGATGATACCACATAGTTGGCGGTGCGGCTCAGATCTACCGATGTCGTCTGGTCGTGCTCCTGCTCGCCCAACTGCTCCGTCAGCATGTTGTGCATGGCAGCCGACTGATGCTGTTGCATCGCCTGCAGCTGACTGCTGTGCCCGCCATGGCTGCCATGCTCCTGCTGATGCACCACCGAAGCGGGCGTCTGCTGTTGCGACTGCGCCTGCTGGCTCTGCTCCCGATCCGAGAGTATGTCATAGATGTGATGATGGTAACGGCTACTCGGCAGCTGGAAATTGTGATGATAGTTGCTGGACGCATTCGAGCGTGAGCTCATATCCAATCCCTGCAGATCGGACATATCGTTGGCAGCACTGGCCGCCGCTGCGGCAGCAGCTGCGGCACTTGCCGCATTGCTGTTGCTGCTCTGACGATACTCGGCCGGCGAGTCCAGATCTTGACTGTTGTACTTCAGATTGCTGGCCATGCTCTCGTACTTGGAATACATTAGATCGATCTGCGATTGAGGGAACTTCATGCGCATATCCTGGCCGGCGCTGCAAGACAACAGTTCGTGAATCGTGTGGCAATTGTGCGAGACTCTGCAAGACTCTGCGGCGACTTACCTGTTTTGTGGCATGATGCTGTTCTCCTCGTCGCTGGACATTTGATTGTGCCGCGAGATGTTGTGGCGTCGCTCCTGTTGCTCCTGGTCCTGGACGGCGCGCTTGTGACGCATCATGTCGCCGTTGAAATTGTAGCGCGGTATGCTCGGCGAGGAGGCCGGCGAGATGAGCTCATGCTCGGGATATGTGCTGCTCACGCTGGACGCGTTACGGCGCTGCGGCTGCAGGGCCGGCAGTGGTGACGATGCGGATAGATTGTTACCGCCCGACTGGGCACCACCGCCCCCGCTCGAGCTGCCCGCCGGTGTGCTGTTCGAGCCGGGGCCGCCAGTGCCGTTGCCGGCGCCAAACATGCCGCCATAGTCCCGTCCCGGCGATATGGGCGGAGGTGATGGCGGCGTCCGATGATGCGACGAGGAGAAGCCATCGGAGTCCGGATGCTGGGGACGCGGTGTGCTGCCGGCATCCACATCGACATCGTTCTGGTTTTGGTTGCTCTGCGGATTGGTTGGCGTTGATGCACTGGGCGATATGTGACAAGCTCCCTGGAACATAGGCAACGGCGGTATCTGCATGGGAAAGTTGCCCAAATTCTTCATCATCTTCAGCTCGTTCTCCAGGTTGTCCATGGCCCCAATGCCGGCTTCATTCGCCCCGCTGCCCCCACCGCCGCTCCCAAATCGTTGCGCATCCGCATCCACATGCGCACTCATCGGACTATCGCTATTAATGTGGTTGTCGGTGGTTACCTGCCGAATCCAATCCAAATACATTATGCGATATACTCAAAAATTAATCTATGAAAGTACATCAATCAAATTGTTTGTTCTGACTTCCTTATTTAGTTGCAAGATCTGCACGACAAGAAGAAGGATCCAAATCAAAATAATAATTAAAATGAAAATAAAAATAAATTAAAATTATAATAATTATAATAAAATACCAAAAATACTAGTAATAATAAAAATAGTAAAATACAGAATAATATTATTATTAATATTAATATTGAAATTAAAAATAAAAATAATAATAAAATACAAAAAATAATGCTAATAATAATTATAATATTAAAAATAAAAATAATAATCAAATACAAAAAATAATGGTAATAATAATTATAATAATAATTTTTATTATTAATAATAATAGTCAAAATAATATTACTATTAACATTAATATTGCAATACAACACAACACAATTATTAATATCATAATACAAAATAATAATAATATCAAAAATAATAATAATAATAGTATAGATAGTAATGATAATAATAATAAAATACAAAATAAGAATAGTAATAATAATAATGCTAATATTATGAATAATATAATAATAATAAAATCAGGCAATTTGAGCAGCTTTATAAATTAGCTGTATACATTTTTATATGCCAAAAGTTAGAGATGCATTTTCCAGAAATCTATAAAAATGTTGTCTAATTTTGGCCTGCAAATCGTTCTGAATTCGTTTAAGAAATGACAATTTTCTAACTTAAAAATTAAGCTACTTTCATAAATTCTATCGAATTGCTATCGGTTATCGGTTATGAAAGAACTTAGGGAAACAGGTTAAATAATCGATTAATTTAAATTGGATCTGTATCGGGTATATGGAGAACAGACAGACATATGGACAGACACACGTAAATAGTTGATTTGATATTGATCAAGAACATATATACATATATATATTAAAAAAAAAAATAGATATATATATATATATCGAATAAGTAACATAAATTCACCTTCAGATCATTGCTCTCGCTGTCAATCATATTGCCAACGGAGTTGAGGGCAGCCTCCACCAGCATGCTGGCCGAGGAGGAGTTGGCGCCAACGCCAGCGCCGGCGCCGCTCAGTCTTGCATTGCCATTGCTGTAGAATGAGCTCATGAAGGATTGCGAGTGGCCTAATGAGTTCATTTGCATTTGGGGAGGTTCGCCGGCGGTGGGCACCGAGCTGGTGGGCGTATGTCCGCCAGCACCACCTCCTGCACCAGCGGTGGCCGCACCACCAGCTGCTCCACCATTCGTTGCGGCACTGTGATGATATTGGGACATGGCCGCGGCAGCTGCAGCTGCAGCAGCTGCTGCATTATTATTCGACTCGACGACGTCCAGGAAGGAGCTGTTCTCATCCTCCTCGCGACTGTGTGCACTGTGCTGATGCTGGTGTTGATGGCTGACATGGCTGGCATGACTGGCAGTGGCGTTGCTCATGAGACGCGCAAGGAAATCCCGATTCTGGCCAAGTAGTTTACTGTGCTCATCCACAGTACTCGGTGGCACGGCGAAGCCCAGATCCTGGCCAGCACTGCCACCACTCGATAGCTGACTGCAACCGGCACCACCACCACCACCACCTGGACCACCGACTGCGGCATCATTGCCGACATCGCCATCGCCATCACTCAAATGACGATCATCGGCACCGATCCACTTTTTGCTACCCTTGCTGACGACCAGATTTTGACCGAGGGCTGAATTCATCCCGCTCGAATGGCGATAGCTGGCCTCGCTGTGCGTCTGTGGTCCCGCCTGCTGTCCATGCTGATGTGGATGCGTGTGGGCGTGGTGCGGATGCGTCTGGTGTGAGTGGTGCTGCTGATGATGTTGTTGTTGCTGCTGCTGGTGCTGTTGCTGCTGCTGCTGCTGCTGGTGGTGATGGTGCGCAGCAGCCTCATCATCATCCTCGTCATCATCATCGTCATCTTCCAGGCCCACGCCGACGCCACCCATGTGACCCATCATATGGCCAAGCTTGGCGGGATCTTCACCAGCACCGGCCATTGCTGAGACAGCGGCTGCAGCAGCAACCACTTGCTGCACTTGTTGCTGTGCACTCAGGCGCTGTGCCGTTGTGGTCAGGAAGGATTCGACCAGACTAAGCTGCGCATTCTGCTTGCGACGCACCTGCTCAAGTCGTGCACTCACCTCCTCCTCGTCCGCATCATGCAGCTGCTGCTGATGCTGTTGTTGCTGTTGCTGCTGTTGCTGGTGGGCGTGTCCATGTCCATGGCTGTGGCTGTGAGGATGATATTGTTGCTGTTGCTGCTGCTGTTGCTGCTGCTGCTGCTGTTGATGCTGCTGATGTGCATGGGATAGATGTGTGGGCGAATGATCCAAGTGTCCGCCATGGAGCTGCTGTTGTTGTTGTTGTTGTTGTTGTTGTTGCTGCTGCTGCTGCTGTTGTTGTTGCTGTTGTTGCTGTTGGTGCTGTTGCTGCTGATGCTGCTGTTGGTGGCATTGCTGGGCGAGTTGCTGCTGCTGTTGTTGCTGCAGTTGCTGCTGCTCCTGCTGCTGCTGTTGATGCTGACTGGCATGCGATGCTGTCGACTCCTTCTTGCGCTTGCGTTTGCGTCCAGAGCCGGAGGAGCCAACGGCATTGACCGGAACTGGCGCGGGCGGACCCTTCTCACCAAAGATGCTGGAGATCTTGGAGCTGAGCAGCGATAGATTCGGTTCGTTGCGGCACAGATCCTTGATCGATTTGCCGCTCTTCTTGATGGCCTCGAAGATGTTGTCGTCACTGTACTCGGTGTCGCTCTGCATCGAGCTGCTGAGCATGGAGTTCTGGTTCTGATCCTCGAGACTCTTGCGCCGACGTCGCGGTGCTTGCTCTGTGGGAAGGGAGGTAAGGAGGGCAGCATTATGGCCAGCTGCTGCCAACTGCCCCTGACCCACTGGCTTACCCAAAAAGTCAACTTTCATGCCACCCGAATAGGCATCGAATGTGTAGGCAACGCTGCGCTCAATCTTTGGCATCTGCTCCTGGGTGTAGTTGTGCACCTTCTTATAATGGAATTGCAGGCACTGCTTTGTGGTGAAGGCAGCATTGCATTCCGGTTCCGCACACCTACAAAATGTCATCATCATGGTTAATTGGGAATGGCAATGGGAATGGGTTTTGAATGCGTTTTTGGAGGCACTTACTTAAAGGGCCTGACCCCCGAATGGGTGAGCATGTGTATCTTCAGGTTGCTGCGATTCTGGAAGAGTTTCTGGCATCGCGGACAACTCACCACTGTTGAGTTGCGGCTGTGCACCTCCTTCGAGTGGCGCTGCAATGCCGCACGCGATCCTAGAAGTTTTGAACATAATTTACACTGAAAATCTCGTAAAACTTCAGCCATATCTAAAATGAAATTGTATGAAGAAAATGAAATTTTCGGATTGTGGTGATTTTGAAAGAAAATTAGTGAGTACAGAAAATTTATAGGTAAATCGAATCGAACGCAACAGCAAACAGAATACAAACCACAACAAAATTAAAGCCACGAAAACACACGAAAAGCATAACTCTCTAGATCGGATAATAGAATCATAAATTATATATGTATAATGTAATGTATTGTGTCTAGTCAGCACTAAGAAGAACTCAAAAACAAAGATCGAAACCAAATCGAAAACACAAAGCAAATCATTCACTAAAAGCGATTATACAAAGATGCAGTTTACGAGTGTGTTCTGATGCTTTTGGTGTGTGTGTGTGTGGTGTGTGTGTGTGGTGTGTGTGTGTGTGTGTGTGTGTGTGTGTTGCTCGTATTGCGCTTGAGTGGCTCAACAAATTGAGTATCTATTTTCGAATAATATTCTAAGATTAAATGCCAATTTGTCTCGAATCAATAACAAACTTTTGAAGAATCTAAAAAATAATCTATTTTAAATTCGTAATTTTTCATTTATTAAAAAAGTCAGCTTAATTTATGGTATTATTATAACATTTGCGTTATGCAAACCTAATTAATAAATGAATAATTCACTTAAATCAACATTTTATAATCGATCAATAATTAAAGCTTTTCTTATTCACAATTTACAAAACTAAAATAAATGATTGAAATTGAATAATTACTTGTTGAAGAGTTTCTTTAAAGAACATAGAATAAAATATAAAATCTTGAAAATTCGCTTTACTATAGACCCAAAAATTGTGTGTCAGTCTAGGGGTCTAACGCCTAGTACTAATAATACTAATCAACATTTTGCACTTAAAGTTTGATTTACTTCTTTTTTTTTATATACATATAATCACTAAAATTGAAGTCTGGAATTGAGCTTAATGTTTTATGTACATTTTATGTTAGATGTATCAACCGAAAAGTTCGTAAACAAATCAAAAACAAGTTCATAAAAATGTTATCGGCCAATTGGGCAAAACCAAAGAGGAATGAAAGATGAGCGATTGGATCAAAGATGCGTGCTTTGTGTTTATTTTTGTCGTGATTGGTGATTGGTGATTGTGTGTGCTTTAAATGATTGGTTAGTAGTTACGGCTAAGCGATTTGCGTTATTTTATACGATATTAGTACATACGTTATTCGTTAGTTAGTATTTGGTAATTGGTGAAGGGGTCGGTTTGAAGGGGGGGGGGGGGTGGTGGTTGGGTGGAGGAGTGATTTGGAGTGTTTATTAGTATGCGCAGAAGCGGTACAATGACGTAGTAGTAGTATTACTTAGTAGATATACGATTTACAATATTATTTACGATATTCGAACTTTCATTATTTGCCGCTAGACGTTTGCATACGCTTACGATATTCAGACAGCTATGCGTGTAAGTAGTTAGTACACATTTATGTACAATACGATTTACGATATACGATATACGATATACGTTCTACGATAGAGGCGTGGCCGTGGCAACTTCACTTACCGCTATGCACGTGCTTAATGTGCGCCTTCAGCTTCTGCGGCTGACAGAATTTGCGGGCACAGAAATCGCAAACGGGCCGGGATCGATTTGGATTGGAGGCACAGCCGTAGGTGCGATGCATCTCGAGATAGTTGAGGTGGAGGAAGAACTTGTTGCAATATTGGCACTGGTAAGCGCCCTTGCCGTCATGCTTCTCGGCGGCATGCTTCATGATATTGTCCTTGCCCAGCACCGCCTCGCCGCACACCTTGCAGTGATACTTTCGTATGGTGAGACTCATCGACGGGTCATGAAAGACGGAGCAGTGCGTCCGATAATAAAGCGGATGCTCGAACTTTAGATTGCAGCCGCCGCAATCTGCATTTAAATATATATAGATTATGAGTCAAACATATATATAGTGGGTATATAGTTTAGGGGGATTATCTCAGAACTTACTTATCTTCTCGGTGTGCCTCTTGCGCCACATCGTGTTGCAATCGTCGCTCCAATAGAGCAGCTCCATGCCGTGGCGCAGATCGCGACAGCTAACAAAGTATGCCTGTCTATCGATGGAGACGAGATTCACATTGCGATCCTCGTAGCTTGGAGCGGGCCGGATGAAGCGCAGCCAATTGGAGGCATTGGGATTATCGCAGCAGAGCAGATAGGATTTATCGGCGCCAGCCTCACAAATCTCAAATATCCATTTCATGTCGCTGCCCTCGCGCACCTCGCCCGTCTGCACCGGCTGCCCGATGAGGGGACCCAGTTTGGTGTAGGCCCGCACTTCGGTGCGGGCAAAGACCCCGGTCACATTGGGCTCCACGTTGTGCAGTTCGAATTCGGCGGGCACCGATGCCTCCGCAAATGTGATCAGCGGCTTTGTCTCTAGCTCCGATAGCTGCGATGACTCATCCATGTCCATGTCCATATCCTCCATATCATCCTCATCGTCATCGTGCCGCGGCCGGCCATGCTTCGCCTGACGCTGTGCGTCCGCCTTCAGCTTGGCCAGCGCCTCCAGATTCCGTCGCTCGATCCACTCGGCCAGATCCACAGCATCCGTCACATTGCCGCAGGCATTGCGCAGCGGGCACAGCTTGTGGTCATGCGAGATGGAGCACTCGCGGCACGATTGCTGTGACCGAAACGCAATATCATGCTCATCCTCCTCCTCGACAAAGTTCTGCTCCCTTTTCATTTCGCGAGCCAACGCCTCCTCATCCAGCTCCTCATCGTCCTCGTCGTCATCATCAATGCCCGGCCCGGCAGCCAAATCATCATCGGGCTCATCATAGCTGTTCGGTGGCATCATTGCTGCTGCCGCCGCAGCTGCTGCTGCTGCGACCGCTGCTGCGGCTGCGGCGGCGGCTGCTTTGGCCGACTGAGACTTCTTATGGCCGCCCTGGCCCTTCAAGGAGCGCACATGGAAATGACCCAGACCGGGACCATTGCTCGCAACGACGCTGCTATCCACTGCATCCACACCCAAGCCAGTTGCTGTTGTTGTTGTTGCCGTCGCGGGAATTGCATTGTCCGCCAACTGTTGCTGATGCTGATGCTGTTGCTGATGGTGGTGATGACGATGGTGACGATGATGTGGCACCTCGTCATTGTCATCCTCATCGCTGTGGGGCGCCTGCGTGGCAGCTGCTGCGGCTGCTGCTGCCGCCGCCGCTGCTGCTGCAGCCTTCTTGAGGCAGAGTGCACTTGGCAACGACTCCTTGCTGCTGGCCTCCAGTTCACTCTTGATCTTCTCCGCAATGCGACAGTCGAGCACCTCGGGCAGTGCCGTCGAGGCCGATGCCGCTGCCGCTGCAGCTGCTGCGGCCGCCGCCGCCGCTGCCGCAGCGTTTGCCTTGAATGCCGCCGCAGCCGCTTTGGCATCCTGTTTCTTCGACTTGACCGTGGTGGGAAAACTACTGCTGCTGCCATGGTAACCACTGGATGAGACACCGGCGCCAACTGGCGTTGCCACTCCAGCTGCACCAGTTGCAGATGCCTTGCTGCCCTTGGCGCCCGCATAGCCATTGAGCGAATCTGTGCTGAACTGCACCCGCTTCTTGTAGCGTTTGCGTTGGGTTGGTGTGGGCGTGGCCAGGGCGCCAGACATGCCGCTGGACTCCAAACTGCCATTGCCATTGCCATTGCCGTTAACACTCTCCGACGTGGGCGCAAAATCCTTGACGCTCAGATTCGGCTCCAGCTTAAAGTTGCCATCGAATCCCTTTGTGGGCGTGTGCGCCGGCGACGGTGGCGGCAAGCTGCAAGAGAAAAATGAGACGCAGCTTGTGAATTGATTTGTGGTGCGAAAATTACAAAAAAGTGGGTCAACAAAATGCGTTGGTGTCCCGTTGCCAACGGCACGTCCACTCACGCAACTCCAACGCCAGCCTAGCAGCAGGAGCACCAGTCGTAGTTCTGGCCTGGTTCTCAACCCGCTATACAAACACATGCCAAATGCCACATGCCACATGCCACATCCCACAAGTCATTGTAGTCATGGGTCTCATTTCAATCTCTCTTCCCTATTGCTCTGTCTCTTTTTCACTCTCTTTCTTCCTCTCTCTCTCTCTCTCTCTCTCTCTCTCTCTCTCTCTCTCTCTGTCTGTCTGTCTTGCTCTTAATTAATTTCACGAATTTGTGGCAAGGGTGCAATGTACACAGCTCTGACTGCCAAAATGTGAGCTGGACCACTGCCAGGAATTGATAGCGCCATCAGCAGCAGCAGCTGTATGACTTCTATTTTATGTATAATACCCCCCCCCCCCCTACAAGCACCACAGGCCCCACCTGTCCCATCATCTGAATGCTTTTAATTATGAGTCGTAACTTCAGTTGAGTATTTAGCAAGAAACCCTAAGGAATCTCTAAGATATATAATTAATTAATTAAAAACAAAACTAAAATTCGTCGTAAAAGTTGATTAAATCGTTAGTTTTTGAGCAAATCTTAAATTTCCCACATTTTTCACTTTTATCTAAACGTAAAGTAAAAGTAAATTTCTAAATTAATTCATTATAATAATTAATTTATTTTATTATCGGCTTGTATCGATATCAACAGAATCGAAAATAATGCGCTAGACCAATACAGATATTTTCAATATTATTTTAGAATTGATGACTTGAATTGGCCAGAGTCTATTAGGATTATAATGTTGTATTACTTATATATTTCTTATATGGAAAGCGTTCTTTTGCCTGACATTAATCTCTGCATTTTATGGAATATCTATTTGGATATCTATTAACCAAAAGCACAGAATTAATCACTGAAAAATGACTTATTCTATATATATATATATATATATATATATAATTGCACGTTCCACAGCTGCCGATATATATAAATATATATACTACTGGACTATCATAATACGCTTCGAATTATTAATAGCCCCGATGGAAACTGCTCGAAAGTTTATTATTTGTTTTGCCACCAAAGCTGCGCAACTAGTTGCTGCTGTTGCAGTCAATGTTCCCACTTGCACCAAGTCCAACCCCCCTCCCCCATATGTATATATATATATATATATATATATATATATGTGTGTATATCTTCCTCCCACTACTTTCAGCAATCCATGTTCATTATTTGTTTGCGCACATTTTTCTGTTGCATAGTTTTATGCATCTGTTTTTGTTTTTGCAGTTTTATATTGAGTCTGCCTGGATGCGAGTTGGTCATTGCAAGGGTGCAGAATCCATACATTTGCATACATCAACAGCCTCAAATACCCCTTCCGCAACCTTTCGCCCCTTCTACGGCCACTGCCATTAACCTATTGTCCACTGTTTCATGCAAAGCAAATTCAACGTAGGATTTTATTATTGTTGTTGTTTTTGTTAGTTTTGCAGTTGCCTGTGCTGAAAATTGCACATGGTTCTCGGCAACGCGAATATGGTGCAACTGTCCCTCTGTGTGTGTGTGTGTGTGTGTGTGTGTGTGTTTGTTTATTTGTGTTATCCTTCAT
Organism: Drosophila demipolita; assembly: GCA_035042405.1. Classification (NCBI taxonomy): domain Eukaryota; kingdom Metazoa; phylum Arthropoda; class Insecta; order Diptera; family Drosophilidae; genus Drosophila; species Drosophila demipolita. The sequence continues at coordinate 725,805 of JAWNLI010000047.1, read as the reverse complement.
TAAATCCTCCACCTTAGAACCTTAACAACAATTTCGAAAAAAAAAAAGCGCCCAGTACCAGAGAAATAATATGCAGGCAGCTAGGCAGTGTTCCCCTTACCCTGCTCACTCATGCCTGCTCCACTTTGTCAGTCACAGACCAAAAAAACACCACCGGCAACCCCGTCACCCCTACGCCCCCCCCTTCACCAACACACCCGTTCAATTTCCCAAGCAATTTCCCCTTTCATGCCTAGGCATCCTCATCGCAAGCGTCTCTTAGCACAGTTGCGGGCAAAAACTTGCTGTTTGTCTGTTTTTGTGTTCATGTTTCTGATTCTGTTTTCGCTTCTGGTTCTGGTTCTGGTTACTGTTTCTGTTACGGTTTCTCTAACGGTTTCTGTTTCTGCAGTGCTCTATGGCGCTTTCTCTCTACTAGTTGACCCCCCCCCCCCCCCCCTACCAATTCACTGAGCTAACGTATGTGTCGCCACAATACCATTAATGTGCTGCTTGAGGGCATTGCGGGGGTTGGCTTTGGGCTGTGCGCCTTTCAGCTCTGGGGGAGTATGGTTTCAATGGGGGCTGATTCGAAATCTGATTCAATTCCTGACGCTCGTTTCGTGTGCGTCACTCGTTGGCGCATTTCGTACATTATTCCCTGCACACACACCACACACCACACACCCACACACAACATACGAATTCCCCTTGACACCCTTCCTTTACACAACACTGTTGTGCTTTTTGGCGAGATGTGGAAAATGCGCAGAAATTGGCGACATGAGCAAAATGCGAGCATCGAAATCAACACGAAAAAAAACGAAACAAAAAAAATAAAAACAGATATGGCAAGGAAGCGGCAACGTTCAGGCACAGCTATTCCAAATTGTTGTACAACTTTTTCTCTACCTCCCTCCCCCCCCCTCTCTCTCTCTCTCTTTTTCACGTGGTGTGTGTGTGTGATGAATCTGTGGAGTGTGTTTGCTATGGGAAAATGTGCAATGGAACCCAAGGGAAACATGCTTAAAATTACAATATAGCTGATAAACTTTCTTTTCTTTCTTTATTTCCCCAAAATGTAGTTAAATCGTGGCTATGTAAAACCCTCTGCATAGCTCTGGTGATCATTTGAAAATTTATATTGGTGCTTCAACAAATCTCGATCAAAGAAAAACTAGAAAAAATGATGTAAATAACTGGACAATAAAATAGGTGCAAGAAATTTTAAAATAAAATATTGTGAAATTCATGAACAAATTAAAAACAATATTTATAAGTATATTTAACATTTAATATAATCAGAAGTGTCCATTTTTTTCTCCCTTTTTTTATATAAAAGTCATAAAAGTTATTTCATAACAAGTAGAAGTACTATGAATTCAGTGTGAGATGCATACAATAAATAAAACTTTTATTTCTGTATTCAATTTGTTTGCAAAAAATGCTTTTAATTAAGAAAACTTTTAGTTCTCTATAAAATTGTATTGCAAGCGAAATCGATCCACAGCTTATTAATTATGATAAAATTCATTAATATTAAATGGCCCAAAAACATGAATAAAGAGCTACAGGCAAGAAGATCTAAGATCAAAAATATATATTATAAATGCATAGCCACATCAATGATGGTCTCAGAAATGCTTTAAAAAATGCTCTTAAGTCGGAAAAAATTTTGATAGGCGCTTAGAATTGAAGAACACTTCAGCAAAGGTGAGTCATCAAGAAATTGAGAGAGCTCTATTAGTAGATCCAAAATTCAAGTTTTTGCCCATTAAACCAACACACTTAAATAATATATATGTATTTATGTTTGTCTTTGTGTGTGTAAATCGGAGAAATCATCTTTAAATTGACAAAAAATTGCTCATTTCAAAATTCGTGTTTTTATCTTGTTAATACAGACAGGGCTCGATCAGCAGAATGATTAGGAATATATATATATATATATATATATATATATTTATGCGTTTTTTCTTTGGCCAGACCCATTACACAGATCGTTGTAAGTTGAGATGAGGGAATCAATCAATCCCGAATCTTTCAACTACTACTTCCCATTTGCTTAACTCCAACTGCAAAATGAAAACTCATCCGAGTGGATTGGATATGTCCTGGGATCCGTTTTCGTATATAGACAGTGGAAATGAAATCAGTTCAGGAATTTTGAGGCATAGTTGAGATCGTATCTTAAAGTAAAGTGGTTGAGGCTGCGCCGGAGGAATGGAGGTAGGGAAGCACAAAGCGCAAAATTGCATGCTCGCTGGATGCAACAATAACGTTGCATTCCAGGCGTGGCAAGGTAGAGGCAACAGCAACAACAGCAACAACAATGGCAACGGCAATGGCAACTGCAACTGCAACAGCGATATTAATTCTGGGAATCATGCCGCGCTTTTGGTTGTGTTGCAGCGTCATGGGAAGCGACAGACTTACAAACATACATAAAAAAAATATGCATGCATACATATATATGTATATACACACACACACACACACACATACACACATGCATACTAACACATACATATACAGCAATTGGGCAACATGGCATGCAAATGCACGCAAAATGCCGTTGTTGTTGTTGTTGCAACAACGACTGCCGCATTCTGCACAACATTGCTTGAGTATGTGCCACAGCGTGCTTCTGTTTTCCTCTCTCTCTGTGTGCGTGTGTGTGTGTGTGTGTTTTGCTTTTCCGCTTCCGCTGACATGGGGGCTGCAACGACGACGTCATCGTTGGCGCTTGCACACAGCGGGTTCTGGGTCTGGCTCTTGCTCTGGCTCCGGCTCTTGCTCTGGCTCCGGCAGTGTCAGGCGGGCAACATGAAAGCTGCGTTGCATGCAACCGCACAAGTTGGGCCCCACTGCAGCCTTTGTCGTTGGCATCTGGGTGCATTGGCGGCAGTTGCAACCAATGGGTGGAGGCTGGGGGCTGGGTGCTGGTTGCTGTTGTGTGTATTGGGCTGAGTTGTCGAGAGTTGCCTGATGCACTCAGGCATGAATTGCTTTAACATGGCTTGCATTTATGCCATGGCGTCGCCCACCTCCCACCACAGCACCGGCAAAACCACCCCATTTCGGGGTCCTCCTCTTCTACGCCACAGCCCGCAGCGCGTCAGACGTGGTCCCTCGGTGATTCTCTCTGTGTGTGTGTGTGTTTGTGTGTGTGTGTGTGTGTGTTTGTGTGTGGATGTGTGTTGCTCAAAAAGATACCTCCTTGCCTATGTGTGTGTGTGTGTGTGTGTGTGTGTGTGTGTGTGTGTGTGTGTGTGTGTGTGCGTCCCCAAACTATCAACAATCTTGAGCAACGCAGCGTTGCCATATCGTCTGTGGCTGCCTCTTGCGGCATTTGTTCTTGCTCTTCATTCAACTCGATTCGCCACAATTGTGCTCGACTCGTTGCCGCCTTGCCGCAATTTCAGCAATGTGCCTTTGCAGGGGCATTCGCTTTTGAGCAGCAGCAGGCGAACGTGCGACAAAGGGAAACAGATAAAGAGCGAAAGAGAGACACATAACAAATTGTGCTTTCTTTGTTGATATTCGCTTGTGTTGCAATTGTAAAGCACATCGAGTGAATGGCAACCGTTAGCTTTTATGGTGGCAGATCTATAGATCGATCAGCAAATTTATCGATATATGTTCTTGATCGAGATCAACTGCGCAGCCAGATATAGCTAGCATAAAAGTACAGACTAAGTTAAATTTTGCTTACATTTCAGCGATAGCTCATCGAATTTTTTGGTTTATGCCATGGTAATGATTTCATTTGAGATATTTGTTTTTCCCTATATATGTTACAACTTTTCTATATTTATATTTATCTGCATTTGGTAAGTTACGAGAAATTGAAAATAAAACGGAAAAAAGATTTTATGCTTCTCGCAAAATGAAACACTTTTTTCCGATTCAACTTTGACTTTTGCTATTTTGTTATCCCAAAAGTGCAAAGACAATAAAAATTATCTCCAGGAAGCAATCACAGCCAAGACTTCCCCTCCGGTAATCAACTTCCTTAACACAAATGGCAAAATGAAATACTCTCTCCCACTTCTTAGATATTATATATATATATATATATATATATATTCTGAGTGACTACTAAAATATTCTCGACTGACTTTCAAATGATTTTGAAATCAACAACTTCCACGCAATTATTTGGAATCAAGTCTTTTGATATAATATATGTAAAATATGAAGTTGTTTTGGTTGAAACTTACTTGTTCAGTCGATCCGTATCATTATCGGCCAGATTGAGCAGATATGCCACGAACTCCACATCGTTCTTGAACTGCAGCCGAGTGCGCATGTGTTCCCATTTCTCGGCGTTCTTGGTGCCGATGTAGATGTTCTTGCTGTAGTTTTGGTGGCGATACTTGCGGCGTTCGCTGGCAGCGCTGCCACTGCCGCTGCCGCTGCCAACGCTGCTAGACTGTTGCTGCTGCTGATGTTGGTGCTGATGCTGATGTTGCTGGTGCAGCTGCAAATGGGGCTGCTGCTGGTGCTGCTGTTGCAGCTGCGAGTGGGAATTGCTGGTGTGTCGCGTGACCAGTTGCTGGTCGCTGTTGCTACAGTTGACAGTGCTGCCCATGTTGCTGTTGTTGTTCGTTGAGAAGCTGGTGTTGCTGTTGCCACCGATGAGGCTGCTTGGCGCAGCAATGCTGTTGCTGCCACCAAGACCAACAATGTTGCCACCGGCAGCAGCAGCAGCACTGCTGACCATATCCAGCACCGATGCTGTTGCACTCTGACTATGATGTTCTGTCAGCTGTGAGGCAGCCACATTTGCTGCATTCAATTTGGCAGCAGCTGCCGCTGCCGCAGCCGCAGCAGCTGCCGCAGCAGCGGCCACAGCGCTAATATGCAAGCCGCTGCTCTCGGCGGCGGCAGCGCTGCTCAATTGTGCTGGCGTCAAAGCTGTGCGACTGTCGAGGTGACTGCTGGCCGCGTCCGCATCCGCATCAGCATCCACATCTGCTTCATCGTCCTCATCATCATCGTCATCGTCCTCGTCATCATCCTCGTCCTGATCGTCATAGTCCACCTGCGCCTGGCCATGATCGTGATGTGTTGCAAGCTCGTGACGCAGATCTGTCGGCAACACGGCAATTGGCGCTGCAATCAGGTTGTTATTGTTGTTGTTGTTGTTGTTGTTATTGCTGCTGCTGTTAATGTGATGATCCATGACATTGTCGTCATTGTCATCATCCTCATCATCATCGTAGTCATCGTCATCCTCATCCAATGGCTCCTCATCATCTTCCTCGTCAATTTTACGCTTGTTGCTGCTGCTGCGGCCGTTGTTGCTGCTGCTGTTGTTGTTGTTGTTGTTGCTGCTGCTGTTGTTGTTATTATTGTAGAGATGTTGCTGCTGCTGATGTTGCTGCTGCTGTTGTTGTTGCTGCTGCTGCTGCTTGCCATTGTGCAACGCGTTGACCGCTGCAGCCACGACAGCTGTTGTTGCTGCTGCCGCCGCTGCGGCTGCTGCTGCCTGTGCCGCTGTTGGACTGCTGCTGCTGTCGTCGCTGCTTCGCGAGCTGCTGCGACTGCTTCTGCTACTGCTGCTGTTATTGTTGTTGTTGTTGTTGTTATTGCTGCTGTTGGCGATGCTGCTCAAATTGCTGCTGCTCAGCAGGCTGACATGGCCAAGGTTGTAGCTGTTGTTGTTGTTGTTGCTGTTGCTGCTATTCGTAATGTTGTTGCTTTGTGGGTGGTGATCATCGTCGGGCGCGTTGTCGCTGCCACTGCTGTTGCTGCCACTGCTGGAGCTCAAGGCAGCTGCCGCTGCCGCCGCTGCAGCTGCCGCGGCACGACTGAGGAATGGAGCGCGTGGCACCAAAGGAGTATCGGAATTATCGGAGCTATCATTAAAATCGAAAGCGCTAAAATCGGTTGCATTGAGGTTGTTCGCTGCTGCTGCTGCTGCCGCTGCTGTTGCTGATGTTACTGTTGCTGATGGAATTGTTGCTGTTGATGTTACTGCAGCTGTTGTTGTTCTTCTCGACATGTTTTCGGCGCTCAGCTTGCGGATGTTATGGTTATTATTATTGTTGTTGTTGCTGCTGCTGTTGTTGTTCTTGTTGCTGCTGTCGTTGCTGCTGCTGCAAGTGCTGCTGCTGGTGCTGCTGCTGCGACTGCTGCTGCCGTCGCCGTCACCGCTAATTGGCGTCTCTCGACTTTGTTGCAGTTGTTGCACGGTTTGTCGACGCCTAGTTGATGTTGCCGTGGTTGTTGTTATTGTTGCAGATGATGCTGCTGCTGCTGGCACTGCTGCTGCTGATGATGATGATGATGAAGATGAAGATGTTATTAGATTTGTTCTGAATGCGTTTTGGCGAACGCTGCTCAGTTTTTGCTATTGGTTGTTGTTATTGTTACTGCTGCTGCTGCTGCGTCGCGAATTGCTGCTGCTGCAACCGCTGCTGCTGCTGACAACACCTCTCTCTGCCTCTGCTACCGTCGCTGTCGCTGCCGATGCTGGCGGCGATGCTGCTCGGGGCGCCTCTCTTTGCCTCTGTTGCTGTTTCTGCTTCTGCTTCTTCTTCATAATTCACAAGCACACACGTCGCGCGTGCAAGCTCCACCCACACACACAGGCAACCACGCAGACACACACGCACGCACACACGCGTACACACACACACACACGCGTACACACACACACACGCAGACACACACTACAGTCGCTGTTGTTGTTTTTGTTGTTGTTGCTGATGCTGCGTATGTTGTTGGTGTTGCATTGCTTGCTGGTTTGTTGTTGTTCTGCTTGTCCCGATGATGCTGCTGCTGTTCCTGTTGATTGTTGTTGTTGTTATGGTTGAAACTGTTGTTTGATTATTTAGTTTGTTTTTAATTGTTTAGTAATTGTTGCTAAAATTTGGGCGATACGCAAAAAAAAGCGAAAACATTTACTTCGTTTTATCTACACCCGTGTTCAGCAACAGCACACACACACACAAACCCGCACACGATGTGCCTAGTTGCGTTCACTGCGCTTCTAACGTAAATGCCAGCGAAACGTGAGCGCGCGAGCTGACCAGCCGAGCAGAGGAAGCACAAATTGACAAGCACGAAAACCAACTCAAAAAAAGGAAGACAACGAAAAGAGAAGAGAAGAAAATTAAAGAGTAAATCGAAATAGCGACAAGCTGCTAAGCGTCGTCAGGTCCCGTTACTCGTTATCGTTGCCTGACAGCATTAGCTGCAACGGGTGGCAACGCTGTGCGCCAAAGTTGCTCTGTTTTTTTTTTTTTTTCTTATTTAGCAACGAATTCTTTCGATATTTTTTTAGTTTTCGCTCTGTTACAACGGTTTTCTTTATAATTTTACTTTCATCTCCTCGTTCCGTTTTTGCTATTGCAAGCTAACTATTTCAGGTTGCAGATTTTTGGCCCACGCCCTCAAACTCTCACACGTTTTAATTCAATATCAAGAGGGCAAAGAAAACACAATTTAAATAAATACAAAGCCTTGCAATTACTATAGGAACAACAATAATACGGAACACTATTGAAAATTATTGGTTTTATGGGTTGTTCTTCTCTTTTTCCTTGGGCAGCTGCTTAGTTATTTGTTGTTGTTGTCTGCCTTTCTAGAATTATTTTTTCGCCGTCCTGTCGCTCGCTCACTTTTAATGTGCGTCCGCCTTTGCGTGCTTGTGTGTGTGTTTGTGTTTGTGTAACACCCACTCAGCGTTTCAAACAGTGCTCTCAATGGATTATTATATGTGTGTGAAGGGGAGGTGGTTGCGGGAGGTGCTAGACACCTCGCCTCTCCTTCACCGACGTTGCACTTTTTGCCATTTGAATGCTGCGTTTTTCATTTTTTCTTTTTGTTGAATTGAACTAATCACACGACTTTGCACTCACTTCAAAAGAATGTATTAAAAAAAACAAGAAAAATCTGTTTAGATTTGTTGTTGTTTGTGTTAATTATATAGAACTTTTGCTTTCTTTTCTATTAAGCAGTTGATGCCTATTATTTTGTATGCTGTCGATTGTATTTGGTAATCCGCCGTTTTCTCCGCAGCGTTAATATGCCGTCACTCGCTGGTCGCGTCGGAATGAAGGACTTTTTATTTATGTGTATGTCTTCGTCGCAGCCATCGCTGCCGCGTCGCTGTCGCTGTCGCTATCGCTGCGGCTGCGGCTGCTGCTGACATTTCTCTATGTTGTCTCTATGGCTGTGGTCTGTGCCTGCGCGCGCGCTTGCCAACCTCTGCCTCTGTCTCTGCTGTTGTCGCTGCCTGTGTGTGTGTGTGTGTGTGTATGCATACGTGTGCGCGTGCTTGTGCTTGGCTGTGTGTGTCTGTATATTGGAGTGCGACAAAGTTTCAGCGAGCAATGCCGCCAAGGCGCCACAAAGGCACTCTGACACATACACACATGCTAACGCGGACTCTCTCTCAGACCAAAATCTCGTCCAAGTCGCGGCCGTCGTCGTCGTCGTCGACGTCTACCACGCTGAGAGCCCGCCGCACAACGGGACTGTGTATGAGTGGGTGTTTGTAGGTGGGTGTTTGTAGGTGTGTGTTTCTACACGCGAATTGAGATGACGACGACAACGGCAACGACGCAAACGCTTATTGTACGATAAGAGAACGAGGGGGGAACGATGACATTGTTGGCTGCACTGCAAGGAATAAAGGTGGCGAAATAATGATGATGTGTAGCAGTCAAATCTAAAATTTATTTCTTTATTATATCCATAACAATTTGAAATTGACCAAAATCAGCTGATCTATAATTTTATAATTTATAATTTTTCATCGGCATATTTGAATAATAGATTTATGAATGCACTTTTTTCCACCTGTTATTTCGGATTCTTAATATTGTTAACTACTAATAGAGTATCGGACAGTCGGCTACAATTCAGTTTTGCAAAGCTCTCACTTTGTTTTTGAAATGTTCTTCAAGGGACAAGGACAACGAAAGCAAAGGCGCCATCCCCAAAAAGGCTATATGAAACCCACCAGGGCATACAGAGTCAGAGCCGTTGCCAATGCCGTTGCGGCACTCGTAGTCATAGTCAGAGTCCGAGCCGAATTCTGAGTCGTGTCCAGCTCGTCCACACACTAACACCCACACACACGCACATATACAGTTGGGTCATAAATCGAAGTTTTGTTTATGTAGTGGTGTGGGAAATGCTGCTGGGGCGCAAAACAGTTGACTGCCCGCCGCCTGCCTCCCCCTGACCCCCCTCCCTTCCACATCCCTTCCACATGCTGTCAGTGCAGAAGACAAGAACTGCCTGCCTGCGTTCGCGTCGCTGCCGCTGCGACGCGGCATCAAATGGTTTACGGTTTGTTGTGTTTTCGTGTGTCGATACCCTCTCCGTTCCTGGGTGGATCGATGCTTTCGTCACAGTCGTCGTCGTAGTCATCGTCGTCGTCGTCGATGTGCCTCTCTTTGTGCGGGTGGTTGTTCTGCCTACGCTAATACGGGCTGCAAGCATCGGGCAGCGCTGCATCGTCGTCGTCGACGTCGTCTGTAGACGATGGAGCGACAGCGTCGCTCTTTTGCGCCTGCTCGTTGCTCGCATCTCGTGTGCTTCGCTCGTTACATTTGGTGTACATTTTTTTTGTTATTTCTTTTTGCAGGGGGATGAAAAATTAAAAATTCCTTCTGTCTTTTTCGCCACATATACGTATTTGCATGTTGCGTGAGTGTGTATGTATGTGCACGAGTGTGTGTGCGTGTCGCTGTGAACCTGTGTATGTGGAAAATTGTTGTGAAAACAAAATTTGAGAACGCTTGTGCGTGTGTATGTACTCAACTATCGCACTCGTTGAAATTGTCTCGCTACAATTGCAAACTTACGGTTAAGCTTCAAAATGCCAGTCGAAAAGTTTTCAGTTATAAACTAACGTAGGCGGTTTATTATTAGTATTAATTTTCAATGAAATAATATTAAGAATTAATACTTAAAAAAATATATGTAGTGTAAAACTATTACTGAATTTATTCCTATAAATAGTACTTATATTTTATTTTATATTTAAAAATATGTTAATTTCAAATTAATCGTAAAATCGTAAAAATAAAAATATGTTCTAAAAATTGTTTTATATATGCATATTATTATTATAATTTTAAACATATCCTTATATGTTTTTTTAAGGTTCTGTGGTCATATGTAAATTATATTATTATTTGTGTCTGTTGCATTTACATTTGCATGTTACATTTAATCTTTGATAAGCTTGGTGCATATTTCATTGCCCAACTTTTTAGCTATCCAAGCTTGATGATAAAGCGTTAAAGCTGCTTGAGACTTTGATATGCAACTTCAGCAAGCTTCAAAATCTTATAAAAGCTTTTTGGATCTTTGAGCACTCTGGTGGTGACATTGGGAATTACTTCACATTAGCTCATAACAAAGCTTTTGCAGAAGGAAAGAGCTGGGATAGCATAGCTAAGTAAAACTGGCGCCCCTATTGGGAATTTTGAGTATTAGCGTTAGACAGCACTGAATGCGAGAGAAACCATGGAACAAGGGTGGCAACGACAACTTTGACGCATGCGTCGTCGTTGGCGTTTCCCTCCCTCTCCAATGCTCTCTCGTTTTCTCTCTCTCATTCTGATATTGTCATCGGCAGTTCAACGTTTTCAGGTTAAACCGTTGCAAATGTCAAAGGCATGACTTCAGTTTCAATTTCAGTTTCAGTGCGTTCTCTGCATTTGGAGCGCTGGGCAGCTTACACAAAACACATTAAAACGGTATTCTCTAAACACGACAAAGTAAAAAAAAAAAAATAATGCTTATCGAATATATTGCGCGTGCATATTTGTTGTTTTTTTTTCTATTGTTTTATATTTTTTATTTTTTTTTATTACAATAGCGTGTAGACATTTAGTCAGCAAATTGAATTCCACGCTGTGTTTTCTGTTCATAAGCGCGCGCGTGCTTGCCTGCATGTGTGTGTGTGAGTGTGTGTGTGAGTGTCTTTGCGTGTCTTTCGTATTGACTTTATATGGCATACTTTATTATATAAAGAATGCTTGCGTATTGCCAACTGACAGTTGACAGTGGCCAGCTGTCAGTTGCTTTGCTTTTGTCAAGTGTCCAGAGACGAGTCCCTACTTATGCAGAGATAATGTAATTAGATTCAAATGCAGGCCCAAAAGTATGCTTTAATATCATACACACACGCACACATACACACACACACACACAAACATAGCATACAATCGTATTCGTCGTAGCAACATGTTTTTGACTCAGATACAAAATTACTCGCACTTTTTCCCCAAACAGTGACAACTATACACGCACGCATGCCACACACACACACAGACACATACGTACAAAGACAAGAACCCACACACACATACATTATTATTTTCAGTGAAACATTGACGCTCTTTAAATCAGTGAATGGCTCTCGCGCTCTTTTGCCCTTCGTCAAATGTCAAAATATTGCGGAAAAAAATTGGTTGACTTGCACTCTCCTCATCGTTGCTGAGCGTGGCGATGTTGCCAGTTTCGAATTAGTTTTTATATAAAATAGTCACATGGTTTCCAGCTCCAAAAATGCAAATGAAGGCAGTTGCGCAGTCGGCACTCAGGGCACTCAATCATTCGATTTATACCTTCTGGCTTAACATTAGCTTAGTATATATATAAATATATACATATGTGTGTACTTTATTAATGCTAGTTATTTTTATCAGCATTTTAATTGCGAAGTGGTTTTATTTAAATTTTGCCGCCCTGTTCTGCGCACATTGCCAGGCGCCAACAACAATAACCACAGCAACAAGAGCGAAAACTCACAGCTGGCAGCGGCGCTCTCGTGTGCTCTGGCACACTCTCCTATAGTGTTGTGCTTTCACTCTCTCAATCTCTCTCTCTCTCGTGCGCCTCTCGCGACGTCATCGGTAGCAAGTTGGAGAAATCGAAATCGGATTGGCATGTCGCCTGCAGATTTAGTCCTGACTCGAACGCATAACTGAAAGGTCCTTTAACCGCATTTGACAAGTACTCAAATAAACAATTTTTTTTTAAGTGTCTTGTCTCTCTGTGCCTGTGTGTTTGCATGTGTGTGTGTGTGCTTGTGTGTGGAACGCGCGCTGCAACAGCAAAAGCAAAAACAACAGTAACAAAACAAGCACAATGTAATATAACAAACTCAAGCAGAACAGTAGAAAAAAGAGAAATAAAAACACAACAACAACAGCAAAGTAATGATTAAGTTAAGCTGAGCAATGACAAGAAGGACAAAAGCTGTGATTTCAACTAATGTCGCGCCAAATACCAGCTAAATAGGAAGAATAGGCAGAGACGAAAGAAGAAGCGTCAAAAGTCGATTTTGGCGTTGTTTGCAGTTTGTAGTTGTTGTCGATTTGTTGTTCTCATTCGATTTTCATCGATGAAGAAAGGCGCCGGAATGAATGCTACACAAAGAAAATGAAAATGGGCTACAATTGAAAGTGGAAGTGGAAGGCGACTGACAAAAAGAGAAAAGTGTCAAAGTTTCCTGCTCTTTGATTAAGTATTAAGTAAATGCTAAATCAAGAGTCCCATTAATCGGCACGTTTTATGTTTTTCTTCATTCCGCTCTTACTTTCTTCTGCCAATTATCGCTTACCGTTTACCGTTTAATTTCTTGTGCAGTTCTTTCATTTAGTGTACATCGCCTCCATTTCCACAGTCGCAGTCGCAGTCTCAGTTGCTGTCGCAGTCAGTCTGAGTCAGCGCTTATTCCTGCTGCCCGCTGTTCGCAGCAAGGGTTGTTTTTTTCTTTTTATTTTAGCTTTTCTCATTTATTTATAAATTTTGCCACGTTGCGCCTTCAACTTCAACCACTTGCCGCTGCCGCCGTCATCGACATCGAATGCGCCCTCTCCCAAGCGTTGGCGTCCGGACCCCCGCACCGCCTGTCCAGGGGCAGACGTACACAGTCCTTTATTTTATTTTATTCTTGTATTAACTTTGCACCCTTTTGGCTAAGCTAACTCGTCCTCATTTCGTCCTCAGCTGCTTAGACCAAGTACTGTAAAGAGAATCGAAATAATCAGTATCACTAATAAAATAGTGATCTGCAAATCGCTGCGCAATTCACATTGCGATATTGCTAACGCTCATCGCATGACAAACACTCTTGCAACACAAATCGTAGCAGAACACAACAAACGGTAGACATAATTAGTTAAACTCGAGCATAAACTTTGATGTGTCCTTAACGTGAGCAGTGACAAAAAACATTTAAGCAAAAAAAAATCGAACAACGATCACGTTAAATAATAATATTAAAAGAAAAAGAAGATGATATAGTTGCATATATATATATATATAAGATCCGCTAATGTTGCACCCACCACCGTTCACCGCTATTGCCACAGCTCACCGCTCACTGCTTACCAATAGTACAACCACCACAACCACTACTACTACCACCACCACAACCACCACCATCATCATCATCAATACAACCACCAACAACAATTACTAGCAAACTGCAACAGCAACCAAAGCACAGCACTTAACTTCAGCTTGAGCCTGAATTCAACTTGAACCAGTTCCAACCGAGACACCAAGTAATTTAATGACGTTTCTCAAAATGTCTTCAACGTTTACATTTGCAAAAAGTGAGCGACTCTTTCCAATTATATAAACCACTACTGATATAGATAGATACTACATATATGCATATGTAGAAACTACTTATCCTACTTCCTTCTAGTAGCTCTCGTTCTCATTCTCGTTCTTGTTCCTGTTCTCGTTCCTGTTCTTGTTCTCGTTTCCGTTCTATGAATAAATAATTTTCGCCTATTAGTGTAGTGGTCCATTCGTACACCCTCCATATAGTCTCTTTAGTCACCCAATTCCAAAGTTACTCCAACAACACCCCACCCCCAAACCCGAATAGCACCCCTAAATAATTTTTTTTTTTTTTAGTTTTATTTGTTTTTTTTTATTTTTGTTTTGTGCCCAAGTTGTATTGTGTCATTTTCCATGTTTGCCACTTTACATTTACTTATCTAACTGACAATCGAAATTCTCGTTGTGCGAATTTAGTTCAACAACATTCACAACTCTATATATATAAATATATATATATATATATATATATATGTAAATTTCTTGCTGCCTCGTCCTTCTCCCATTTACCTATGTACATATATCTATATTTTGTACAACTTTCGTAAACTTTTGTTTGGAGTTCGAGAGAGCTAACGAAATATGCAAAATCCAATCCTCGTACACTTTTTTATAAGTTTTCCAAAGTTATAAAATTGTAGCTGAATTTATACATACTTGAATGTATCCACCTATCCATTAAAATACCAATCATCAAAAACCATCAAAGTATTGGCTACTGGCCTCTATTCGAATTGACAACATGTACATAATTTTCATGTGAATATCCAAGCTTGCTTCAAAATACATTTCACCCAACAAGTTCCACAGAAAAAAGCATGCAACGATTTAAAACAAACTATTAACCAAATCGAGAAATACTTTTATGTTTTTATTTATTTATTTGATATTTGCGAATGCTTTTGATCTACATAAATACGTGTTGCACATCAGGATCAAGATTAATCAAATAATACTCAAAATCAAATGTCATTTTCCACAATGAATATTGAATATTAATTTAAATAATCGAATTTGTATTCTAACTCGTATGTGTTTTAATTTTTGTAGTTTCCACCTTTAAATCGTTGGCTCGTTCTTCGTTATGTTTACCAGTTAATTTTGATGTATAAGCGAAAAGAGCATAAATTGCCAGACAGAACTTAACTTAAGCATCACAGACGAAACGAAAAAAAAAATAAAAAACAAGAAAGTAAATTGGGGGAAAAAAATACATATAAATTTCTAGTGTGTTTTTTTAACCCTAAAACTCTTCAAACTCCTCTCTAAAATTAATCTCAACACAAAACTCAAACACACAAAACTAAAATACAATTTAACGATTCCTCATTAAATAAACGCAGCCGAAAGTGAGCATTTAATTAAACCTCGAGCATATGCGCTTTTGGAAGAAGGTAAGTGAAAAACCAGTTTTTGAAAATATCATTTTAAAATACCTATTTCAATTTATGCTTATAATGAAAACAAAGCGTGTTTTTATCCAAATTTATACTAACCTTGAATTTATAAATACCACGATCCAAATATGATATCAATAAACTGTTATTTAAATATGGCCAAAAGTAATAAGGATTAACATTAAAACAGATATATAATCAAGGCATATATTTGAAAGGATCTTCAAATAAGTGTAATTCTCATGATTCATATTTTTCCAGACATAATAACTAAATATAGATCTATCGAATTAAGTTTGAAACGGAAAAGAGTGCATTTTGTGGTCTAGACTAGCTTAGGTGCAAATTAGGTAAAAACATGGGAATCAGGGTATCTTCTAGTCGAGCTCCCGGTTAGAGAATTCTTGCATGTTTTATTTTTGCTATGTGGCTGGTAACAATTTCAAAGGCAGACGACGGGCTTGCTCTAAAATATTGGTTATTAGCATAGCAGATGCCAGTCCAATGTTGGGTGGCGGGGGGGCAGACGAGACGATGTGTGTGATGTGTGGGGGATGGTGGCGGGGGGGAGAGAGGGGAAGACTGTGTATGTGTGGTTCTTTGTCGTCATTTTGAATTGCTGACAAGGCAGCCAGCGCTTTTTGTTGCCTACTTTTTGGGGTCAGGGACTTGTTTTGTCAGCTCGCTAGACACAAGCACCCATCACTGAGAGAGAGAGAAACAGAGAAGGAGATACATAAAGAGTGAGTGAGGGAGAGATAGAGAGAGAGAGAAAGCACGTCATTGCTTATACATCTATTTATCGCTACCTATCATTATTTTTTGGCTTTTTTTTGTTGCTGTTTTTTATGTTGTACAAGCACCACGTCGCCGGCTGGGCTGCATCCATTGTTTTGTGAATCATCGCCAAATGCATTGGACGTCGTCGCCTTTGACAATGCCTTAGCGCCAGCAAGCCAACAGCTACAGGATAAGTGCCGCCCACCCGATTGAGGGGGCCCCCCTCATCACCACGAGCGCCCCTCAAACCCATCAGTTCTTTTAGACCAACCCTCGCAGTAAGCCCACACACTGATGTTGCCGTCATCGACTGAGGCTGCAGCTGTGGCTGCGGTTGTGGCAGCTTCAGTTTGGCCTTTGTTGCAGCGACTGCCGATTGCGGATAATTTAGTGTTAATCGAAGTGTATTAACAACCATTTCTACTTACTTCTTACTTTGTCGCTCCCTTTCCCTCTTGCTCCATGTTTAATGGTCTGTCTTTGTGTTCCAAGTGCTCACCATGAAATGGAGCCATTAGCATTCAGCGTTAATGCGGCTAATTTATAATTAGCTTCTTGAAGTCTCAATTGAAGTTGCTTCTCGGCCAACTAGAAATGGTCAGAATTGAGAATCATTATGTGGAAGGGATTGTGAATGTATATTAAAATTGCGGGAAGGGGACAGGTTACAACGCCATTCCCGACAGTGCCGACAAAATCGGTCAATAAATGCCAAACGAATCAAAATTAAAATAAAAATATATTTTATTTTGAGAAGTAATAAAGCTTTTTCCTTTTATTGGTATTTTTTAATGTATTGAAATTTAGGTTCATAAATGAAGTAATCATTTGATTTAGGGACGGAGTCAGCAGAAAAATAAATATGCAGGAAGATTGTCACCATTCAATGTTGGTTAAAAAAAATTCTACAAGTTTACCAGTTAAAATCGTATTTACAATATTGTAAAATTGTAAATAAATATTTTAGCAACTTTTCATATAATTGTTGAATATTTCAAACCACATTGAGCATAAGAAATAAATCAAAAAATTCGAATTTATTCAACTATTTTTTTTTTAATATTCTAATCAGCTTTGAACAAACAACATAAATTGTAGTAATAACCAAAAATAATCGCAATGTTTTTGATTATCTTATCTAAATTTATGTATAACTTTTGTGTAAATTATATTATATTCTATTAACATTTTAAACATTTTAAAAACATAAATCGAAATTATAGTTTTTTTTTTATGACAGAATAAGATTTGCTTTGGCAGAAGGTCTACATAAAATCCTAGAAAATGGGTATCGCGATCGTTAGATAATCCTGCACCTATCCCTTCCTACAACTACTCTCAACTATCTGAATATATTCTTTGCTTCATCCATGATTGGAAATTTGACGGCAGCATTGCCTCAAATAACGGAGACCGAATTTTGTAATATTAAGTTTAAATATTAAAAATGAGTCATTATTAAAGCCAGCAATTCTTGTTGTGCATTTCATATTTACGATATCTTTATATATGGTCTGCAAAGGGTGTGTAATCGATATCAAGCCGAAGATTACTATTCATATATTGTGCTTTGTGCCAGCTGCTAATGGATCCATTAGAAGAGCGTGTTAATTTGAATACAATCTGCATTTGACCACAACAACAACTCTTGTCCATTGTACAAGTGCAATCCATTTTCCGCCTTGTTACAAAGCTCCTACATTACCGGACAAGCACTAAAAAAAAAAAATCTCTCTGAATTTTAGAAATTCGCACTAATTTTGTGCACATTTCTAAAAATATATGTTTTTTTTATTTTTTTATTCGGGTATAAGTAGCTATTTTGTAACTTATTTTGATATTATTAATAAACATATATTTTAGTTAGCTGATAGATTTATATAATTATTTTATTTCAAAATACTTATGAATCCGGAACTCTTACATTGAAAAAGGTCTGTGAATTTTCAAGCAAAACTCTAACATAATTTTTCTTGTTGAGAATTTGGGCTTTCACTTTTACTTTTTAGATATCCACTTCATATTTTTTTTTCTGAGTGTAGCATGAGCTGGGCGTCAGTTTCTGTCGGGCTTGTCACTCGAGCCTTTTTATATATATGGGCTCTATTTGAGCTGTGCGTGCGAGAACTGTGTATTGCCATATTGCTTTTAGCCTAAGTATGTATGTGCGTGTGTGTTTGTGTGTGTGTGTATGTGTGTGTGTGTGTGTGTGTTGGCTTGTCTTTGTGTGTATTTGTGTACATAGCCAATATGGTAGGTTCGCTGCTTTTCAGATGCAATTGCAGTTGCAGTTGTTTGCGGTTTTTGTTTTGTGATTGTGTGTTTATGATTTGGCAGCACAATTGATAGCAAAATATATAGAAAATTAAAGCTTTGCCACAATTGACAATTACTGAATCAATCGAATGAATTTGATGTGACAATTGACAATACTACTCAGTAGATGCAATTGACTTTCAATTATTTCCATCTGCAAGCGAATCTGATGTTTACAAAGTGTGCAATTCTCTGAGTACTCTGATACCAGTTGGGACTTGGGGCGGCTGACCATTGCATAATCATTAAAATGCCTTATCCGCAGCTTTAAAAGTATTGCAAATATTGGATATTGCAATTAATAGGTATGGGATGAGATTGGCTAATAAATTTCAATGTGTAATGTGTTTTTCATTGTCAATTTGCAGTTATTAATTTTATCGATATACGTTCCTCGTGCAAGTCTAATTAATGAATTAATTAAGGCTATATTTGTATGTACATAATAAATATTGGTAAGCTGATCGCATTTTATTATTATGCTTATGGCTCTCAATTAAGTTCTAAGTAGTTTGGATAATCCATTTGAATTAGAAGCGACAGTTGGAATAATCAAATAATCAATATGTTCAATTTACTTAAGTGTATTGCAAAAACAATTATGTGTTTTTTGGAATGCATAATGAAATGTTGAAATAAACAAATGTAGCTCATATGTATAAATATATATATATATATATATATTGTTTTTGCAGTCGCAGATAAGGTTTTTATCGGACAGTAATATATATATTTATGTATATAGCATTTATGCGTCACATTAAAGTTCTTCTCGCTGCATTCACATGAAATCGATTATTTTACACAAAACGTCGACCGATTAAGCCGCATTTGTCGCAAACTGCAGCTATAACTGTGTGTGTGTGTGCATTTGTGTGTGTTTGTGTGTGTTTGTGTGTGACAGGTAAGTGAATTTATGTTGCACACGCTATGCGAAAACTGCCACTGTTTTTGGCCATAAGACCGTGAGCAGCCCCCCGCTGCAGCACTCGCCGCAGCATCGCATCGCGTCGCTTTGCATGCATCGCGTAGCAGACAACAACAATGCCTCCATTAAAAAAAAAAAAAAAAAACTATAAAAATAGAAAGCAAACCAGAATGAGAAGAATGGAAAGGTGAGTTGAGGTGAGGTGAGGAGCCAGGCAAGGCTTGGATCTGGTCTGCTCACCGGCTGAAACATCCTGAACATGGCAGCAATGTCGCCTGGTTGCCCACAAAACTTTACCAGCCAAGCGAAACGAAATATTATTTATTTGCGGGATGCTAGGGATGAGGCAGATAGGCCTGGTTTACTACCCGTATACGTTGGCCCTTACGTAAGCCCAGCTACATTCTCTCCCTCTGTCTCTCTCTCTCTCCCTCTCTCTCTCTGTCTTTATCTCTATCTCGCTCACACTCTTATTCGTTCTATCTCTGTTAGTGCTTTTTGTGTGCAATTTGGGCAATTTTGTTGCCCATTTTTCTGGCCATTTTGCAATGCATAGACAGAAAACACTTAAATTTGAAGAATATATAACATTTAAACACTGAGGAGAAAATTTCGAATAATCCAATAAATGCATAGTCAAAAGTGTTGTTGCATAGAACATAAAACCTAAACTAAATAAAAATAATAATAGTGTTGAGGCTTAAACTTATTATAATTGAAATGGCAAAAGTCAATTAGTGTTCGGCATATCACAGCCTTAATCCAGGATCTTGTGTGTGTATATGGTAGACTATTGGTATACACACACTTACACACACACACACACTCGCATACACATATATGTCTAAATATATATATAATTGATTGTTTCGACTCGACTCGTCAATTGAGTGGCAGCCAAAAAGCCAATAGCCCGAAACGCTTTGAGGCCTGCTTTTGTCATAAGTTGGGCTTTTGGGCGAATATAGTTAAATTTGTCATTGCTGTTGTTGTTGTTGGTGTTAATTCTGTCGTTGTCGTCCTTTGTTTTGGTCTATAAGCCCAAGGGTATCAGGTTTTTAACCACGCGACACACATCACAGCACAAATTCAACATTGTAGACAGCAAACACCAACAGCAAATGCTGGCGAGGTGGTGCTATATATGGTGGTGTTGGTGTTGTTGGTGGTGCTTGTGATTATTGAAAGCGTGCCACCGCAATTGAAAAACTCAACGGGATATTGGGCCACAGCTACTCTGCTCTGAAGTAGCCTTATTGCTTTGCTCCTTGCTGACTCATTCGACACCTGAAAAACGAAACCTGTTTGCTGTCATCCTGCCAATGGCAGTGGTGGCAAGCCGACTGTCAACCTGCCACAACTAATGTTGAACAGGTTTTTGCACTGGTTTCCAGCAGGATGTGGGCAACAGCTCAAGTGAAAACAGCTCTTAAATAAAAATATGAATATGCGACTTCTCTTGTCACTCCTCCGACTCTGATCAGCTGGTAGACACTTTATGATTTCGACATTAAAATAAAACAAATTTGCATATACATTGCCTTTAGTTGGGATTTGGCTTTTTCACTTAAATCGCATCGGCTTAAAAAGTTCCATCAAACATTGAATATTGACCAATTGTAAAATAAGGTTTAATTTAGTTGGCATCGCATCGAACCTATTTCAAAAGTTTTCATTAAAAAAAGTATTCGATAAGCGGCTTTTTTAAATTTTAATATGGCCGCCATCAAGTTTGAAAAATCGATGGAAAATTGTTGTACGAAACTTTAAAAAGGCAAACACAAAGCGGAATATTAAAATTGTGCAAAAGTATGCAAAACGCAGAAAAATCACCTCGAAACCCATTAAATATAAATAATCTTTATCTGGATGAACAGTCAATGTGCACAAAACATTTATCGATATCATTATTATTATTTTCGATTATTTTCGACATAATAATAACTAATAACTAATAATTAAATTCCTCCCTTTTTCTTAGGCTAATTCTACTTGAAGTTGTCAAACATCTGCCTCAAGTTTTGTTTTTATATTTTTATAAGGTGCTACATCCACTAGGAGGCTATGATATCGATAATATCGATATTCGCAAATCGATAAAAAATATCATGCACAATTTTAGGACTAGAGACACCAAGTTTGGTTCGTTGGTTGTTGTCGAAGTTCTTTAGAAGATCGGCATATGCAACGCCCACCTACACCGCTCCGACAATTTGGTGGAAGCTGTCATTGAGAACCGCTAAAAAAATGTATAGCCACGCCCACTTATGCTCCCATAATCTTGACCTAATCCCGAAATCAATTTTAAAAACCATCAAAGAATGGCAATAAAAGTTTCAGTCACTAAATATTTGAAGTAACGGTTTACCAGAAACAACCCAAGAAATCGAAAATAAAAAGGTTAATGGCAACGCTCCATGTAAATCGATAAACCCATATTTCTCACACAATTTGAAAGGTAGAGTTAACAAATTTGAAAGCTGACACGCTCAAAAAATCTTTGGAATAAATTATGGATCACGTCCACTCACGCCTTCAAAAACAATATATGCCCATAGCTCCCGCAATTGAATAGCTATAGTTACCAGACTTGAAGGGAATATTACTTGGAACCTTCCCTATAATCTTTTTCTGCCCCACCCACTTCCGATGTCGTAAATTAATAAAAAGCCCATATTATCAGCTGGAATAACAAAGTATTTGGCAGTCGGTGAAGCTCCACTGTAAAGTTCTTCCTTGTTGTTGATGGCTTTGCTGATGCCGTCTGTGGTCCTGTCATTGTCCTGTTAGGTTGGCAGCTGCTGCGGCTTCTATTCTGTTTGCCTTTGAGTCCTTGCCGCCAAAAGTTAAACCCTTTTTTGCTGTGTGTACGAATGTGTGTGTGTGTGTGTGCGTGTGTAACGGTCTCTGTTTGCCTTAATGTTCAGTTCTCACTTTCATGCAATGTTTTCATTAGAATACCCCTAAAAAAAAACTAACATTGAAAAGCAAACAAATGGCAACAGCAAGAAAAAGTGAAAAGTCGAGACAGCTAAACTAAAAATAAGACTGCGGCACAAAACAAATACACACACACACACACACACACCACAACACACACACACTGAAATTACATAGGACAGAAAGAGCATTGCGTGAAGGGCGAGGGCGGAGCGGGGTTTAGGATCGGGGTAAAACGGCTTGACTTTCAGTTCGTTCATGTTTTCATATCCTGCTTGGCTTCTGCGTGCGCCAACTTTAAGTTAGCCTGCCCGGCTGCTGAGCCCCCCCCCCCACCCACTCTTCACTCCTCGACATTTCCCTGAGATATATCACAAACCAAGATATCAGCCCCCCTCACACCATGCACCTTTTTCTGGCGTTGAAGCCGCATCTTGTTCGGTTTGTTGTTGTTTTTTTATTTTGTTTATTTTTCTTTGGCATATTTTAGAAACAATAAAGGCAAACTTTGAGCGCTTTATGTGGCCACCAGGGCCAGGACTTTGTGTCCTGCGAGTGTCCTGTTCCCCTCCCACTTGGACATTTCTTGTTGGCCATCTTCATTTGAGCAGCGTTAATGCCGTCTGCAAACTGAACATAAAAAAGGCGAATTAAGCGAAATGACTTCAACAGCAGACAAAAACAAAACATGTTCA
The DNA here is from genome assembly GCA_035042405.1 of Drosophila demipolita. Lineage (NCBI taxonomy): Eukaryota > Metazoa > Arthropoda > Insecta > Diptera > Drosophilidae > Drosophila > Drosophila demipolita. The sequence continues at coordinate 703,159 of JAWNLI010000047.1, read as the reverse complement.
AAGCAGCGATTTATGAAAAGTATTTCCATTTTCTGGGTTTTTCAGATCGGTGCCCGTTAATTTTCCTGCGCTATTTATGAGTACTTTTGGCTTATTTCCTTGAGTATTCGCTTATCGATTGAATATGTTTGTGTGTAATACACAAAATAAATGAGGTTTATCAGAGTCCATTCCACTCCAATGGTCTCCGTCGCAATTAATTAATCCAATTAAATAAACTGATTAAGAGGAGCACATTCAAATTTATTAATAAAGCACATTCGATTGTAGTTGAGATTTTCTTCAACCTGATCTGGGTATTGAGCTGAAAAAATATATCCGGGCTATATGGTCAAAGTTGAGAGAAAGAAGTTGAGAACGTAAACTAGATAATTTCTGAGTCTTTTTCGGAGAATTTTCCAGAAATTGGATGCGGGATATTAACAGGATTTGATTAAGCATACCAGGCTGAAGGCGTTCATCATTTTGGCATAAGTTAAGCACACCAAAGTTTTAAAAGTATTTTTGTTTAGTTTGAAAATTGTCAGCGTTTTGTGGCATTTGTTGGGTTTTCGACAATTTGACCTTGTGGTTTCTAAATTGCTCATTTGCTGCCCCGAGACCCATTATTACCATGGACCCTCGTGGCGAAGGCGTGACCACAACGCCAAGCTAAATCACCAGTGCAATGGCAATCGTTAATTAGAATTTTGCAAACATTTTCTTTTGTGAGTTGCATGCGACAAATCAAGTTGCAAGGCACTCAGCTAGCTTACCGCATATTTCTTTTAGCTTTCTGTGCCTTGAGACCGCAATGTGCTATATTTTTCGCATAAAAAAAACCCATTACGAAATGGTAAATGAAATCGCATTAATTCTTTTTCAATTGACCACAAAAGAGCTAACGTCTCCTTTAATATAATATGAATGAAATAACAAATACTAATTATAGCCTTATGATATTAATTAACAGATATTTTTGCATTTACACTTTTGCATTTCAAATGCAAATTTGTTTCTATTGTAATTTTAAAGAAGCCAGCTATAAATTTGACGAGTGGGTGGCTTATGCCAATGTTGAGTCATCTTGGCCAATTGCCCACATATTTAATTGAACAAGTTAGCCAAGTTGGAAAAAGATTGCATATCCTAATTCAAAATGACACTGCTCAGTGAAAAATGGCAAGCACTTTGACCAGCTCTGGCCTATGTAACCCTATTTGCTGTCTTAAGTTCTTGCCACAGCTCCGCTGGAAATTGGGTCACTTTAACCAATAAAAAAAAGCGTTAGGCGAAAATAAATGAATTTTACTGCGATAATATATAAAAGAAGATTGATTTTTTCATTTGCACGAGTAGACATTCAATTTTTAGTATTGGTTGCTGCAAATAAATCGGTTGCTCTTAGATATGAGCATTATTGGCCAATTTATAATGGTGCCAAATGTGGAATATTGTCGATTGTCAAATATTAAGTTAGTTTTCAACTGGTCAAATACTAATTCTGTTAAATAAGTTAATTATTCCGATAGATGCCGTTTTTATTTGTATTCGCTTAAAGGCTGCAATTAGCAATCTTGGCATAAAATAATATTTAATTTACTTATGCTAAACTGTTTTTCAGTTTGTATTGGTTAATCTAAATCGAATTTGCGAATTTTTTTTTCAACAACATTTTTTAATTCATTGATATGTGCATTTCCAATCAATTATTTCATTACACAGGCCAAACTTAATTAAAATTACTCAATGCGATTATTTTACTTCATATTGAAATTGATATTCTGAATGCGAATCAATCAGACGATTATAATATGTGTACAGCGATAAATGAGTCCTTGCCACAAATTCAATTTAAGATTTTAATAATTAATAATTGATGTTAAATGTAGGCGATAAGCTGACAATTTATTGAATGAATGTGAGCAAACGAGTCCTTTGTATAAATATGCTTACTTTAATGCATTTGATTTGCATTTGTTCCACTTGCACCACCACCACCACTGTGATGGCAAGAGATGCTGTTGCTGCTGCTCGACGGGGCAGCATTAATAAAACTCCAACTTGGCCATTGCGCATATTGTGCGCCAGCTAAAATAGCTTCATTTGTGTGCTGATGCCTCCGTTGAGACGTGGCCAGTGTAAATTAAATTTTATTTTATAATCAATTCAAGGCAGTGCAGCTAGCCTGGAATCTGAGACAGGGACATGGACAGAGTCTGAGTCAGAGTCAGAGTCGGAGCGAATGGGAACTCGACCCCAATGGCGACCTGGCAACGCCAGGATACCGCCAGGACTGAGACCTGACCTAAGCCACGTGACATGCCAATGCCCGTGCCGGTGCCCGTGCCGGAGCTGAGGAGTTGGTCTCCGTGAGCGCTGTTCAGGATACAGCGACACAAATTTATTTAACTGGCGGCCACAAGGCGCATACTTGAATTTATTTGCTTGCCTCTTGACGATGGCGGAGGTGTAGCTCCAAGTAGGACTCATGGCGGGGGACTGTTCTGCAAAGTTAAAGTAATGTCAGAAAGTATGCAAGCAACGGGGAGGAAAAAAAAAACAGAAAAGAAAAACGCAAATTGTGACGGCAACCTGGATAGAGGCAGACACGGAGAGAGAGAGAGAGAGACACAGAGAGAGAGAGGGAGAGAAAGAGAGATAAACAGAGAAAGAGACGGAGACAGAAAGAGAGGCAGATAGAGTGTGGGAGTACAGGCTAAGGACGAAGAACTGAACTTTTGCTCAAGTTGTGTGTTGCAAGTTGTTTCGCAACCATGCCACGCCCTATCACTGCCCCACATCCCCGCCCCGCCCACCATAGCCAAGCTAGCTCCAAAGCGACTGGCGTTCAAATGAGCCGCGCACTGTTTGTCACACAAACGCACACACAAACGCACACACAAACCCACACACATACATACACACACCCATACACACACACACACACACACAGAGCCACTTGGCGGCCGTTGTCATGAATTTGAATTTTTATATAAAAGGGGGCGTTGTCCCCACGGAGTGGCAGGCAGTTTGTAACTCTGTTGCCATAAACATTGCCTCCAGGCCATATATGTACCCAGTAACGACGACGCAAACAACCAACCAACCAACCAACCCAATCCAATGTCGATGACGATGACGATGACGATGACGATGACAATGACGCTGCGATGCCAAAGTCGAGCCGTATATGTGTCAATAGCGATTAAATTAGTATTTGTGTTTTCCATAGCTTCTAATCTGTATTTTAAATGCATTATAGCCACACTCACACACACACACACACATTTCCCCATTTCTTGAACGACCATCTAAATTCAACTTTTCTAAAAGCTTTACAAAAAATGCACTACATCAAATATTTAATATATAATAATTTATAAATATTATATTTGCATCTTTTATTCACTTCTAATGAACATAACCTGCATTTTTTTTATAAGCAACAAATGTGCTTTAAAGAATTCGCCTAACTCAGATAAAAACTGAAAAACCACTTGAAATAAAATGTAATCGAATTTTTTTTTTGTTGTGCAACAAAAAGATTCATCAACTGCATCGACCTAAAATATTTGCAACATAATAAAAAAATGTCTTAAATTATAACAAAACTCGTCTTCTGACTAAAGATGTGCTCAATTAGTGCTATGGATAACTATTGTTGTTGTTGTTCTTGTTCTGTGTGGGTGTGTGTGTGGACATTTTGTTTGTGCTTAAGTCGTGCAAATGTGTTCATTAGAAATGCAACTGTTTGACATCTTCTAATCATTTGCATCATTGCTGGCTCAGTGGGCGCAGTTGTAGCAGCCTCATTAATAACTAATTGTGGTTCTTGTTGTGCTCCTCTTCCTCTTCTTCTTCTTCTTGTCGTGTGTTGTGTTGCCAGTTGCCAGTTGCCAGCTGACAGCCGTTTTTGCGCGACCCGCTAGAAGCTTAGTGCCACTTAGGCAAGTCGGCAACAGGCAACAGGCACAGCCAAGCATCTGCCACCAACCCGTCATTCATTCATTTTGTGCAACGGCTGATTACACGACTCACACTCAAGTGGCGAACTTACCACCAACCACCCACCACCCACCAGCAACCACTTCCCTCTTATCCCACCCCCCCCCCCCCACCACACCCCTCAGTTGCGGGCATGATTAGTGAACGTTGTTCGTTCGAAATTGTATATGAATACCAAATTCAAGCGCACTTTGATTTGATTGACTGAGCGACTGGCGACAAGGGCCCAAATCCAAATTGGCATCTGCTCTTGGGTTTCTTGTGCTGATTTTCTTGTTAAGAAATTTCAATTTATCGATAATTAGCCGATCGATTAGCTATCGATAACTGATGAATCGCAATTATTATTATTATTTGAGTCGCCCTTTTTTTTAGTAATTTAAATTCCTGCACGAAGACGAGCATCCTTGTTATTTTTAGGGTATCTATATCCTCCAAGTTTGAACATATTTCCATAGGATATTACATCATCTTCTGGATAAGATGTGCTTGGTGGCTTCCATCTGTTTTAAATTGAAGTCTACAGACTTTCGTATTAAACTCATATTAAATTCAGTGTGAAATATGTCAGTGGTTTTCCCCATGGATTCGAATTGGCAAAAATGGCTTTTCCTCGCCAAATGTGTTGAATACAAATATATTAATGATAACCTCATTCAACAATCGTTTCAAATATATTGCTACCCTTGAACATATACAGTTGAAAAGCAATTTTCCGCAACTATTTGTATCTGTGTGTGTTTGTGTGTGTGTGTGTGTGTGTGTGTGTGTGTGTGTTTATGGGTTTGTGGCATGCTGTGGCATGCTGTGGCAAAAGTTTTGCATTGCTTAAACTGTTGGAATGAGCGAATAGTTGCCAAAGTAACGGAAGACTGCATTTTCTCATATGTGTGGTTAATAATCCAGTAGGCTTAATAACACACGCATAAACAGATTGATTGCCGCCTCTATCGCAATAAATATTCAAAAGCAATTCGCCTTTTTCATTACATTTTTATTATATTTATATTACATTTTTTCATCTTATCACATTCATAAATAAAACATGTTAAAACTAGTTTGAGGGCTTAATAAAAACAATTTGTGGGCACAGGTTTTTTTTTTCTTTTCTTCTCTAACATGAAAGAATAATGTTTTTTTTTCATCTTTTTCTTTTGTTAGTCTGGTTTTTTATATGTTTGTAACTGTTGTCATTATTGTTGTTGTAAACAACCGTTGACATTAATTAAAGCGCAGTGTTGCAAGCAACTGCCAACTGTTGGTGCGGCTGCTTGTGCCCGAGCCGACAATGTGACCTACGGCACCAACTTCCTAAATATCCTGTAATTTCAAATTGGAATTTAAATATTATCATCATAGCTACGCATGGTTGTCCGTAGCCTTGGAGTAAACAATTTTGAATCAAACTCAACTCTCTCTTAGAAATGTTTTCATTTTCTCTCTCAAGTTACACATTTCGTGTAGTTTTTCTTGAAGAGTATCTGGTTTTCTGTCTAGCTTGTGCTGCACTTTACGCTTTAATTATTCTGCTAAAATCCATGCTTCTCTACGGCTTTACACACACACACACACACACACACACACACGTGCGCACATGACATAAAAGCCTCTAGTCAGTAGTGTCGAGTGTATTCTACACTCAGGCGAAAAAGTTAATAGAATCAAAAAAAAATCGTCTGAACAAAATTTCAATCTACTTTTCCCTAAAGCAAACATATTTTATTTAGCTTTCTGGTGCAGTTTTGGAAATAAATTTCTTACTTGAAACTAGAATTTTTACATATATTTTGTATATTTGTACACATTCAGGTTTGTGATCCTTTTTCCTTTCCAACACATCATATAAATTTTGGGTTTATTATTGGCTGTTCATGGTGATTTTGAAACCTACTCGTTTTTTCACACAGTGTATGTGGGTTCTTCATGCTTGTTGCGTTCAAAAGCGTGCTTTGAAAATTGGCTTCAGCATTCGCCGTATCTGAAGTCGCTGCCACAAAACTCGTTGTACGGCAAAGTAGAAAAAAAATGGGGGAAAAAAATCCATGAATAGTGGTGCCTGATTAACACCACAGCCAATACAGTTACACAATGCACACTGTTTGTTCCTTTGTGACCTCGAAGGAAACAAGTGTTGGGTGAGTGCAATACACATGGATAGCACATTCTGCTTATGCGTAATTCACTAATTAAGCCCCTCATTCAGCCAACTTCTTGTTAACTGCTGTGAACATAATACTCAAGGTACCCAAATTTATATACAGATCTAAATTGGTGCAATGCATTCATCATCTTTTTTTTCTTCTATTTTGAATATTTAAGATTTTGATGCTTGACATTATTTATTTTGCCTGTGCTTGGCCCCAACTTGTCCTTGTCTCCCATTAATATTGTATTTATTTTGTCTTGCCAAATGAGTTTTTAATTGAAAGGCTCAAAACATTTTTTTCACTCAGACTTTTGAGCTTTGCCGCTGCAACAGTGCAAAGTCCTGTCTATGATTATAATTTATTTGCCCTTTCATACCTTGAATTAAAATAGTTATGGATAAAAGGGTATAATGAAATTGTGCAAATGTAGAAAACAGGAAGCATCTGCGATCCGATAAAGTATATATATTCTTGATTAGCATCAGCAGTCGAGCCGATTTGGACATGTCTATCCATCTGTATGAACAGACCAATATCTAAGAGTATAAGTTTTCGTATCCCACACACCAATCATGTATATTTCACATTATCGATAACTGCTCTAGTTGCGCGAATTACGATTTAAATCGATTTCCGATAGCTATAGAAGACACGTAGACTTTGCTCTTAGCTAGCATTCTAAGTACTGTGCAGGGTATCTGCTCATTCGACTAGAGCAATCTTACATATTATTTTTAATTGTTATGTTTTGTTTTGCAATTGTATTCGTACCATTTTTTTAGACTTGTCCTCTGATTATCATAATTAAACAATTTGTTTTTAAGTGCTGCCTGCCATTTGCACTTTGCCCACAGCAGCAGCAGGGGCAAGAGGAGCAGTCAACCGAAATGCATTCATTGTTCGTTGCCAGTTGCCAGTTGCCTGTTGCCAGTTGTTGCAACTGCAGTTGCTGTTATTGGCGTTTCCCGTTCTTTGTTGCAAGCATTGCCTTGTAAATTATGCGCTTTGTTGACATTCCTCTCAGAGAAGTGGGCGGCTCCTTAAGCCGGAAATGATGTGGGAGCCAGGTGTTCTTGATGTTAATGTTGTTCCTAATGCACTTGGCTTGTAATAATGGTTACCAAAATACCACCCATTATGACCAACAGTGTTACAACATTAAGCTCTTGGCCAAATGTAACTGTTTGACGTTTACATTTCACACATTTCATATTTAACATTGAATAATATTATTACTTTTCTTATTAAATGAACATATTACAAAGGTTTACAAAAAAGGTTTCGCATATATTTTCAACTTGCCAGCATAATAAATATTAAATACAGGCATTCCTCGATAAGCGTTCGCTTTATTTCAAAACAATCAATAAACAAGAATTCATAGCAATGATGAATAGATCAACTTTCAAAGACCTTTTCACTTGGGTTACCTTTAATTTGGTATATTTCTGTTATTGTTGCCCAGTGTTTGTTGGCGACACAATTATTGCCATGCTTCCGACTCGGTTGCCTGGCCATTTGGCCATTTGCCGGCTGCTCTTTGCTTTTAATTTGTTTTAATGAACTTTCATGCGATTTCATTGGGATGCTGCCGTGACTGCAATATGTATGCTTTCTCATTTGTATAATTACAGGCCATTGCATTGGGCCCAGTCACCTCCATCCCGCCGTCCCATTCGAGGTGATTCGGTGCACTTTTCGCCTCGCACATGGCAAAGGCGCACGCTTCGTCTCGCCCGGCTCCAACTTGCCTCAATCCACGTCTCGCTTTGGCGTGAAGTGCGTGGCTTTCATTAATTTTAATGAGTTTTAAAAGTTGTTGCAATTTCGTCATGACACTCCTCCGCCATCTCTGCGCACACACACAGAACACTCTGTACTAATGCCCCTCAAGCCACCAACTAGGACAGAAACCGACGCACGGCAGACGTTCGTTTTTATTTAATTTTATTTTCATTTATTTACTTGTTCAGCAAGTTTTTCTTGTTGCCGTTGCAGCTGCTTCTGTTGTTGTTGTTGTTGGCGACATTTGTTTCTATTTTAGGTGCATCTTGTCGTATGGCTGGAGGCAACATGCCTGCCAAGTCGATCCAAACTTTACGCGCTTAAATAACTCACAGTTGCACATACTTGTAACCACGATGTAACTCAGTTGAAATTGCAATCCTCTCAACTTAAAATGCTCTCGTTTCTCAGCTCCTCACAACAACAGTCTGTTCCCATTTTTCCAGCACAAAGCACACTGAATGGTACAAAAATCGGACAACAGACACTGTGGAATGGCAAAGGCAGTTATTCTCAAGAAATATAAAGCAACAGTGAAACAAAATAAAAACAAAGATATATATATATATATATATATTCATATATAAATATAGTAAAGAGCTCTATAAATATAAATGCTTTCAACAAATTTCCTGGGATTTCACTTTGTCGAATCAATTTGGCGGCTGCATTTGATATAAAAATATTTTCAAGTATTCAATAGCTTTTACTTATAGTTATTTTCTGATATTACTTATAATAATGGACTTGATTCCTTGATTGATTTTTATTATTTGCTGTTAAGCCTTATTTTCTTAATAATTCAACTATAGAATATATATATCGATTAAAATCGGATTTGCTGAAGGAATTAATACGGCTTATTTAAGCATCAGAATAGTAAAAAATCCATTGCTGATCTACATTTTGTTCAATATATATAGGCACTTGAGATAATCTGAATTGCTACTGCTCTCTCTCTCGCTCTTTCTTTATATGTACTTCGCTCTCTCTGTCTCGCTGTATCTGACGCTCTTAGTTAAACATAAAAAAGGAATATTATAAAAAAATGTTCGGTTTAAACTAAATTGAAACGCATTTCTCTAATAATATTCCTAATTAAGTAAAAGCACCCAAAAACGGCAAACTGACAATTTTTGTTTAGAACGGAAACGGAAAAGTTTCGCATAAATTGGATCAGGTTTATAAATTTTTAGGTCGACTTTGTTTGGTTGCTGTTGCATTGAAGCAGGCATCCTTCTAGGTTGGGCCCAAAAAAGATTCACACACTCTCCGACGGGTTGGCGGAACTTGCTGAAAGTTGGGGGTCAGCATTATCATTAAATCAAACTAAAGTCAAACATTTGCCAAGCTGTTAAAATTGTCCAAAAGGTAAGCGCTGCTTGGAAAGCTTTTAGCCAACAGCCAACAGCTAACAGCTAAGAGCTCACATGATGTCCACTTGCCCTGACTCCTTCTTTCTGTATTTGCTCAGTTGTCTGACAGTGTCCTTTTTTTATGAATTTGCATTCGTCAACAAGAACATTAGTGCGGATATTCTCTTCCTCTCGTACTCTTCCTCTTCCTCTTCCTCTTCCTCTTCCTCTTGCCCTATCCCTTTCCCTTTTTCTACCTCTCTCTCTCTTTCGATTTTCACATTTTAGTGGTGTGCGTATTTTTGCTTTCTTGTTTATTTGTGGGCGCCAGCGGAGTCTTGGCCTGGCTTGGTCCTAGGCCTTTGTCAAACTGCTTGAGGCCTTTTCGCAATTTGATTTATGTGTTTCATAACATTCATTAAGATATAATCATAATGCACAGAAGGCGCACAAATGGCACGTCCGTGTCACTTTGTGTGTGTGTCTGTATATGCATATATTTATATATATATATATATATGTGTGTGTGTGTGTGTGTGTGTGTGTGTGTGTGAGTGTTGTCCTTAGTAGTTATATGGCTTTGTCCGTACATAGAATAGATCCAGCAAAAACATGTCCACCCACTCGCATCTGTGTATACTTTTAAGGCCTTCAACTGCGCGTTGGGTCATAACAATTTGATTATGTTTTCAAGCTTTAAGTTTCTTTTACAAATTTTGTGAGAAAATATTCATCTTTGGATTGAATTATTTTTATTTTTTTTTTTCGCAGTTTGTTGATTTACTTAAATCGAATGCAGTGCAGTTAAATTGATTGTCTGCACTTTGGCTACTTTTCGCATATATTTACATATTTTTCGCAATTTATTTACCTTGCAATCACCAGTCAAAAGAATAACAAGTTTTGAAGTAATTTTAATTTTCTTGTGTGGCTTCTAAATACGGCCAAGGATTAATTTGTGAACAGAGCTGAAATTGAAGAGAGCTTGAAGACAGATAGAATATGACGGAATGTTATTATTATATATTATATATATATTATATATATATCAATAGTATATATTCTATATATGTATATATATAATTGTGTAAATTTTTTTGTTTTGTTTTGAGGGAAATTGTATTTTGCTATCTTTTTAATTTCCTGCATTTTCCATTTATCTTTTTCACTGCCTCTTTTACAATAATTTACGCTTTGACAAAAAAAAAGCCACAAATATGAATAATGCTTCTGTGCTTTTGAATTTGTTTGTGGTTTTGTGTGTATATTACTATATATTTTAATATCAATTTTCACTTATTAAGTATATCACCTGTTTATGCGTATGTATTTAAATTTCCATGTTCATTTTAATGGAAAATTGAAAATTATTTTGTGTACTTTGTTTATCAAAGGTTTTTATAATTTGTATTCATATTTTGATGTCTGTCCTGCTTGCTGTATACCTGTTTGTTAATTAGTTTTTGTGCCTAAGTAATTACTACACAATTTAATATTGAATCTCTTTATGAATACGCAATTTACAGTGTTCTTCCATTTATTAAATGCAACTTTTCTCGTGTCTTTTCAGGTAAGTCATCAAGCAATTCCTCACTGTTGCCAAGCCCTCATTTGGAACACGCTTATTGCGTATTGTTAAATTTCGGTAATATAATACAAATTAAGGATATGATTTAACTAAGCCATCTATAAATCTGTATTCTGTTAACATATATCCAGTTAACAGAAGAACTTTTCTCCGACATATTTAAACAAAATTCACTTATGACACATATTTGATTGATAGTCCACTTTTTCCTGAAAAAGAAAAACAATTGATATACGAACTGAAATTAAATTAAATCTATATAGCTCTGTAATTATTTATATATTTTCCTAATAAAAAGTGAAGTGTTAGTATAGCAAAGGGAAAACTTTGACCAAGGTTAGCTCTGAGCTACAATATTACAAATTTTCTAGTTTCTTTTTGGCTGCTTGCCTCCAAAATTCTTTAAGAAGCTAGTAGCAATTCCATTCCACACTCATTTATCCGGTTAACTCAACTTATCTTTTGCATGCCGAATTCTCACTTTTGTCAATGAGTTTTTGACTCAATTACAATGTATTTGCCGTTTGGCAGTTCGGTGGCATGCCCTTTGGGGCATTAAGCGTTTCTGCCATATGCACATCGTCACATTGGCCATATTGCTCAAGAGGTTCTATTCCCCATCTACTGGCTGAGCTGGCGGGGCTGCCAGTTGTAGTCGCCCAGCCCTGTGCCAATTCTGGAGCTGCCATAAGTAACTAAAACTTTTGTGCAATGCGACGACGACTGCCATGTTGCACGGTTGCATGGTTCCATGAGAGAGGAGCAGAGCAGCAGGAGAGGGGACTGCGTGTGCTGGCGATGGTGTGGTTGTAGCAGCAATTGCCTCGGTTGCACTCTGGCTGTATGCCGGCTGAACTGTCAGTTTCGGCTTGCCCCATGTCTCTGTTGCTTTGTTGCCAGCACGTGCCTGACCAAATTTATGTGCCACACCAGGTCCCCGCAGTGAGGCCCCATTGCTGGTCGCTACCGAAGTCAAGCCAATATTATTTCTATTTTCTCGTTTCTCTTGCACTTAACTCGCTCTCCCGCTCTCCCGCTCTTTAACTCATTCCGTCTCTTTCATTCTGCCCAATGCTTGCGCCCTTCGGTTCTCCACTGTGCACTTTGTCATTTAGCTCCATTTTCGCTTGGGCCGCGTTGCTTTCACCATTTTTTTTTTTTCGGTCAGTGGCAATTGGCCCCGACCGTTGGTCGACGCCCGGAAACGCATCGCTAGCAGCATACGCGCACATACACACACACATGCACATACGACCACAATCAGAACGCTTCTATGCCCTTCTCCCGGTCGGTTCAATTTTTCCGGTTGCTTTCACATTTCCGGAAACTAGCGCATTTTGCGTCCTTTAACGCCAGGCAGCCATGGGGGCATACAAATTAATTTTGTATTTATTATTATTATTTTTTTTTTGTTGTTTTCCTAATTTGCAGCGCTCTCATTTGAACTGTTGTGGCTGCTTAGTGTGCCAATTTCTGCTCTAGTTACGTGTATGTCGAAGTTGGGTCGTGACTTGAATAGTTTTTTTTAAAACATTATTTTCATATGAGATGGTAGCCACCGAACTACCCAACCACACAAAACCCAAACGGAAAAGATGCAATGCGTTAATTAAGTGTCAAACAATTGAGTAAATTAGCATCTAATTTAGAGTCGGGAAGATCATAGAAGAATCGTTCAGCTACACGACCAACCGCCTTGTGTGGCTGCAACCGCTTGAGGCTGCCCATAAGAACTGATTTTTCAAAGTACAAATTAAAAATGCAGCAGCAAACATCCCACATATGTCTCTCTCTCTCTCTCTCTCTCTCTCTCTCTCTCTCTTTCTCTCTCTCTTTTTGTGTATGTGTGTGTGTGTGTGTGTATATCTGCTGCAATACGGTAACTGCAGAAATTGTGGTTGCGGTACAACAGCCACAAGGCAATGTGAATGACAAACGGAAAACCACTTTTGCTGCTGAACCTTGCTAGTTGGTTTCCGTTGATAGCTGTTGCTGCATGAGATAATTTGGGGCATGCATAGATACAAACTTATTTAAGCTCTGCTTGCCACATACACTGACCGCTCAAGCTTGTCTTAGCTCAAATGTCATCTGCAATTTAACTCCAAATTATTATAACTATTTTCCGCTTTGTTTTCGAATAAACATTTTATTTATTGTATTTGAATTTGAGCTTGACATGATTTGAGGTTTCAATTCAGTTTATTATTTTACTAAATAAATGAATCGACTACGGTTTATCCTGAACACAACTGTATTTTCTAGTTGTATTGCCAAGTTCTCTTTTAATAGGTTTGGCCAATGCAGAGTTTAATGTAATCATTCCTTTATCGATTGTTATATATATTTATATATATTTATATATATTTATATATATTTATATATATTTACAATATATGTAAATTTAAATACACACCAGTATCGGTTGTTATATATACATATTTACAGTGTATGTTAATTTAAATAAACACCAGTATCGGTTGTTGTATATTTAAATTTACGTAAGTAAAATCAAATATATTTTTTTGTTAAGTTAATATGTCGAGAAAATGTTTGTGTTGCTCTTTTTGATAAACATTTTTATTATTGCATGACAACGTTGTGTTGCTTTTTCTTGTCCCTGGTTTGGTTACAAACGCAATAACTTTGCTTTCCCACACACACCCACACACACACACACGCACACACACACTCACACACACACACACACACACGCACACACACACGCACACACACACAGCAGCAAAAAGACATGAGAATGGCATTTTTATGTGTTGCTGCTTTGTTGTTGCAGTTTGCTTTTTGTTTCATTAGATCATTTGAAATTCTGTGGCAAGCAGTTGCTCTTTTTTGGCCGATTTGCACATGGGTAGTATTATCTACGGTTGGTGGGGGGGGGGGGGTGGGGTGAGAAAACGGAACACGGAAAACATGCATTGCATGCATACATAATCAGTTTCCATGTTTATGTCTATGTGTGTGCACTTGTGTGTGTGTGTGTGTGTGTGTGTGTGTGTGTGTGGATGTAAGCCTTTGTGGCACGTGTGCATATGAGCACATGTAGTACTCGAGTGTTTGGCAGAGTTTGTTCTGCCATTTTAAAGCACCTTCGACGCTTGAATAATGGTAAAATTTCTTAAGCAATGCGGTTCAAGTTGCTGCAGCAAGCAGCAAGTTATTAAACCCCCCCCCCCACAAAAAAATGTGAGCCGCTTTGGTGCCGACTGCGTTTCTACGGTGCCCACAGAAGTAGGCAACAAATAATTTTTGTTGCACTTTGCGTTGGTGTTTTCTGCCAGTTTGGTGGAATTGCAACTCTTAAACTGTGGCCAGTTAAATTGTATGGCATTTAAAGCGATTTTAAACGGAGCATGCCCAGAATGCATAACCCAAGCCCACTTCAACTAAACACAACACAAGCTTTGGGGGCTGTTATATGATGCGGCACATGCGGCACGTTTAAACAATTGCAAAGTTTTATGAGTTTTTCGGGACTTTGAGGCACCAACTGAACTTTGGCATGTCAGCGCAAGGGGGGGGGGGTCCAAGTCCATCTCCAGTTCATGCCCCAGTCACCCAGCCACCCAGCCACCCAGCCACCCACATAGCCGACATAACACGCTCACATCCTGCCACATACATACATTTGTGAGTTACGCTTCAGGTTGCCGCCACGTTGCAGCCACAGGAGGGCCATCCATGAATGATGGATCTCGTTTTGTGACTCAGTTGTTGCGTGGCTGAGCAGCTCCAGCTAGCGCTGGGTGGCTAATTGAATGAACGTTTAGCGCAGACCGCGCACCATGACAAATCCTGCAGCCAATTTTCATAGCCAACATTAGCTAAGCCATCTTTGTGCACCGATAATAGCGTGTGGCATGGGATAATTATGCACGCTGACTGTTGGTGCTTAATTTCATTAATTATAAATCATTACAGTTGCAATTAAATGGGACGCTTTTAACCGCAATTGCACAATTCATTTGCTAGCTGCCATTAATTAGCAACATTTTGGACAAACCAATTGAAATTTGCGACCATTTCCTAAAGGACCCACAAAAGTAGTAATGTAAATCGAAGAAATTGGAAAAAAGAAAAACCACTTTGGAAGCAGTGAACCATGAGTACCCTCGTCCCAACTGCTCTCAGGTTTTATATACTAAATTATGAAATGAAAGAAATATTCAATTTTATCATTATCAAATTAAATAGATAAATATTCACATCTATATATATATATATATATATACGAAGGTACATAGCTCAATTTTGTTAGAGTATGTGTGAGTGAGATATGGCATGAAAGAGCGAGAGGACTTTACTATTTGAATTGCTAACTATTCCCAGTTATAGTCCAACGGGAGCAAAATATTAATTTTTATGACAGGCAAACCATAAAACTCAACTAATGACCCGTCGTTTGGCAGGCACATAAACTGACTCTCTCTCTCTCTCTCTCTCTCGCACTCTCTCACTCTCGCTCTTGCTCTGCTTTAACTGTTATTGTATACCCTTCAAGTGGTGAGCAACAAACGGTATCTTCGTCTTCTTGTGTTAGATAATCTTTTATGTCTATGAAGATATAAATATAATAATTAAAATAATAATAGACTTATTGGTATTTTGTTCTTTCTTGCCATAAAGATGGAAATCTATAATAATATACATATATAATAATAATGCATTAAGTTAATATTTTTGACCGATATGCGCAATATGCTGTTGAAACAGCAGGACAACAATATTATTGTCATTTGTCCGTATTCTGAATGAATGAACAAATGAATTAAATGAACTTGTTGGTTTCAAATTTTCATATTTTCATATTCATTTATTCATATTTTTGCATTCTTTCATTTTTACTACTTGCCCGTTTTTTCCCCCTTAGCTCACCGCCTCTCATTACGTCTCTTGTCCCGTTTTTTTTTTTGTTTTTGTTTTTTTGGTCTCTGTCTCTTATAGGGAATGTATTTTTCATGACATTTGCAGTCATCGGCAATTGTCGGCAGCCGGCAGCTCTGCATGTCCCGAGCCATAAATCATTTGTATGAAAATTGCTATTGTATTGCGGTTTAATAGCATGTGATCATCACACACACCCACACACACACTCATGGTGTATTCATAACCATTGGCACACGAACTGCTAGCTAGCAAATCCTGACCTGCATCGTAACATTTAATATCCCAAATCGTATTGCATGGCACACAGTGTTGCCCCCATGCTGTTGCCCCTGCCACTGCCGCATGCTCCAATACAACCATTAATTAGACTGCCGCACTGCGAGGCCCAAAGTTCTGTCGAGCCTATGGGCCAACAACACAGCAGCAAGTCCTCAAAACTCACTTCATGGGCCCCTCTACGCATAGCATTGTCCGATTTCATGCCACATCCCTGCAACATATGCTGCACGTTTGCCAGGCATCTTTGTCGCCTGTCCTGCCCTTTTTTTTGGTGCGCTCTGATTTCACCTAACATGTGGGTCTCT
Source organism: Drosophila demipolita (assembly GCA_035042405.1). Lineage (NCBI taxonomy): Eukaryota > Metazoa > Arthropoda > Insecta > Diptera > Drosophilidae > Drosophila > Drosophila demipolita. The sequence continues at coordinate 686,808 of JAWNLI010000047.1, read as the reverse complement.
TTGTGTGTCCGGCAACGAGGTCATTTGGCAAACACACAGACATTGACATATGGCCGAACAAAATTCTATTATTGGGCAATGTTGTATTTTCTGAGTACAACATAACTGAAATTTACTATTGCCCCGCCCCGCCTATTGCATTAGTGATTTGCATGAATATTAGAAATTAATTGCCAAAAAGCAATGTGCAAGCCAGGAGATACACAATTCTAGCAAAATATACCCAATATTTTTCAAAAATTGGGTGCCTTCAATGTGAAAGAAATTCGAGTATAACATTATTGCCATACTTATATCATTAAATGCATATCTAGCTGTCAATTACTTAATTGTTGCAAATATTAATTAAATTTTTTAACTACATCCACTTGGAGGCTGTGTTAATTTACATTTTAAACATCAATTTCTCACCACTTTTTCCGGCCGAACATAAATTTAATAAAAAACCATTTCTCTTCTTTTTGTTTTACAAAAGATGAATTTCAAATTTAATTTAAAACAGATGTGCAAATAACTAAAAAGTTTCCAATTAAAAATTGGCAAATATCACAAGCGAATTATATATTTGCACAATCATTAATATTTTTGAAAAAAAAGTACTATTCAAAAAGTTATTTATTTAACTGTTTAATTGAATTTCAGCGCACTAATTTGATGAGCAATTAAATGAAATTTGACAACATTTTGCGATGCATTTATTTTTTGATTGTTAAACTTCAGCAACTTTTTCGAATAGAGTGATTAAATAGAGATTTTAGCCTTGCTCTGTACTCACTATTGTGGTGACTTTGGTTACTTGGAAACATTTCGCAAAAGAAAATTTATCTGTCGGTTAACAGGTTGCCAGTTTCCACTTTCAGTTGCATCATTCATTAGTGCAACAGTGGAAATGCGCATTAGCAGGCCACATGAGGCACTCAAGTGATAACTGCCAATTGACAATTGACATTTGACATTTCACTGCTGAGTGCTGAAATCTGAGTGCTGACGATGCCTGCGGATTGTCGACTGTGGCATTTGAAGCCGCCAAGACTAACGAACGACTGCCTGTAATCAGTTGGATGGTCACAATGCACACAAACAAGCACACACACCAACGCACACACACACACACCAACGCACACACACACACACCAACGCACACACACACACACAACCCTACTTAACACTCAACCATTTCTAGTTCACTTTTAAGGCGCTTATTTGGCCTGAAGGAAAAACCAAAAATTGGCAAGCGAAACCCACATCCGAAGCTTATCAAAACGTAACAGAGTTTCATTAGTATGCATTGGCGTGTAGGCATTAGAATGTGTGTGTGTGTGTGTGTGTGTGTGTGTGTGAATGCGTTTGCTTGCATAATGCGCTGCTTGCATAACAAGCGCGAAAAGTGGGCAGTGGGGCGGGAAGTGATGATGATTTTCAAATAGAAGGCGATGATATTTGCATGCAATTTTGAGCATCAATCACATTTGTTACTGCATTCACTCGCTATGTGTGCACTGCTTTCTGAGTGTGTGTGTGTGTGTGTGTGTGTGTGTAGTGAATTTGTTCTACTTGTGGCAAGTGTAGGTGCTGTAGAACTTTCCCACAGCTGTTGGCAAAATATGCGGCTAAAAGGATTTTTAATGCACTAAGCCCGAGAAGCAAGAACGAAAAGCACACAAAAACACAAAATCACAAACACTCAAAAACCGAAAAACCACACCCTCTTCTTGTGCATGTGCATGTGTGTGTGTGTGTGTGTGTGTGAGTGTGTGTGTGTGTGTGTGTGTGTGTGTTAGTGTGTGTGAAAGCGTGTACTTATTGCTTAATCAAATAAATCAAGCAATCCACTTGACTGGCATTGTTTGGGTAACATTCTGAATGATTGACTGCATAAGTGTTTGACTGATTGCAATCCAGATTTCCATAGATGTATCTCTGAACGAAAGTGTTTGGACTTTCTGACAATTGGCAGTTATTGCAGTTTATTCAGTTTATTGAGTGAGCAACACAAATGTGGGCAAATTCTAAATTCAAGCTCTGAAAAGCTTGCATACATCTTTTTTTTGGGTTGTTAACAATCGAATTGCAATTTTTATATCTAAAAATTCTTTCACATCGAAATACCAAATACAAAATATGTGTTCACTTTTACCGTTAGGTCCAAATGGACCTTAAGGAGACGTCAATTTAACCATTTAACAAATTAAGAGTGCTTCGTTTTGCCTTTTAGATGTTTCTATATTTGCAATATTCCGATTTGCCGACAAAAATCAGCATTTGGCTTAAATTTCAATTGGTTTGACATACACAGAAATAACAAATCGGCCAGGTTGACTTGGCATTTGACAATATATGTTGCATGTTGAAAGAGTTGCAACCAGATCAATGACAACAATGCTGACCACAATGGCGACAAAAGCTACGTCCAAAGTTGCTTCATGGCCAGAACGAAGCAAAATGAGCCAATTCTGGCTTGAATGGGTATTCTGGTCTGGTCTAGGGATATGAAAATGCATTGCCTTACTTGCTGTTGATTTCAAGTAACTTTTACTCCTGCCACACTCTCGAGTTGGCGAGTTGCATCCACAGGAATGCACAGAATTTGGTTCATTAGTTCCAGAATATAAGCAATACTAATCTAATCAATACAGAGCAAGACTTGGAGACACCCTGCCAAAGTTAATCACATTCCAAAACAGAATTTAAGCACTTTGCTTTTTGGCGTGGGCAAAATACAAATACAAATTAATTTAAGAAAAATTATTTCGTATTTTATAAAATTATTTATTGTGCGTGGTAATTTTGTATTGTGCAAGTTGTCTGCCAGGGTATTTATTTATTTAGTTGTTGTCCCTTGTTGGGATTTTGTCAAATGTCATTTGAGCAGCTATTATTTTGAAGTCTGTGCTTCTTCCATTGGGTCGACTCATGCTTTGCTTGGCTAAGTCCCTGTCTGGTCATTCGATATGCCAAAAGTACAGCGCCTAATCCCGAGCATTGTGCAGAAGCCAGCCAATATCCTATGTATTAACTACACGAAAAACCAACCTGCCCCTCCCGGCACGTGTCTCCCTCCTTCTCTGTCTCTCTCTCTCTCACGCTCTCTATTTAATAAGCATATGCTGGCATTAATTATGAAATTAAAAATACTAAAAAATAACTAAAAATTCAAATAAATTCAAATTCAATGTATAACAAAAATAATGACAAATCAATTTTATGTTTCTATATAGTTGAAAGATAAGAAACAGTTGAATATTTGTAGTTGTACTTAAATGAAAATATTGCAACTGCCAAATGAATGGCTTGAAACATGCGCCAATCAATGTTTTAAATCCACATTGCAAACTGAAGTTTAACAAAAATTTAAATTTATGTGAAGTCAGATACTGAAAATATTGTCGCATCCATTTGCCTGAGCCTGTTGCGACACATCGCTCTGTGTGTGTGTGTGTGTGTGAGCTGAGTGTGCGATGTGCATTGATTGACTGTTAAGCTGGTAACGAGGCACCAACGACAGCATTTGCCCGTTGCTCGTTGCACGTTGCACGTTGCACGTTGCACACTTTACATATTATTTACATATTCCTACCCAGTAAATTGATCAAAGAGTATCTGCTAGTCTGATAGTCCTTCTCGACAACATCACCTTTACTGCTGCTGTTTACTTTATTGATTATGGATATCTGCATATTTTCACTGCAGTTTTCCTGCCGCGGGGCATGCCCCCCCCCCCCCCCCTGCTACACAGTCTCGCCCATTAATGTGGTTGGCATTTTTTTTTATTCTGTGCGAAATTTGTTGTGTGCCTTCTCAAGCGACCTTTGCATGATATGCAAAATATGATTTCATCATGCATATAATTCTGTATAATGTGTGTATATATGTGTGTGCATTTTGTTGGTATAGTTGTGTGTGTGTATTTTCTGCAGATTTATCTGTTGTTCCAGAATGTTGCCAACAAGCAAGTTAATGTAATTTCCCTCTCTCTCTCTGCTCTCTCTCTCCTTTCTTGGCTTCCCCTCTGTTGCATGCAAGGAGCAGCTAGGAATGTGTAATGAGTACCTGTAATTATGGTTTATGATTTATGGTTTATGGTCTTAAAAGTTTCGCTTCGTTGAAAAAATAACGGCAAATACTTCAGCAAGTGTTTTAAGCCAATTTAATTCTGACAAATTCGACTAATGCGCTTTGCCAAAGTGAGAAAAAAAAATATGAAAAACTGGCTGCTTTTATGTTATACTAGAATTTCTATATGCGAGACATAAAAACGCATAAAAGCATAAATTCACCGTTGCACTTAAAACGTGCGTGATTTTAATGCACTTAACGCGCATGTGTGTGTGAGAGTGTGTGTATGAAAGGGTTTGACCTCTGCTCGGATCCTTTGGCAGTGTGTGTGTGTGAGGTAATCTGGTTATTTTACTCGCTGCAGTCTGAGGTTCCAACAATTTTTAATGTGCCTTAATAGCCACCGCAAAGATGTTGACGCAGTTTGTGAGGTATCCAATCCCATCCTGTTGGTGTCTTTTAATTTATGGCATTTTAAATACAATTTACTTGGCTGCCCTACTTGTGCAGCGAGCAAAGTAAAAAAAAAGAAAGAAAAAAAAACAACACAATATAAATTGTATGGCAAAGACACATTCGCTCCTGCTGTGACTCACACATATATATATATATATATATATATATATATAGATCGAATAATAATATATGGCTTACATTTCTGGGTTATTGTGTTATTACGTTATAATGTGTGAATAACTCAAAATATAATATAATATATATCTTTTACAAGTGGGAAGATCGATGGAGGTATGTAAATTTAAAAATATTCTTCGGCCTGGTTGCACTTAAATAATAATCGATTTTTTTCAGCAAGACGTTTTTATCGAATAACTAATTTAATAAGCATTTACGATCAAAGTTTTGCCTGTTAGTGTGTATATAAGATTCTCAGATTTCTGTTGGAGGCTGACTGACAGATAAAATGATCGACTCAGCTTGTCATTTTCTATAAATATATTGATGTACTTTGCTGCAAAAACTTCAGCAATCAAAAGCTATCTTGAAGTAGTTGTGGCAAGAAGATGCAAACAAATGATTTGGCCTCAAGTGTTTTGTTGGCTGTTGGCGCAGCTGCCACATTGTTTTGGTCATGTTTATCCGACAGTTTGAGCTGCTTCCTATTTTGGCTGTGTTTGTTTGGTATTCCTGTTCCTGTTGTATTTATTATTATTGTTCGTTTCAACCAAGCCCAGAGCCGAAAATCGTTTGCTTATATTTGACTATGGTCTATCAGGGGAGAGACTCCACCCCTCTAAGTCCCTGGCCTGCTCGAATTGTTAATTTAGCTTATGGATTTTTCATTGTCGCTTTGATGCTGCTGCTGCTGCTGCTGCTGTGCCTGTCTGTATCAGAAATCATGTTTACTATTGCAGGAGAGAAACCAAAATTTCCGCATAAGAGTATGCTGCAGTTCTATTGTGGTTACCAGCAAATGTAATAATAGCAAATTGTTCGCTTTATTATTAGCTCATTTACTTCAAACACAATGCATCTGCAGGATACAGTTGTTTGCTATCAAATAGTTCAAAATCTGAAGCTGAACAATGGAGGAATCCACTCCAAAGTTGCAGTTCATTAAATATACTTTATCAAAATAAATGGTTACCAAAAAATTGTAAATATGTAAACCAAAAGTAGGCAAACGCTGATTTACAACTTATTCTAATTATTCATCCCTCAGCCAGTTGCATACATTTCCATAGTTTCATAATCCAAATCAAGTTGGGTGATGTGATTACTCGATAAGAACTAACCAAATTGGTAATATTTCAATACAAAATTCAATAGATGCCGTGGGTTCTTTGTTCAGTTCAACTTGCAGCGGTTGACACTTTGGAGCTTCGTCATCAACATTGCCAGTCCGGATTCAATATAAACAGTCAACATTCATTATTTTTTACAATATAGCAGCAGCAGCAACAAGAGCAATAGCAGCCCATTGTTGTCGTCCTTAGACTTTTAGTGTTTCACACACAACAGCTGCAACAACACGAACACCCTTAGTCCGCACCTGACTACCCCAACCCCCGACTGGACCACCGACACAAGTCCAACTGCCTCTCCTCTGGGCAGTCAACCAAGTGAAAAGCTATTGAAGCACAAGTAGCGAGCATGAGAAGAGTGCAGTTGGAAAAACGCTGCAAATAACAACCAGTTGAACTGAATGCCCAACGCTGCTGTACCCTCCACACTATTATGGACTCGGGCCAATATATATATATGTAAAACCATCTCTGTTCCCATGAAATATGCATTTTCTCACTTTTTTTTGTTACTTACTTTGTTTGATTCAACATGCATATTAATGTTGTCCTGACTTTCATAATCATATTCAGAAACTTAGAATTTAATCGCCATTTTTTGATTTTCTTGAATAAAATTAAATGCAATACGAGGTATTCATGTACCTGGAAGAAGACATTCAGTGGACAGTCTTCCGTTCAAAAATTGAAGTTGCTGTTCGTTGTCCATTTCAAGGCTTTTAGCTTTTAATCGCCGTCGCATTTACGCGGACAAAATATTCCGTTGCATAACTTGTGGCGCAGTTTGCAAGTTAAGCTCCTCTTCCATATCGTCTTCAATGCATCTCTCTGTGTGTGGATGTTCTTTTTTTTTTTGCTGGCCTTTGTCAGCGCCGGCACAATGGGACATAATTCATGCAAAGGGTCTGCTCAACGAGCGGATATCGTCAGTTGGCCTGATGCTGACAACTTGTTGGCGGTGCTTCCTCTCCAACAATCAGCTAACAACCAACTGCCAACAACCCAACCCCCTTCTGAACGGAAGTCGACTTGTATTGTCTTTGTGTGTAGCATAATAATAAGCATAATCTGAATTTCTGTAATTGTCATAGAAACTTTGGTCAAAGGGCTTTCAACAGATGAGCTCTTGATTGAATGCAAGCTTTGTGGGCACTGGAAGCGGACATTTAGTTGAAAACCTAGACAAAAAAGCGGTCAACTGCTTTCTTTAAAAAACAATTATTTCTATACAAAAAAATATATATTTACAAATATCTAAATCTGTATATATAAAAAGTCTTATTCTTTTCTTAAAGTAGCAAACCAAAATGTTATGTTTTAAAACTTTAACTTTAACTTGAAAAAACACTGAATTCTTTCAAAGGTATTTTCCACAAAAGTTGTAGATTTTCAGAAGAAAATTCCATAAGGGATCCTCCGTTGTTATATATTGAATATGTTCTAAATGCAAATTGCAAGTTTCAAAGTTTTGCGGAGTACTCCATAATTTAAATAATTGCGGAATTTGCTGTGGTGAATAGTAAATGAATTTATTGGCATTCCTGCATCATAGAATCATATAGTTATGAAGCATAATATTTTTAAGTGCAACAAAGAGACTTAAAGATTGGTAAATCCATTTAAAATGGACTTGGCGTTGCAATCTAATCTAAACTCTTCTGGAATTTGTTGCAACATTATTTCACATACAAAACTGCTGCAAACAATTCGACGGCAAAGCTTATATATTAGGTCAGTACATGGACGGAGTGTTAAGTAGGTCAACAATAGTGCAACAGACTCCAAATAAATAATATATATTGTTGCCAGCAACAAGAACTAAACTCAACTCAACTTGAGGCAAGTGCAACACGCGCCAAACGACTGTTTGAAAAAGGCCACTCAACAGTGGAATGTCGAAGAAGGTGCCAGGTTGTTGCGAGGTTGCAGTTGCCAGGCCAACAACACAAATGCTGCCACATGCCACTAAAGTGAGAGGCGAAGTACAACTGTTTTGTGGGTGCACACACACACACACACACACATACAAACACATCCTGACACATACACACACACACACACCCACACACAAATCGAAATGCACAAAGTTCGACGTTCAAGCATGGAGAAAGGTGGGCGGCGGTCAAGGGTCAGGGATGTGGACTAGGTTTCATTTGCAACAACTGATGAAATGCTTAAAAGCAGGAAAGCACAAAAAAAAAAAAATGAAAACAGCTCCCCAAATGCTGTTGCACCGTCCGGCTGGGGGAGAGGTGTGGCCGCATTCAAGTGTGCTTTTGATTACGGAAAAATGCACTCCAAAAAGTGGTACACACAAAATAACACAATACGAAACAAAAGGAACTCAGTGGCAGCACAGCAAATTGTGCAATCGACAAGAAGACCTTCACACATGCATTGACTGACTGCAACAAAAAGTTGCACAAATTATACGAAAGTGACGCCAGCTATGGATGATGGATGGCCAATTTCAATTCGTCATTTACAATAGAACAAAAGAAAAAATGTATTCCAATATAATACATATATTTTGTAACATCCTTGATAAGGACGAGCGTAAATTTCACACGCCTATTTCCAAAGTTTTTTCTCTACAATATCTTAGTAAATTAATGGGAACCCGGTTCATTAAACGGGTTGTGTGGTCTGCTTAGCTGCTGGGTGCAATTAAATTGGAAACCGGAAACACAATGGCCTTGGGGCGACCTTCCTGCAACAGTACCTCATAGTGATGATCGGCATGGAGCAGTGCACACGTCAGATTCCTCTGATGCTGTGTGATAATGGGTGTCAAGGAGACGCTCTCGCAGTTAATGTAGACGGCGGGCACGCGGAGCAGCAGCGCCATCTCATAGGCGGCTGCCATTTTGGGGCACCAGATGGCAGCGCTAACAAATGGCAGTGACTCCTTGGCGGTGAGCTCAGCCAGCTCCTGAGTGTGGCGAAATGTGTGCAGGGTCACCACAGTGCTGGGATGGTTGACACTAAAGTACCTTTGATCGAAATCGCAAACAAGGATAGGCGAACCCTCAACCATTGTGTTCTTGAGGCCAATGCCGTCTGGCTGCACCATGGACACCAGTTCGGCGCCCAAACACTCAATGCGGCGCAATGTCCTAGCGTAGAGGCCGTGACTCTTCACCTGGTGATGCATCTCCGACATGCCCTTGCGCACTTTCTCAATTAGTTGCTCCCTCAACGTTTCGTGCACGAAAACGGCTGCAATCAGTCCCCATCCGATGGGCTCGTACAATGTTCGCATGAGTGGTACAATCGCTGCATCCACGTTCCCATCCTGGCCCAAAATAATCATGCTTGGCTCAATCCAGCTCTTGTCGCTACCATCGCTCGGATACGGCGGCTGATGCCACGTATATCCCCCATGTGCCATAAGTGTGCTTAATTTTGCAAATGTCTCAAATTTTAGTTTCTTTCACTTTTAACTGAGATTTCGAATTGTGATTTGTGACAGGCTTTGCAAACTAATATTGTTGATAACAACTACAAAATACTCATCACCTTATATTGTATATATTAAATATTAATTTCAACAGTTCAGTTGAATATTCTAATTTAAATTAGTATCTATCGAAAGTACAAATATCTTAATGAAAAGTAAACATAATTTTAGAAACTCTTTGTTCAACCATCAAAGAACTGTAAATCACGGTATTCAGTTTAAGAAAAGCTTTAAGTTTGCTATACTTTTTTTGAAATACGCAAGAATTGCTTAAAAATATTGTCGGAAAGTTATTTCTATACTGTAACTAACAGCTGACTGGCTGACTTGTTTGTATTATCCAACACTGTTACTCGAAATAAGTAACCTGCTGCCAACACTTGTGACTCCAGCTGTTAGCGGTCATCCCGTTGATTGTCTGGCTGTTTGTCGCCCCTCTCAGATGGTTTCCCGGACTAATGATGCATTATCAGTGACACACCACAACAACACGACAACAATTGTCATGCCACATGCCACATGCCACTGGATTAAATGAAACGGCTATTTGCAACTGCCCCCCTTCAACGTGTTTTGTTTTTCACCTATCTAATGATTAAGTGAATACAAATTCCATGGCTGGGATTTTCCTGTGTTCACCTTAAATGTTCACCAAGAAATGTTTACTTTCGCATGCTTAACTTAAGTCTAAGTATTTGCGGAATTTATTGAAAATAGATTTGTTCTTTGATTCAAAACAATGGTACAATAAAAGATACACTAGGCTAAGCCCAACTACAAATTCTTTTTATCGATGCTACAACATTCCTCGCACATCACAAAAATGCAAAAGCTTTATTTATTTATTTATTTGAGATTTTTCTAGTCTTTTTTTTCCTACTTTCTTTGTTACCCTTGCAGAGACTATGTAACCCAAATGGTTAAGTCAGCGAGAAAGAGATGTTTGTCTGTGACTCAACCAACCCTTTGTTTATTTATTTATTCGCCAATATATGCATTTTCGATGAAACCTCTTTCAATCCGGAAGAGGTGGATTTGGACAGCAAGTATATTTGGTATTCGACGTGTGCTATTTTTGTTTGTTTGTTTGCATCCCTTAGTTGCTGATGTGCAGCAAACTGGATGCGGCATGAACTTCATAGGGTTTACTTTATTTCTTATCCGGTTTGTAGTTGAGGCTGCCCATTGCCTCGCTGCTTGTTCGCCGGAAGCGGATGCTTGATAAATGCGTTGTGTCATTTTTCATTCTCATGTTGCGCCATTGCCATGATAACTGTTGATAACAGGCAAACCAACCACAAAGCACTGTATCTGAATATGAATCCCCGTACCAAGATGGTGACATGCTCGGTTCGTTGGCTTTGTCCTTGTGCGCAATATTTTAATTTGGCTGTGTCCTGGCAGAAGCAATTTGCCAGCCACAAAAGCCAACTCAAAGCGGGATGCATCCTAAACCGCACTGCTTGCCCGGCTATCGTCATATTCAAGACCATCATTATGGGCAAGTTCTGGTGCAGTTGCTGCTATTCGGTTCGACATAATATAGTTGTTAATTTATGGACCGGATAAGCTGGTTCAGTTGTAAGTCGTTGTCGGTTGCATGGCAACTGCTGGCTCAGCGCCTTGGCCAACAGCAGAAGTCAATTTGTGAAAATTTGCCAAGGCTCATGGCTTGCGGCTCGTAAATCTTGGCGAATCTTTGGCACTGCCAGCATTGAGGCTGCTGGCCAGCAACAAATCGCCATTGATTGCCAGCCAAGTGCAACACTATATCTTAATGCCACAGGCCACACCCACCATCGTCCACTGGTCAGCAACATTAAATATTCATTTCCACAAATTTGTAGAAGTTGAAAAATGTACAGACTACGTTCAAAATCGCTCATCTAAGAACTGCACCGAGGATCTAACATCAACTGGCGCTTGCTGACAGATTGGAGTAATCGTTGCCGTTGCGTTGGCCAATCCCCATCCTGCTCCCAAGGCTGCACATGACTTTCGGTCGATTCGACTCCTTGGCCATTTGCTAGCGTGCCTATCGAAGTTTGTTCAGGCATCGAAGCCTGTATTTATGCAGTCAAACGTGCTTATCTGTTTGCCAACAAAAACCAGAAGCCTCAGCACAACACAACAGCCCCACACACACTCAACACCATCCCCCCCCCCACCACCATCGACACTTTGCCTTGCATACCTTGTGAAAATAATCAACAATAAGAAAAGGCAGCTGTAAAAGACACGCCCACTATTGCATAACCATGCAGACTATGCAAATTTAAATTTAATTAAGAATCGAAATAAATTAATTGCATACATTAAGTTTGGGCAAGTGTTATTTGATATTGTGTTGAAAAGTGTTTGAGTGATGAGATTGTTTAAATACTTTACTTATAGATGCAATACAAAAATTTGTATATAATTGAACTAATAAGATTTAATAATTTATTATTGGTCAGGAGAAAGTATCATCGATCCCATAAAATATATATATGCTTTTTCGTCTGTTCTTCAGTTAATTATGAGAGTAAAACGCTCTTTATTTTCTGCTCCTATTTAAATATATTGATTAGTAATTACAAAAAGCACAATCGGATAACAGGGAAAAAAATTGTACACTTAATTTAAATAAAGTCACTTAATTGTTCATTTATAATTCTTTTTATCATTGTGGATAATTTACTTGTAATTGCAACTCTGCTTTCCTCTCAGTCCAACAGTAATTTTCACGATGTAAAATGAAAGTCGTTTTCACAATGCTTTGCATATCTGCACAGCTGGAAATTAAAGCAACGCAACTGTTTTTTTCAAAAATAAAAAAAAACAGGCAGAAAACCTTCATTAAACAGCGTGACGATAACAGTTATTTATCTACTCAAACACACACACACACACACACACACAAACACACACGCACACATCTAAAGCAAACGATTTATATAAATTTAACATTCACCTGGGTCGCAAAGTTTCTCATTCGCTGATCAAAATTACTGCGTTGGCAAATCTGCACCTGTCCAGCCCCCTTTCAACCAACCCTCCTCCCTCGAGTCCCAACTCTTTTGGGAGCGTGTACGGCAACTGAAAAATTCATTAAGCTCGGGCAATAAATTCTTTAAATTGTTTTCCTGGCATTTTCCCTAACCCTAAATCCGCACAACTGTTGCTTCGACGTTGACGGCTATCAACTTTTACAGACTTAAAGAAATATTAGAGTCAAACAGGTCAAACGAATGTTGGTTAATTAAATTTGTTCAAAAGGAAGAAGCTCTAATACAAATTCAACTAAAATGATAGCATATAGATTATATTTTTTTTTTTTTTTTTTTTGGATATGCCATATCATTTGCCAAGTGAATTTCTTTGAACTCAGGCTGTTTATTATAAGGATTCCTTGAACGGATACATATGCAAATCCGTTTTCAATATACATTTTTGGTGAGGATTTAAAGCTTGTTTCTTGAGATTGTTTAGTGATACTTTTGAATGTAGCTCCTATCAATATATTCATTCCCCTTTTGCATTTGTCATACCTTGGCAAGCTGGGACAAATTGATTCTCAGTTTCTCAATAGGGGAGCAGCAGCTGCCGGTTAAAATGTGCTTAATTAGTGAAATGAACAAGACAGAACAGCTGGAGTTGCCAATTGCATCATTAATAAAAAAACGAAGAGATATTTATTTATATATATATATATAAAGAGAGAGATAGAAAGAGAGTGGTTTGTAGGGGGGGGGGGGGAGCGCTATCCATCCTATAGCTAATGAACTAAATAACCAGACTGTCAAGAACTTAACTAATGATTTTCATTTTCTTTTCTCTTTTCTTCCCACTCTCATTGCAGGTGTCCACGCTATCGATTTGTTTCATGTTGTAATTCGAGTACTTTCGGTAAGTATTAGTATGAAATGCGGGAAAAACTAATTTAATTTCAATCAGAGCAAGCAGCATTTTTAATATATATAGCAACGGGCAAAACGACCTTCAGTTTACCAGGTGCAAGCCATGCAGATAATTAAAAGGGGTCCAGTAGAAGAAGCTGAACATCTTAATCAGAAGCCTTGGACAGGTATCAGTTACCAATTACTACCAGATTCGTTATGTATGTACATTTGCCCAGAGCTTTGGCTTTAAGCCTGGCCATAAGCTGCGTTCGCATTCAAACGAACGATGGCTCTGTTCACCTCGGTAACATGACCATTTCCTTTACCTGTGCACCATGCACATTCATATTTACATATACAAAAAAAAAAAAAATAAATAAAATCAGCTTCAAACCGGATTCTTGCCCCATTGACCATGCTACACGACGGGCCATCCTTGCAGCAGCATTTGACATTTTACAGCTGCTCAGTAAAACTCGGACTCGGATTTGGACCGGGAACTAAAGCCAACAGAGGCAGTGCACTGCAGTGCTGTGCCGCAGGTGGCGCACAAATCCTGAAAACATGCAACGAGAAATCTCGCCTTGCCACGGTCAACTTGACTTCTGTGCCAGGCATGTGCACTTCCTTTGTTCTGCTGTCTCTCCGTCTGTTGCCATTCATTTCAGGATATGCTTTTCGTCAACGTTCAGTGAAACGAAATTGCCAATTTAACTGTGGAGGCAACGACTACGGCCACGACAAGAGGTGCCACAGATGATTTTCTGATTTGATAAGCATTCAATGAGCTCCTCTGCAACTGTCTCATGCAGCCCATAAACACTCGACATTCAATTTACTCTTAGTCTCTGAGTCATCTCAAAACTAGAATACTCAAACTAACTGATGGACTTCGTTGATGTTCAAATTATTGACATATTATTATAATAGGGAACTACTTTTAGGCTCTTGGATGTATCGCTGCTGTCTGCTCTGGCAGTGAAATCAAATATCACGCATAAGAACACAATTAGAAAAGCAAACTGCTGCATAATATTAGCCCAAAATCCTAATGTGAAATTCAACAACTAGCAACTGAATGAATAAATATGTTCAAGGAAATGAAAACCACACAAAATGCCAGCGAAATTAAAATAGTTTATTTTCTGTCTATATTGCTTTGACTCCTGCACATAGCCCACATTCAACTCAGAGCCTTACACTGTATATCAATAGCCAAATTTGTTGGCGCCATTATCTTCAGGTATTCCACTTTCTAGGCAATCAAATGCAGATACATATATATGTTTATATAGGGAGTGAGATAGTCTGAGGCAGAGAGAGAGAGAGAGAGAGAGAGAGAGAGACAGTTGATAAGTTTCTTGACTATCGCAACCCGAAACTGAATAAAAAAAATCTCATCAAGAATCGATTAGAGAAACAGCACCGCAAATGTTTGCAAAGTGGTGGAAAAGTGAAAAAAAAAACAATTTAGCTGGAATATTGGTTGAATTTTCTTTTTATGTTGTCACTGCTAAGGACTGAAGTATGCAGTTAATAAACAAGTTTTGTAGTGAACAGAATAACCAGGAATGGGCTTTGGCATCGGTATCGGTATCGTCATCATCATCGTTAGCGGGTAGCCAATTTGTGTAGAAAGCAGCAAGTGAAAATGCAATAAACATTGCCACAAAATGCAATTTCGGAAATTAAAAACAAAGTGGTGAATCATATATGCAAACTCATTTTTCCATCAACATCCACAGCTGATGTTCAAAACAGTTTAAAACTGAAAACATTTTCGCCTTTAGCATTTACAGCTAAAAATGCTATGGCAATATTAGAATTTATGCAGAGATGCGGACTATGACAGTTGTATAATTCTCGCTAGACAGCAACCCTTCGTAGCACTTAATATTTGAAATCAACCACCAAGCAGTCCTGAGCAGTCCTCCATTATCTCCATGCTCTATGTCCCAGTACTCTATGCGGATACCCAACTAAAGAAATATACAAAATATGAAAATCAACTGAGGCGATTCAAGCGATTTTCGTGCCAAGGACGAAATCCACAAGAGAGATGGTATAGCTGAGATAGCTGGACAAAATGGGACTGGTAGGATGGAAGAGCCCGGACCTTTAAATAAACCGTTTGACATCTGAGAGACACACACACACACTCACCCCCCGCGCACTCAACCCCCGCGCACACATCCCGATGGCTGGCGCTCAATTTGGAAAAGCAATAGTTTGGAGACCAGCAGCACGACAACTCAATTAAGCATGCACAATGCACACAAAATTTCACTTGCTGTTTACTCTTCCCCCCATTGCCACCATCCCTCACACACACACACACACACACACAGAGTCTTCAATCTTATAGAGAAATTTTCGGGTCTGCTGTGAATTTCAATGCACACTGCAGTCGCGCGTCAAATAAACGTGCAGAAATGGTAAACATATCATTTTGTTGTGTGGCCAAAGCTGGTGTGAGATAAATATTGCTTAAAATTGAAGTCACATAAAATACGTAGAAATACTTTCAATGATCTTTTTTTTTGTCTGTACGTGTAAGTTGGCTTTTTTTTTTTAGCTTACTTTCCAATATCGATTTTGCTCCGAAAACGCATTTCGTTCCAGTGTTGTCCAGTTTAGTCAACACACAGTTTTGAATAATAACATTATTGTCAAGTTTTGACCACACAGTTTTGTATGATAACTGTTTTTGTAAAAGTAATTATCGCAAAGAGTAATACGTTTTTTGTTTGTTTTTTGGAACTAGTATACAGGAAGCATTTTTCACTATTGTTTTTTAGATATATATCGCTAATTAAATAAGCCTTATGACTATGTCTACATATTTATTTTAACTGGGAAAATCAATGGAATTCGCAACTTAGTTTTTGATAAAATAAATTAAACTGTACAAATATTTTTTTTTTCCAAACTCACATTTTTTTTTGTTTGCTCTCTGCAATTTTGGAATATTTTATTATTGATAACGTTTGAATATTAAGCTTGATGGTTCGTTTGACCCTTCAATCTTTGGTTGATTTGCATAATGAAAGCAAAAAGTATTTGAAATATTTGCACAATAATTGTGTCTTTCAATTTTTGGTTAGCAATTTAAATTTTAACCTCTGGGTTAAAATTGATTTATTGGCGTCACGTATTCTTCATTGTTTACAGTAGTCTTTGACCTTTGTTGGACCCAACAATTCAGGTCGTTTATGCCACTCGTATTTGTCGAAAAATATTTGGCTGTGGAGCAATGAGTAAAAAGTCAGCAGGGGATGTGCCCCTGGGCAGGGGCCACAAGCTCTGACGCATAATCAATCAATGAAAATCGATTTGTTGTTCAGCGCAATCAACAAAGGGGCTGTCAAACCTTGGGTGGGGGGGGGGGGGGGGTTTGTGTGTGCGTGTGTGTGTAAATGGGATGGGCGGCATACATTTTGGATGAGTGACAAAAGTGTCCCATACAAAGCATATGTGTATGCGTGTATGTATGTGCATTAGGTCATATACCAACCCCCCCCCCCCCTCACACACACACACACACACACCAGCGCTTTCCACCTTTCTTTTATTTGTTCCGCCTCCCCTTGAGCCTATCCAGCTGATGAGATGACAACCCTCCAAACTTGCCTTAGCACTTAAATAGGTAGAGTCGTTGTCATCAATGTTCATCGTCTCTTGCCGTTCATTGAACTGACTTCAGTCAGCCACCTCGTTCTCATAATCAAATCGTTGTCTTGTGCTCTTATTTGGGGGTTGCTTGTATCCCACAGCCCTTAGCTTTGTCCCCTCACAATTATATTCGACCCACCCCCCGGCTTGTGTCACATTCCTAACTTTCCTTATGCTGTTCGCAGCCTATATGAGTCCATGGTACTTCGACTAATAATTTTCTCTATACTTCTTATTGTTATTTACAATATATTATCATAAAAATTAAAATATAGCCTTTGTCGTCCTATTGAGAGAATGGTTTTTTCATTTCTACTGTATATTTGCTTACAAACTTACGATCACATTACTATTTGGAAGGTAGTCAAATTTGCATAGCTCCAATAATATTTCTATGCTAATGATTATATCCAACGAATATAAAAATATATGTTTATATATTGCGAGCCATTAAAAAAACCATATTAGTGACGTTGCCGAGTTAATTCCTATTCTGATGTCAGATATTATGACGAAATGAAATGAAAAGAAAAATTTCGAATATTATAAAATTAGTTCGGCCTTCAAACAAATTGATTAATATCGAATAATATGTAAACATTTAATAAACCCCAATTTTTTTTAACTTAAATATGTGTTTGCCACTAGATTTGTATTTTATGTGTGATTTGATAAACACGACGGGGCAAATTCAAATCCAAGGCAAACCGACAA
This sequence comes from Drosophila demipolita, assembly GCA_035042405.1. NCBI lineage: Eukaryota > Metazoa > Arthropoda > Insecta > Diptera > Drosophilidae > Drosophila > Drosophila demipolita. Next base: position 669,262 of record JAWNLI010000047.1, on the reverse strand, counting down.
GTTGCGTGCGAGGCACATGACTCATCGGCAACCATTAAAATTTGCCAGGGACTGTATGTGGCAACCAGGCAACGGCAACCAGTCTATTAAGGTGACCAATTACCATTTGACTCAGTTGCCAGTATAATTGAGCTTTGTTGCTGTTGTTTTTGTTAGCTTGGCGCTAAACGTTTTGTGGTCTGGCGCTTGTCACCAAACGCCTCCCAGAAGCTTTGGTCACCTACCCCTAGGCAGTCACGCAGAGACAAAAAGAGACGTTTAGAGAGTGAAAGAGAAAGAGCAAGAGACAGAGAGAACGGAAAAGAGAGAGAGAGAGAGAGAGAGGGAGAGAGAACGATGTAAAGAATGAAACAACACCAACTGTTGCTGCTGAAAGGCAAATTGCATACATACATATTTATGTTCTGTTGCAATTTGTGTGTAGGTCTGTGTGGGTGTGTGTGAGTGTGTATGTGTGTGTTTGTGAATTGCCATCTAAATGGCAATAATCCCAGCTCATAAAGTATGCAACGGCTCGTTAGAGCAGTTAGCAGTCTGCGCTACAACAATTTTGCAGCCATCGTCAATCATTTATCAAGTTGCACGCTAAATGCCACTTGAAATTCATTTATTGTTTTAGGCCATCAAATTTTAAAGGTAAATTACTGAAAACCTTTTTCACAGATCGTCCAATAAGTCTAACATAGTAATTTTTATTTACTTGTATGACATTTTTTTTTTGTTTGTGCGCTGAAAACATAATTTACTTTGGTGGCATGTGCTTTTGTGGCATTGTTGAGTAGTTGTTTATGAGGGTATACGCACTAAATGTGGAATTGCTTTTAGCCGCATATAATGATCCGCAAACTTCCTTTCCCGGTCACGCACTTTTCAAGTCATTATTCAGATGCGCCACTCATGCTTGCCACACAAATCCGTTCACTTAAATTCAAATTGAGTTGGAAGTTTAATACTGGATTTGCTCAACTTGTTTGTTGTTGTGCATACAACATACAACAGCGTTGGTTGACATTTCGAGTGTGATTTTGTTGCCTCACTTGCCATGTACTGGCACTGCCCCAGCCCCTGTCCCTGCTCCTGCCCCAACTGCTTCGCCCACCAAAGCTTTGGCTTGGTCTTTGTTTCCTTCCTTTTCATTTGTTTTCATGTCGTGCAGTCTATTTTACTTACTTGGCTTCATTTTCGCTTTTGCATTGCTTTGGCACGCACGCAGCGAATGCCGAAGCTGACGTCGATGTCGACGTTGGCGCCTACGCCTACAGTTCGCCACATTTTGTGGCAAGCGGAAACGCATTACATACTCGGCAGTTTGACAACAGCAAGAGCAGCAGCATCAGTAGCAGCATCAGTAGCATCAACAACAGCGACAACATCGAGAAACTTATTGCGACAACAGCCGGAAACGGAAATAGAATAAAGTCTAGCTGATGTATTTACTAGTAGTCCTGCCTCACCCCAATGCGCCTCCGCTTGCCTCTTAGCTTTGCCAACTCGTTGGCGGTTTTGTTTTTACTGGCTTACCACTTGAGCTATTTATACCAATTCAGGACGACGCATCATCTAACATTTCATTAACTTTGAGTTTCAGTTTGAGTTTGAGTTTGAGTTTGAGTTTGAGTTTCATCTGCTCGGCTGCCCCACAACGGAAATCTCTGCAAAAGGTTTCACTTTGTTTAATTGAGCAGCCTACCGGTTTTATCAACTTGTTGCCAAGACATTTTATTATGCCTACGATATGCCACTAAATATATATGGTTAGCTAAAAGTAATCAATAGCAACTAGAAAAACTTTCTTTGATTTTCACTCATTCACTGGAAAAATGCTTGGCCCGAAACTTTTTATGGCTCCAAATTGATAGGCATACTGCAGAACAGAATGAGAGCCTAAATGCATTGCGTCATTTACATACACATATACACACATAAATATATATATAGAGTACATATGTACACAATTTCGATAGTATATGGTGTCTATGGGGCACTGGGCGTGTCTGTGGGCTGTAAGCTTTGTGCTAAAAAAGCATTTCAAAGGGGGGTGATAGCAAAGTAAAAAAAAAAAGACGAGAAAAACATTTTGCAAACAACAATTGGCCTAAAACATACAGCAAACACGCAGAGACGTGCTTCGAATGCCGTTCTAATGATTTACCGACAACAGCAATAGGACTGAATAATAACGGCATGGAGTGTGGCACAGACACCGGTAAACAATGCGTATATATTTTTTTCTGTGTGTGTGCACACTCGCAGATAATATCAGGAGCTTTGTATACAAATGAAGTACAAATATTCAGAGCAAAACTCATGCTTCATGCAGAGCAAATGCTCAATAATGTCATACTTTTTTTTCATAATTGCTTGGATTGCTTCGACCACGAATGCACAACTGTTCCTTATGGTAAATTATGTATGACGCTCAAAATCTGATGCTAATTACAAATACATACTAAATACATCCAAGCAAATTTGTCAGTCTGAACACTTTATTCTACTTACCATGATGATCCTTTTTGTATGGAATCATTAACTTCACAAATCAAATTTAATGCAATTTATATTTTTTTGACAGCCTTCTTATTTGGCTGATTTCTATCTCTTGGCGCTGTGGTAATACTGCTGAACTATTAAATTTAATTAAATTTACCATTTCAATATCGATAAAAAAAAGAGTTTTAATTTAATATTACAACCAGAAACTACAAAATGAAAACTTAATAAAGTTGAGCTTGTCGAATAACAAACATAAATTGATAATAATTTGAAACAAGCATCTCATAGAGCTGTTGTTATATATATATAGTCATGTTCAATATCAACAACCGACACGTTTGAGACATCAGACATTGTCGACTAGCAGCTAGAGGCATTAAATGCCAATTATAAGTTCTCAAAATCTCCAAAAATATATATCCTTCAGTTATAAAGCTCGACTCTGTTGTCTCAGTTAATGGTGAAAGTTTTTATTGGCTTAAGGCGCATTTTGAGTTTTAAGTTGATAGCTCTCAAACTTTTAATGTAGCTAAAGTGTGTGCGTCTGTGTGTGTGTGTGTGTGTGTGGATGATTGGGCGGTTCTTTTGTTTTTTACTTTGTTAACGGTACTGGCGTTGTCAGTTCATTACCAGTGGTGTTGCAGTTGCAGCTGCAACTCAATTTGAGCGCATGCTGTGTATAAAGTTTCAACTCGCACAATGTTTAGTTCGTATTTTGACTATATACAGCATATATATATATATATTTTTATTTATAAAAAAGTTTGGGTAATATTTAAGTAGAAATATGAGCGATATGTTTATTCACTTTAATTTTCAAGTGTGCATTCACTTAAATTTTTTGAAGAACAGCTAAAATGTTAAGAGTTAAAATGGCTAAGAGAAGAGAAATGAATAGTTAAATAAATGTGCATTTTTGTATTCTATATGAATGATTTTGGAATTTAAAGTGGCAAAGATAGCAGAGATGATTTCTTTAATATGTTTCTTATACATAGATATATCCTTGTTGTGATATTTAAAAATATTTGTAACATTCCTTCTCAATATTCGCTATATGCAAATGATTTGATGACCAATCAACCTAAGACCATTTTCATGTTTTGACTTGCCCAAATTGTTGGTTAAGATATCTGCCATCAATCGACATTTCAATTGCAGCCATGTTAACCCTTTTTTATATCGTTTTAAAAGCCTGCTGATTTCCATTTGGACAGGCGACACAGTTTTTCAGTTTTTCAGTTTGTTGTGAAACAACTCTCACAACAAAAACTGTCACAAAAACACACACAGATCTAATTCGCTTTCACTCTGCATTATGTCTCTTTAACTTTTACATTAACTTTTTATTTTGTTCTTCATCCCATTCCCGACAAGTGCTGCTGTTAGTGTCTGCTGCAGTTGATTTTCATTTCAGTCAAAATGGGTCTTAGCCTAAATTTTCAGCATTTTCACGCGTTGCACTCAAATCCTCTTACAGAGTAGCTAACCATAATTTACACCCACACCCACACCTCCCTCACACACATATTCTACCCATATTTGTGGTACATCCATTGTTGTAAATGAATCCATACGCACACCCTTCATGCACGAGTCAACATGACTGAGCACAATGAGAAAGTTGTGAGCGTTTCTAAAGCGTTTTCCAAATTTCTGCTGACAAAAAAAAAAAATACAGCAGCTTAAAATATTAGTGCAGCTGCCTGATAAAGTTAATTAAAGCAGAAAATGTGAAGCCCGTTAAGCGGCTAAGAACTTTATTGTTAAGATATGAGCATAAAATATTGTTTATACTCATTAAAATAATGCTTGCATATGTCTACATACATATATATATATATATATATATATATATATATATGTGTATGCATAATTATGCATATATGTACATATGCAAATAGGGCGATTGTTTTTCGATCTGTTCACTCGCATGCACGCTGCATTTTCATTATATGCGAAACCGCAATTTAGGTTGAAATAAATTACATGTTCCATTTTTCCAGAGTCCGACATGCAAACGCTAAAGTCACCCGCCAAATAGAGATGAGCAAGACTTTGATTTGCCAGACACAAGTCCAATCCTTGTAAATAGGACTATTTTTCAATTTGAAGTGAAGTTGTTCTTCTTGGAAAATACTACGGAACTTACTAGTTACTGCGGTTCCAACGAATTATTAGCAGTTATTATAGTTTAACTATGTTATTTTCAAATTCAGTTGTTTCGCATCGCAGTTTTATTAGCATATTAGCATTTTGCAAAATCCCCGATCTTCTCTGTTTTAAGTCTTACTTGTTATGTAGAAGCTAGTGTTATGTCAAGTTGAGTCGATGCACATCCCACATCCCAATTCACTCGTGCCTGCTCGTGTCACACAAGGAACGAATGCCAATTTTACCATCTCTAAACCCTAATTTATGGTGGGCCACCCTCGCGTGCAATTGACCGGCAGTCTGTATACAATTGATCTCTTTCGCGCAGTGTATTGAATTTCGTCTATTTGTCTCGCTCATTCGCTGAATATTTTTTTTTCTTTCTTTTTTTGCATAATTAATGTCATTACAGCCGTCCGTAAATCCGTCTGCCGCAACATTCTGCCATTGTCCTGCCGCAATATGACCGTATCGACGGCAACAGCTCCAAAATTCCACTTCCCCCCCGACACACACACACACCCAACTATTATGACAATTGACGTCGTGGACAGAGTGTGCCCCTTTGGGGTTATGTGCATGGGTTAGCCGGCTGTTACAACTGATTTTGATTTATTACCCTGGCCAGTAGCTTGACTACAGTTAGCGTTGCATGACCGAGGCTATAAACACTTTGAAATCCAATCTATGAGCACACATTAAGGAAAATGTTAAGTCTCAATCAAACAACTTAAGCATGGCTCATCAATGCTCTAAAGCAGTTTGAGACCTCAAAGCGCTTGACATCCGTATTAATATTATTATTTTTCATCTTCATATAATCCATTTGAAAATAATATTTTAACATTAATTTTAATAAATATTTATTACTCGCCCTGCGCAAGTCGAATTATTTGGGGGTAGTTTTGGTTTCATTGCACTGCAGTTGGCTGTGCATTTAAGTGGCCCAAAGTGAAATTAATATTAAATATTTAAAGAGTTATGCGATACGTCACTTAAGAAAGCATTAAGTTAATAGAACTCAAAGGAGACACCCACAGGCAGCCGCCACCAATAGGACATGCAGCTTGCACCTGCCTCGTGCTGAAATTAAAACTTAATTATGCATCTTCCAGGAATATTGGTGGCACCACAACGATGAAAATGAATTCTTGTTTGAGTTTTTTTTTCTTTCTTTTTTTTTTGTATATGTTATGTGCAGGTATTAAATATAAATACGTATTTTTTCTATTTAAATTATTTAAAAGTCAGTCATTTTTTTTCGCTGGAATTAGGTTTATTGTGTTTATTGTTCATTTGTGAGAGGCTTTCTTTTTATATTTACTATAAAGTATACATCTTAGTTATTGTTTGATGAAGGCAACCAAATGTAATTATGATCAGTAACATAATAATCACATTTATTGTCGTCCTTCCTCAAGCCTTTTTATCGTATTTATTTCGACGTTGGCAGGTTTTCTTGCAAGTCTCCTTGAGGCAATTCTGTCCATTATGCTCGAGACAAAGTCCCATTGAAGGTTAAACTCGCGATGCCGTCTTTGTAAATATATATTTTAAAATTTTTGTCCAATAGTAAAGATTATCTCTTGTCAATTGGAGTAGTACTTGGAGCTCTTGAATTTATATTAGGAATTGTCAAGTGTACTTTGTGGAACACTTTTCGTTAAACTTGTGAAATGATAAGCACACAATTTTACACACAAGGACGCCAAAAGTATAAGTTTTAATCAAAGTAGAGCAACTTTCAGCAAAGAACTTTCTTCAGTAACTTACTTAAAATTGTTATTTTATTATTGTATACTATAAGTTTGAATATACTTAAGAGTGTGATTTAGATAAATTTGGTGAAATCTTATTTAAGATATTTTCTGCAACTTATCATATTGAATGGCCGTGGTGGATTTTATTCTATAGGGTTGGTTGTACTCCATCTTACTCACAAGTTGTAAGCATGCCTGATGAAAAACAAAGCTACACTTAAAGCTACACTTAAAGCTTAAAGCTTAAAGCTGAGCTTATCAGCTCAAGTAAACTTGTTGACAACACATGACAAGCATCGGGTGATGATCTGACTGTACGCTTATATATTCTGATCCTGCTTCGATCTGGGCGGCGGTATGAGCCCAGCGAGAGTAGGGTCAATGCAACACACAGACATACACCCACACACACAAACACACACCCACTTACATCAGCACACAATCCGTGAACAATCCGTTCCCTTGTGCTGTCAGGAGCTGCTTAAGATAGAAAAAAAGGAAACACTCACACATACACATACACATGACAGTGACAGACAAACATCCCGGCAAAATGGCCAAAATGGCAACAGGCAGCTGCTGAGCGATGACAGACAGGGTAAAAGAGAAAAGAAAACGGCAAGAACGGATTTGAAGTGACAGATTGATGTAGATGCGAGAAATGCCTGGCGATGCAAGGCGACGTCTAGATGCGAAATGTGAAGATGAATGTAGTGGCAGATAGATGGCTTACAGTGCTGCTGCCACATAGATAGCACCGTTGTGAGAGTGGCGGTATGTCAGTGGTAAGGGGCTAACATGGACACGGGGCACCAAGCACCGAAAACCGAGTACCGAGCACCAAGCACCGAGCATCCAGAGCGCATAAATGTCAGGCAATGAAAATGTTTGCCCAGATAGCCGTGCTTTGTGTCGGAGCCGTTAACAAAATGTTTGGCTGCCATTCCAGTTGGTTGTCCTTGATGTTATACCTTGTTAGCTGTTGTGTTGGTTTTTGGGTCTGCCAGCCACCCCTCACACCCCACCCGATTTCCCCCTTAATCTAACCTAAGGCCAAGCGAAGCGTGCTCCACACACAAACACTCCGTTCACTCTCCCTTGCTCCAGAAACGAAAACATATTTTCCATATGAGTGCACAAAGCGTTGCGAGATGCACAACAACAAATACAACAACAAAAACGACAACAACAACAACACTGTCATGGCTTAGTCAAGGCTACATATGCAAATATACAAATGTACTAATATATACCCATTCAAATGGGACTGATGATGTTGGGTGCACATCCACAGCATATATTAGGAAACAACATCTGACACCATATAGACCCCATTAGAGATTTTTGAGACTATCATATTTAAAATTTATAATTTTGTCTTATCTCAAGAATACACTTCTTATTTATTTATTCATTAAATAATTGTAATGCTTCTAATAGATTAATACACACAATATAAATCAAATAATTTCTTTTATTCATCCTTGATATATTAAAATTGGGCATGAATCACAGAAGTTAATTCAGAACGAAATTAAAAAGTGTATAGAATGTTGTATGTATAAGCAATATCAAAGATATGTTAGCGCTAGGTTAGAGGATATATCTTAGTCAGGCAGTCACGTTTTGTTGTTAATCTTTTTGCAAATTTTTGGATTCAGTGTTGAATAATATATTCGAAGCCCAATGCACAAGGGCTTCGCAGCGAATGCATAACGCATAGGACTCAAAAATGGAGCAAATGACAGAAAAGGAATCCTTGGTGGGTTGTGTTTCTTATTAGTCAATCCATGAGCTCTATTGTGTATATAAAGCCGCCTATGCTCGAATCTGCAAGTAATTGAATTATAATACTTTATAAAATACCTTTCCATATATGATTCTAATTAATAGATGGTATGTTCTTAAATGTCATCCATATCAATATTCCAAAAGGTTTTTGGTTACGGGTTCTACTTGTGACTTTAGAAATTATAAAAGGATCGCAATAAAATATGATACACCTGCGATTTACAATATAAAGAATCAACTCAACAACAACAATTGATTGGCCACTTTGTTTACTTAGTTACTTTATTTATTGCTGTTTTTGCGAGTGTTTAAGGCACCCTTTTTACGCAACACAAACAATTAATTTCATCAGTGAGCCTAACAACAGCAATTTGCGTTGTCTCAGCAGCCAATAACATGGCAGCAACGGACAAAGGCAACAGCAGCAACAGCAACAGCAGCAACAGCGGCAGCAGCAACAGCAGCAGCAGTTTTTGTGACAGAACTCGTTACTGTCAGAGTTTATTCGAACATGACAAAGGTTGACACTGCGCCTGAATTTATTAAAACAACCGCCAGCTGGCCGTGAAAATGACAAGAAGAGAAAAAGGGGAAAAGCGCTGTTTGCCACATCAACATACTCTTTTGAACAACAATCGCCATTATTAAAAGCGGTTTTCCCATCTACTACATTCTTTATGTCCGTCTCTCTTCTTTTGCAGTTTATTGGCAACAATAATGGTCAGCACAACATTGACAACATTGGCTGCTGGACACACAACTAGTAGCAGTAATCATCATCACCATCATCAGCAGCAGCAGCAGCAGCAGCAGCTGCCGCAGCAGCCACACGGTAGCAACAGCAATAATAGCAGCTACCAACGTCTGCAGTCATCCGCTACAACAGCAGCAGCAACAGCCGCTCAGCAGCGTAATTATTACGCGCTCAACGGTTTGGAGAGCGATTGTGACAGCAGCAACTCCAAGACTAACAGCAACAGTTATCAGCAACAGCAGCAGCCGCTGAACCTATCGCAAGCGGTGCTTTCACCATCACCACCGCTTAACGAACAGATAAATCTGCTCTTTCCCAAGTGCCGTCCCAAGCAGCAGCAGCAGCAGCAGCAACAGCAGCAGCAACATCAACAGCAACATCAACAGCAGCAATTCCAGCAGGAGCAGCCGTCGCACAGCAGCAACAGCAACAGCAGCCGACAGCATCATGAAGCCATTGATGATGTAAATCTCAACAGTAGCAGCATTGTCACAGCACCAACAATTGGTGTTGCAGAGACAACTGGGAACAGCAGCAGCTTATCCACTGCCACGCCCAGCTATTATAAGAGTGTTAATATTATAACACAATCACCGCCACCGCATTCGGTGTCGTCGCATTCCTCGGAATCGCTGTCCTCAGTCACGCCACGCATATCGACAAATCCATTTCTGTGCTCACCGCTGTCACCACCAACACCACCATCGCCGCCAGCACACGACTCACGAGCACTGACCGCAGACGACGTCGATACGGATATTGACGCAATTGTCTTGGCCGAGGACAACGACGACGAATTACGGCAGCAGCATCAGGAGCTGGAGCTACTTGAGGAGACGGTGCCACAGACGGCGTATCCAGCATCCTTCTATTACCATACGAGCGAGAGCCGGCCACGTGGCCACAGCTATATGGATATGCCGCGCAAACGCAACAGTGCCATATCAGCAGCAGGCAGGCAGCAGCATCATCATCATCAGCAGCAGCAGCAACAGCAGCATCAGCAGCCTCAGCAACATTACGCGCTTCTCAACGGCAAAAGCAACACAACCACCAACAATCTTGGCAACGGTAGTCAGAATCCCTTTATTAAGGAGAACTATTGGGAGGCAGCGACACCAAATGCCAGCACATTGCTCCACTCACCCACAGAGCAACAGCAGCAACAACAGCAGCAACAAAAGCAGCTACAACAGCATCAGCAGCAAGAGCAACAACATATGCATGCTTCAGCGAGACGAGCCTATCATCAACAGTTGGCACCACAACTGTACAGCATAGCACAACGGCATAACCAAGCCCAACCCCAATCCCTTCAAGCTCCGCATGTGCTGCGCGTGGGTCGCAGTCCAGTGAATCACAACTACTCTTCGCAACAACAGTCGTCGACTGTGGGCACCGATCCGTGTGCTGAGGGTCTGACACCATTGGCTAGTCATTATTTGTATGGCAGCAAGCCTTCGTCGGATCAGCAAGTGGCTGACTGGGAGCCACGTGATCAGCGAAAGCAGCGGCTGCGCGAAGATCGAGAAAGGGGTCGAGATCTGGAGCGAGGGCGGGACAGAGATCGGGAACGGGAGCACCTGTTGCTGGACCAGCAACAGCAACAACAACAACAACAGCAACAGCAACAGCAACAGCATATACAACTGCAGCAGGATGTATATCCGGCAAGCGATAACCTCCTGAGCCACCTGTCAGTGGGACAACAGCAGCGCAAGCGTCACGGCAATGGTGACGATCGAACTCATCGGCTAATTAATAACAGCGTCAATGAGTCATCGACGGGCGGATATGCAGCAGCAGATCCAGCCGAAAGTTGGCAACGTAAGTCGACGAAAAATATATGCTGTAATAGAAATAAGTAATAAGCGATAATTTTCGAGAAAACTCTCTGCATTTTATAGATCGTTCACATGCACAAATTTACATAAGCTTTTGTGCTTTTCACGCTACTCTGAAAGAGAGCTTTACACACACGCAAGATTTATCGATATTTGTGTTATCGGCACTGATTTAATTAGAGTGGCCACATTAGGTATGCAAGTTTTAAAGGCTATTGAAGAAATCACAGCTGTTGCAAGCCAATATTATCTATTGTTTATTGTGGTATCAAATCAGTTAGACAGGTGGTAGCTATGTAAAAGCAACAATTAATAACGCAATCTGATTTGGATTCTGTTTCTGGTGAACTAATAAACACTCTGCGCAATTTTACAGATCTGCGCGTGACGACCCAGTCGAATGCTCTGACCACGGATGAGAACAAGTGCAGTCAACAGCAGCTGACGACCACTGACAAGGCACAATGTCGTTCCCATTTAATGCTAGAGCCGCACACACGCCGCTTGCTGGATGATGTGGCGCTCTATAGAGAGCACAAGCTGGACACCTGGCAGCTGGAGCGTAACTATACGCTGGCCGCAGAGTCGCGTCATGGCATCATTGGTATGTGATAATTGGTTTAGCTTCTTTATCGAGTTTTCTCACTCAATTTAATTACAGAATACGAGGGTTCACCACGGCGCATTGGCGTCGCTGCCAGTAGCAGCAGTCCAGCAGAGGACGAAAATGAACCACCAGTTGACACAGCAGCAGCAACAGCAACAGCAGGCGTAGCAGCAACAACAGTTGATGCTCCCGCAAAGATTGCCCTGTCACCATTGGGCTGCAATACGCCTGCGGCTAGCTCGTTGCAAAAGACGGCGGCTCGTGCAGCATTTGCCGCACTTGCCCAATGCCAGCAGTCGCAACAACAGCAGGCTCCGGCGTATCCTGTGCGTCCAGGCTTTCCACAGGTATATCAAATTTTGTTTTTCCTATTTCATAAATTTTGGTTTTTCTGGGTTACCCGTAACTTTGTAAGGACTGCTGAACCATTTCATATTTTAATATGTCCTGTTGTATTATCTGGTGTTATATATTTTACATTTCATGCTTATTTTTGAAGTTTTATATTTGGAAAATATACAGACATGATTTATATATATATATACATATAAATATCATATAACGAATATCCAGCTTACCACATTGAGAACTGATTTATTGATTCATTCCGCACTCCACAGCGAATTATTTCGCCACCGCGGGAGCTACGCAGTGGCTCTCCAATGCAGCAACAGCAGCTGCAACACTACAACAATGGCAGCCACCATAGCAATAACAACAACATTAAGCCAGCCTGCAGCGACAACAATGCGGAGGATACCAGCAATGATGTCTCGGAAATTGGCACCATATCCGATCTGACCACGCCCGAGGCCATCATTACGGCCACGTCGAATGAGTTGACGAACTGTGCGGCTGATACTCCGCCTCCGACAGGAGCAGCAGCAGTAACGTTTGCAACAGTTGCAAATACAACAGCAGCAGCAGCAACAACAACAATTGCTGCCAGCACTTCGACAGTGGGCACTGCCCTAGCTCCAGGCCCATTGAGTCTGCCGACCAAATCCTCGACATTTGATTACCTCTACGAATTTTCTGAGACGCGCAAAGTGCTGGAGGAGTTCTTTAAGTGTCCATCAAATGACGAACAACCCATCATGGAAAATGGCAGCGACGTCGACAGCATTGTAAATTAAATATTTTATACTCTTGGGTGGAGTCAGTGAGAATAATACAGCGTATTACATCTGACCAGTTTGCTACTTACTAGGGTGGTCTAAATGTAAAACATGCTCCATATAAGGAATACATATTTAAAAAATTGGAAGAAACCTTCTTGTAGAATTCCTATGATAGCCAAACGGCCACACACTGATATGTCGTAATCAATTGACAGCTCATTGTGATCAAGAAAATATATTCAAGAAGAAAATCTAAGTTTCTTTGAATTTCACTTCAGTTTTTTGAGCTTAAGTTAAAACCATATTACATAGTCGGTCGTTAGTCAAACTTCTCTGAAAGCATTTAATTTGAAATCATGTTCTTACTTTTAATTCTTAAAACTCACTTAAGGCACAGATTTAACCATCTTAATCGATTGCAGGACATACAGTACGAGTTCCACAGCAACCTAGAACGTGATGAGGTAGAGCTGGACGAGGAAGAGGAGGAAGACGAAGACGAAAACGATGAGGTCGACGACGAAGATGAGCCCATTGAGCAGGACTACCGCCAGCAACAGCTGCTGTTGCAACAGCCACCAGCATTGGAGCGTCACGTCTACGGCACTTACACTCAGCCGCAGCAGATGCAGCTGGAAGCCCAACTGCAGTCACGTCCGGCACAGTTACCGCGCCATTATAGCGAAAGTCCGCTGATGCGCGACTTTGACTTCTTCTTGGACTCAGCCAGCCGCAGCAGCGGCGAGCGAGAGGGTGAACAGGATGGGCTCAATCACAATCAGCTACTGAGCACCGGCAGCGGCAGCGGATTGGGACAAAGCGTTGGCCAAAGCAATGGTGGCGCTATAACTGGCCATAATTATCGCTACTCGCCGGAGACAACCGACTACGATTCCAACTGCGGTGATCTTGACAGTGAGTAGTAGTTGGCAATATTAATCCAATTGGATCTTATCTAGCTAATATTTTTATCCATTAACAGGCCTCTCCGGCGAGATGAATGGTGGCGTGTCGACTTCCTGTTCAAATTACGCCAAGTACTATGCCTCAGCTATGCCCGTTCTCGAAGATGGCCTCTCCTCGGGTCACACCAGCGATACCGAGAATAATAATAACAACAAGAACCTACAACAGATTGCAGCTCAGCTCGATCCGAGCCAGTTGCAGGTATTGAGCCAGGGTCAGAGTCAAAGTCAGGGACAGGGCCAGTGTCAGGGTCTGGGTCAGGGTAATCTCAGCGCAAGCACCAGCATCGGTGGTGGCATCTCCATGCTAATGGACATGAAACGCATCTCAACTAACAACAGTCTAAACAGTATGCACAATCTGACTGCATCCACAACGGACAGCAACGGAGTCGGCCACCAGCTCAACCATACGAGCCCAAGCAATATCCTGCTAAAGCTTCAGCATCAACAGCAACAACAACAACAACAGCAACCACAGCAACGGGAATTGCTCGGACAGAGTCCCAGCAGCAACAGCAACAGCAAAGTGTTCAAAAACATAGATCCAGAGTTGGATTCCCTTTACTCCATCAGTAAGTAAAGTCTTATAAAAAAAAAAAAAAATTGTTATGGGGCTTTAATCTATTTAAAACTGATTGAAATGTTTTAGCTAATCTTTACTGTGTAATTTGAAGGATTTGCTTCCTTCGTCACAATTTCAGCATTTTTCCAAAAATATGTGAATTGTAATTGCTGATTGTAGCACACTAGTTGCTTCACTCAGATCATTTATATACACTTTTATATATACTCAATCTCGAGTCGATAAAGATATAGTTAGAGACTGATGGGGCAAGTCTCTTAAAGAAAAGAATCATCTACAAACCTGTGAAATTAAAAGTTGATAGACATCAATTTCCCTTTTTGCGATTAGCCGGGTTAAAAAATTTTATGATCGGAGATTTCGACTTGACCTTTTACATAAAACATATCAAACATAATCACAATCACTACTTACTCCGCAGGTGTTTTCCACCGTCCGGACATGGCGCAAATGACCCCACCGCCGCCAGCGCCGGCGCCACATCGCAAGCCCAACTGCAGCGGTGATGTTGATCTGCTGCAGTCTGCCGACCGCTTGACAGGCAGCAAGCACACGCCGATTAGTTCGTCGCTGCAGCGCACTTCCCCCACCGCCTGCATTGGCGTCCCAAAGTCGAGGAGCGCTGGCAGCAACTGCAGCAGCAGCAACGGTCTTGTTGGTGGCCTGGTGGTAGGCGGTGGTCCACCGCCTCCGCCAATACCCGAGCGCAGCAGCACACAGCCAATACAGACGCAGCGCTCACCATCGCCTGTGATGAACTCGCCTGTGTGGCTGTCACGGCATTTGGATGGCGGCGCTGGCAAGGCACTGCTCGAGTCGAGCTCGGACAACCACTCAAAGAACCACAGCGCCGACGAGGAAGATGTGGACACCGACCTCGAGACAGATCGTCTGCTGGGCCATCAGCGTCTCGACGATCAGGGCTATTACGATGAGAACAAAAGCTGGGATCGCAAGCCACGCACTTCGCTGCTGTCCAAGATCTCGCCCAAGCAGCAGCAAATGTCCAGCACGAAGTCGCGTAACGGTTACAATGCGCTGCTCAGCTCTACGCCCGAACTGCCGCCGCCGCCCATTCCGCCCAAGAGCTCGACGAGCCTGAGTGGCTCCGCAGCTGGCAAGCTACTGGACTTGGTCAGCGGTACTGGAGCCGCACAGAGAAGCCATTCGCGGAGCTCCTCAGAGCACAGCGACAAGTCACCATCGAAAGCGCCCAGTGCCAGTCTGGATATATGTGGCATGACAGCAGCCAGTGCTGCTGACGTTGTCGCTTCCGCTGTGGTGGCAGCTGCTTTGCCTGCACTGGGCACACCCAACAATGGCGGTGAGGGCTCAGAGGGCTCTGTGCCGGGCGTTAATAAATTGGATGTGGAAAATGATGGGGGCATCAATGGAATTGTGGGTGTTGCCAGCGGCAATGTGGTTACCAACACCAATGGCACCAGCAACGGAAGCAACAACAACAACAACAACAACAATGATGCCATCGGAAGCAACAACAGCAGCGGCAGCGGGGCAGGCAGCAACAGCAACAGCGGCGAGAAAAAAGTGAAAAAGAGTAAGAGCAAAGAAGGTAAATGCTTTGGGTTTATCCTTCGCTCAATTGTTGCAATTTTAGTGCCATTAATATAATCCCACTTGAAATGTATATTAATTTAAAAGATATATATATATATATTTATATATATATATATATATATATATATATATATATATGTCGTTTGTTGTTATCGTCGCTGCTAATACTCCTTATAGACTATTCCCAGTGTCCGTCTGTTCGCCTGTTGATATCTGATAAATCCAAAGTCTGAAATATTGGAATAAATGTATTGTATATATCCGTCTCTTAGAGAAAGTGCTGCAATTTGAGTACATCTTACAGCTTAAAAGATACTGTTGCTATAAAGTTAAGTTCCCGATTTTATTATAATGTACTGTTTAAAAGGGAATTTTAGCTTACATTTATTTGAGCCATCTTCGCAGTCCTATTAGTTTTAGTGACTTGTCAAAGTGTAAAGAGTAGGCTAGACAAATAGTATTAGTAGTATAATTAATTATTACATTTACTTATATCTTTTTTTTATGTAAATATATTTATTTAGATTTGTTTTGTAACTTGTAGATTCTAGAAGGTATTTTACAGGTTCATAAAAAGTCTTGGAGATCGAAGTGCGCTTCTAACTAGCATTGGGTTATGTGGTAGATTATTCCGAAATCAACCAGGCCAAATAATAAATTATTTACCACTCTTATAGAAATGGAATGTAGTTTGTTCTAGTTGTTGTTTGGAAAAATAGTTGTAAATTGTGGTTAACAAAAAGCAGCAGACGCCGCAATGTGAAATTGAAAAGAAAAAAATAAAATAATGTAAAAATTGGCCTTGGCATGCCGAAGCCGGAATACCCTTGCAGGAAGGCATTGCATATATTAAATATATATATATAAAAAATTGCAAATTTATTGCAAATCAAAGTGGGGAGAACGGGGTTAAAAATATGTATATATTTAAAGCATTCCCCCATATGTATATATATACATATATATTTATATAAATGATTTCTGTACTCCTGCAGGCGTATATATACTATACTGAACGATTTGATACTTACGTATATGGTTTGCAAGGCAAATCAAAAATAGTAAATGTGAATAAATTTGCTAATCGTATCTATATATTTATATATGTACTTATACCAATATGTATTTTCTATATTCTTTCGCATATTTTATTGACAAATTTGCGTTTATTGCATGCCTCGTTCGTTCATTTTACTGTGTCTGTGTGTGTGTAAAATACTTTGTAAGATACATTTTCAATATGTAGCATTAACTAAGTAAAAAAAAACAAACAGTAACAATATTAAAATAACAACATTAGTCAGACACTGACACACTTACAACAAAGCAAAGAAGTTTGAGGATAACCGTTAATATCTATAAATGAGTGAATACCAAATTCATTGGATGTGACAAACTATAAATAATATAAACTATTTAAGTATTTACACTCTCGTAGATATTCATGGTACACCTTGCTGCTTGCAACTGTCAACACACATAACTGACACATAACAATTACTTATACATGCACATACATATACCCAAAATATACGAAAACACTTACAAATTGATCTTATCACTTGCTCAGTTATTAATCGATTTTCTGTATTTTACCAACCAATTCGAACAAAAATTATATAATGAACATCCAGGCGGCGCAGTGCTCATCGAAGGCGTTCTATTTCGGGCTAAATACTTGGGATCCACGCAGCTGGTCTGCGAGGGTCAACCCACCAAATCCACACGCATGATGCAAGCCGAGGAGGCCGTGTCACGCATCAAGGTAAAGTTGAAAAACAATTTGCCTATCACTCAATTCGTATAGCTAAAAGTACTTAAATGCCTTATAATTTTGAATTATAGATTTAAATTTACTAAATCAAAAACATGCATTAAGTATAGTTTCAATTAACATATAATTAAACTCCAATTGAACAACTTTTAGTTGTAATATAATAAATAAATGTTACCTTCCCCTTTAGCTAATGTCAACCGCATCTTGATATCATTAATTCAACAAACAAACTATTAATTAAATTTTAATAGCAAAATTTATCCATTCCATTCCTTTATTTTTTGTGATATTACTGTCCGTCCTTGAAAGCACCCGATACACTTTAAAGTTAGGGACTTAAAACTTGGGGCCAAGATCGATAAACATTGATTATTGCAAATCGTTAGAACCACATATTTCCCATAATATTGAAGCTAAAGTCATCAAACTGTATATGACTGTGAATACCCTTCAACGATCGGGAAATACTTGCCTCACCTACCTCAGCAGCTAGAAATCATGAAAACCCTCATCCTTCACAATTTTAGTGTTAGGTCACATAATTTATAAGCTACACTTGAAATTATGTAAAGGTTGGGACAAGTACGTCCAGTGCCTCTCCACACCCATAAGGAGGTTATTTACATCGAGTTATTAGCTAAAATATATCACTGGCATCAGAGTCGGATATGCTCGACTTTAATATGCCTGACTTGTTCCTAAAATACAGTTTTTATTTTACGCTAACACAGTTTATTATCTTTATTTGCTTATTTTATTTTACATAAAATAATTTAAGCTTTTTGGTTTACAACAATAATGCTTCTCGTTCACTCGAAAGTAATTTCATGCTTTAATTAAGAAAAGTTATTAAATACTTATTTTGTATACTTGGATAATTATCGTTTTTGGAATTGAGAGCTACACTTTTGCAATCTATATCTACTTTCGCTACTAGATATTCACACATATGTTTTTTGACAATGAAAACTCATGCAAATTTTGTTTATATATTTTCATGCATCAACTTGTTGCCATCTACATAAACTCAACAAATGCTCTGCTCCGTTAATCGAATCCACATATCGCCATGACAAAAAAAAAACAAAAAAAAACCAAAAAAAAAAACAAAAACTAAAACGAACAAAACACACAATTGATAAATACAAATTGTATGACATAGGCCCTGGTAAGTAGAACCTAGCAAATACAATAAATCTAATCGGAAATTGTATCTGATTTACCCCAAATTTTGTGTTCTTTTTTTGTTTGGTTGCCTGCAATAAGCTTGAAGTTATCTAAATTAAATAACAACATTAGCGATTATATATGAGAAACATACTAACTCATAAAATGGTCTTTTGCAGGCACCGGATGGCGATGTGCAGCCAAGCACGGAAGTAGATCTCTTCATATCGACGGAGAAGATAATGGTGCTGAATACCGATCTGAAGGAGATAATGATGGATCATGCGCTGCGCACCATCTCCTATATAGCAGACATCGGTGATCTGGTGGTGCTGATGGCGCGTCGTCGTTTCGTGCCCCAGGACATTGATGATGCTCCAAAACCGAATCGTACACCAAAGATGATCTGTCATGTGTTTGAGAGCGATGAGGCTCAGTTTATAGCACAGTCGATTGGCCAGGCCTTTCAGGTGGCATACATGGAATTCCTGAAGGCCAATGGCATTGAGGATCATCGCTTTGTCAAGGAGATGGACTACCAGGAGGTGCTCAACAGCCAGGAAATATTCGGCGATGAGCTCGAGATCTTTGCCAAGAAGGAGCTGCAAAAGGAGGTTGTTGTGCCCAAGGCCAAGGGTGAAATACTCGGCGTTGTCATTGTCGAGAGCGGCTGGGGTTCAATGCTGCCAACCGTCGTCATTGCGAATCTGATGAGTTCTGGGGCAGCTGCGCGTTGCGGTCAATTGAATATTGGCGATCAGCTGATAGCCATTAATGGACTAAGCCTCGTTGGTCTGCCGCTCTCCACCTGTCAGACGTACATCAAGAACACTAAGAACCAGACCGTTGTCAAATTTACAGTGGTGCCCTGTGCCCCCGTCGTCGAGGTCAAGATCAAGAGACCAGAAACCAAATATCAGCTGGGATTCAGCGTCCAAAATGGCGTGGTGAGTGTCCAAATGCACAGCCTAAGCAGTAAGAGCTAAGAATCTGAATTTTCACAAATATAGTTGCAGATTGAATTTAGAAACCGATTCAGAAAATCGCTATAACATTATTCATAGTTTTCCTGATTCTATAAGCAGTTTCAAAACGTATGAAATATATTTTCTGATATTAGACGCACTTCAAAAAATAGCCCAAATTTGTAAACCCGTGCAAAAAGCATATTTTTTAATCATATGCCCTTTCAATGTGTCTCTTTCAGATCTGCAGCTTGTTGCGCGGCGGTATTGCGGAGCGGGGCGGCGTTCGGGTTGGTCATCGCATCATTGAGATTAATAACCAAAGCGTGGTGGCTGTGCCGCACGAGAAGATCGTCAATTTGCTGGCCACATCGGTGGGCGAGGTGAGTGTACACGGCTTCCGACTACTAATCAGAATCCAACATCTAATCTGGCCCTTTTCTCTTCACAGATACTCATGAAAACGATGCCTACGTCAATGTTTCGCTTGTTAACTGGCCAGGAGAATCCCATTTATATTTAAGAGAGAAAGAGAAAGAGAGGAGAAGCGCATGCATATTAGACAGATTTCTAATGATATAGTATATATGTAATTGCATATACATATATACATATATATATATATATATACATCTATATTTACGTACATATATATATATATATATACATGTGAATATTTATTCATATATGCATATGTGTATAGTCTTAGGTTGATATAACGCTGATACTTATATAATGCTTAGACAACGTTCTCATTTAGCTATCGATTGTGTTTATTTTTGTTGTTTTTTTTGTCTTTTTTTGAGTACAGTAGAATAAAGTTATAACAGATCGAAAAAGAGAGAATATAAATCAGTATGTGGAAGCTATGACAAATAACAAGCGTAAACCTTTTGTTCCAATACGTAAACTGATACCAAAAAAATATAAAATAAATAATAAGAAACAAAATTACAGATCGATAACAAAAACATATACAAAAAAAATATTAAGAAAATGAAATGAGTTGAATGAAAATTGCACGCCTTTTTGCAAAGCTTAGTACTAATAGTTAATAATGAGCAGGGAGAGCACTGCGATTGTTCGGGTAAAATAAATAAATATATATATACATATATATATACATATATATATAAATATATATATAAATATATATATATTTATATATACATATATCTTAACACGATGACCTTTTTGCGAAAACGTCCTTAGCTTAGTTGAACAGCGTACAGTCACAACTGGTGAATACTATAATAGCTACAGTTACAATGCCTCCACCAATCCCCACCCTGTATCCCTTATATATATAAATATATATATATATATATATATATATATATATATGTCATTTCACATACACAAATACCCTTGCATACACTTTGTAACCTATGTATGTAAAGAATGGTTAAATGCACTAGCCACTTACCAGAGAGAGCATATATACGAATACAACAGATATGGACTGAAGCAGGTTTTAGCAAGATGTACCAAGCTTTTATTCGGGACTCGAGCTCTTCAGAGTGTAAAAGCTCATTTGTATTCATTTATATTGTCCAGTTTGCAACAATTTATTGATTACAGAATAACACATTATAACACTACATAAACTAATGGGTCGGGCATAGCTGATAGTCCAGATGTTAATGTACCCTCATAAATCTAGTCAAGATGCTCTATATGACAATACAAACAGCAATTAGAGTAGATAAAGAAAGGAGAGGAGAGCCCAGGATAAAAGCCCAAGTAAATGCTAAACCAAATCCATATATATATATATATGTATACAAATATCTATATATATGTAAGTATATATGCTCTGGCTAGTACTATATCCTTCAAAAACTATGTAAATTGAGACGTGCTCGGTCGAAATTCATAGTATTCCATATACCCTCAGTTAGGCAAATGGCTTGTTTTCTTTGTTTTATAACACTTTCTACTTAATTTATCAGCTTCAAGTTAGCTTACTAGAATATCAACTATACAAACACAAACACACACACACACGCACACACACACACACGCACACACACACACGCATACACACACACACTTAGACGCTTCTATTTCAACAACCATCTTCGTCCAAACATTGTGCTACTACTCATTATATACGTTGATAGAATGAGAAAATGTAAAACCATAATATATATACATATATACGACATATATATAACTATAGCATTATTACAAAGCCCAGCATACATTTGTATGCATAAGCATATTTACATATACCAAACACTCACAAAAACATATATACACACGTATGCTATATTTGCATTTTGATGTATAATAGTCGCTTGAAGAAATATAAATAAATAAAATGAAATAAACAGAGTTAATTATGAATTACTTGTAATTAATTCATTGTGTTATATATACAAAAACAACAACAAGAAATGCTTAACAAACAACAAACAATTTGCATATATTATGTGTGTAACTTGGCTTGATCCGGTAGACGGGGCGCCACCGGCACGCTTACGCCCACCAAAGGAAACATTAAATAAAAACACTAATGATCAAAATTTGAAAACAAAAAAAAAACAATTTAAAAGAAATATTAAAAAAGCTAGCTTCAGTCGCCCAAGGCACATCCAGCAATGGGCCCCAGCACTAACTTTGGATCAGCACTAAAAGCCAAGCAAAAAAAAAGAAAAGAAAAATCACATGCAAAGCGAAATACGCATCAAGCAAATAATTACAAATAAAAACAAAATGACAAATTCCAACAAAAAATAATTGTTTATTTTTTTTGTGGTGTACATTTTTAATATATATGGACATGTGTATGCATAAAATTAATGAATATATGAAACTATTTATTAAATAAATAACATAGAATTTACATAAGTATGTACGTTGAGCGATGATGATTATTTGTAAAGGCAAATTAAACAAACAAACAAAAAAAAAAAACAATTTAATAAAACAGCCCAAAAACCAAAAACATCATGAAAGTAAATATATATACATATAATCGCATGCGTAACAAAATATATACACAAAATTCGAAACAGAAAATTGAGCATAATAAAGAAAGGAAAAACGAAATGATTTGTTGAAGTTTATTTTCACAATTGGGAATTTAACCCTTCACTTGATTACTCGAATAAACATTTCGAAGAATATTGCACATTCTACGTACGGCTGCAGTGGCAGCACCGTTGACAACTACAACCATTCGCATATGGATTAAGCTGAAATGTATTAGCTAGCTGGGCAGGGCAGACAGTTTCAGATTTTGCTGTTGTGTTTTTTACTATTATTTGTAAAAAATTTTTTGTAGGTTTTTTTCTCACTGTTCTTTTTTTCCTATTTTATTCTATGGGTGATCGTTTAAGAAACACCCAAATTGTGCTCAGAATGTGTTCTCACATTGATCTCATTTCTACTAACAGCCACAATCAGTTTCTGTATACATAAATATGCGATCGTCTGTGTGAGAAAGAGATGGCATAATAAACGAAGCGAGCTTAACATTATCGCCGTATTGATTTTTAAAATCCGGCCATTTTCGGTGCATCGGCGCTGGTCCGCTTTTAAAGATGCTGTACCGCTGCACTCTATGGATGCGCTGGTCACGGAGCGTGAATACTTAATCCACGTATTGCACAACTAATGGTTAACGGCCACAATACGTTGTCGCACTAGAACTGTCAAAATGTGCAGCTCCAATATCAGGAAAGGGCTCTGGCACACTTGGTATAGAAGCAGCGACGTTTTGGGAAGACGCGTATACATATAAAAAAAATTTTCTAATTATTATGCTGAGCCGAGTTTTATAATATATTTACACAATTGACATCCAATATTAGTATATATTTGGTATTTGTTTCTTTAAGCTTTAACAAGCCGATGCCCAGTGGGCGTCGCTACGCACATTTGCTCTTAAGTGAGAGTTGCTAATTGGGTCACCGTGTGAATGTCATAGTCAACGGCAACTTATCATGATCGATCAGCTGTTGTTTACATTCTGTCCCTTGTTACAGTCACATCCCAAATAACGTTACCAGCGCAAAATATACTCATTTCTGTCCTTTTCATTGAGGACCCTGGATTTTATAGACTTTTATGAATTGGAGGATCTATTTTTGCAAGACACTACATCCATTGGATTTTGCGGTCACGTTGGTGGCTCCACCACAGTACCTGCTCGGGCACCAATTAAACATTTTTTTTTGTTTTTAGTAAAAACAAACGTAATTGTTTTCTTAGGGCTGTTTATCTAATTTGATTTTGTCAATCAAGTCAATCTTATCATAATTAAACCACAGTTTTCTGATTGTCGCTTTGGTCGATAAATAGATACATTTTTTATTTATTATTAAATATTTTTTGTTCACTAATGATTAAATTGGTCCACTCCCCCTTCTCAACCCACCTATTCACTGTTGGGCACATTTTCAACAACTTAATCCATTCAGATGGTCTCAGCTGTGATGGACTTTATATTGATGATTCTGATTTATATGGAGGATTCAACTCGTTTACGCCTCTAGCAGGGATCGGCCAGTGAATGAGCTGACCCAAATAAAATTCCATTGCATTTTTATCGTCCATAAAGTCGAGGAGCTCTGGAATGTTCCTCGACATCTTGTGGGTATGACACAATTTAATTGAATATACCCATAATTTTTCGTACTGTGTAATTTACTACTACGTTTTTAGATTTATGAAAAACAAAATGTAAAAAACACGATAAATATTATGCAAATTTGATTAGGCAATTTTTATTGTTAATGACATTCCGTTTTTTGATGGTGCTTTACGTAATCATATATTTAACAAATAAAGAAAGCTTGTGGTGAATTGTCCAGCAGCGCATTGCGATTTGTATCTCTCCGTTTTGTCCTGATTTCTATGGACAAAAGGAGGTCAATAAACCAGAGCAGCATAGAGAAAAAAAAACTCATTGCAACTTTTGCGGTGTTGTATGAAACTTCGCTAAGGCGAGCTTATTTTATGCCTATTTCCACAAAGCTTTTTGGGACAGAATATATTATGGTTGACTTTTGAAAGGCATAATTTTGTATGGTAGACTTGATGGTTGTGAACTCCGCAAAATGTAAACACGTTCCACACTCAACGAAAAATGTTGCTAGACCTGTTTATATTAAAATCGTCAAGCTTAACATTTGGCAAACTTAACTAAATGTCATTAACAGTCTAAGCATAGACGCGAACCCGCATAAATTAACGACGAGTTTTTAGCAATTAAAAAATCTCAATTTGTATATATTAAAAATTGTCGCTTTGCAGGCAATATGTCTTTTCCTTACAGTTTTTTTTTTTTAAACATGTTTCCATTTCCTCATCTCCAACACTTTTTCACAATTTTCATTAAAAAAATATGTTTGATATTTAAGTAGGAACAATAAATTTGTGCAATGTTGTGATGATTGTTAACTAAAGAAATTTAAAATTTTTAATAGAAATATAATTATTATATTTAATCTATATACAATTATTATTGTTTTTAAATATTTTTGAGGCTATAACTCTTCCATGAAGCCTAGTTTTCAGACGAATGCGAGAGCCCTTGTCGGATTGAACGATTTCTATGTCCCCCGAGACAAGGCGATAAATTCGAATTTTAGAAATTAGAGACGGAGTTGGAAAAATTGTACAACGGAAAAGATGTCCTAAGTTGGAGCACAACTGATAGATTCATTTTGACTTAAGACGTCGTTATTAAGCTTGGTTTAAATGTTTTTTTATTTGGATTCCCATAAAATATGCCTGCTCCCAAAACGATATTTTGTTTTGATTACCTTTTGACTGATTGAGTTTGTGATTAAACTAATAATTGCTAAAATTAAGCACTGTTAATAATCGAATCATTTGGCATTTGGACACGTCATGACATATATATATAACTATGACTATCTGTCTTGGCCAACACTAATTACAGTTAGTACTGATTAAATTAATGGATAGTCGTTCTATTTTTGGATGACCTTACCATTTTCTTGGGTCTGTCTTCTTGTCTTGGCGCATTGTTCTTCCCGTTTCCGTTTCCCTGACGTTGCCTCGTCTATGCAAAACTGCGGCTGAGTGGCATGCCCTGTTCATGATGCTACCCATTGTCAATGAATATCCTTGCTTTGGCTTCGCGGTTCCCCTAACATTGTTTAATGGCGCTTTTACTTAATTAAAAACACACACAGCTAATTTTAGAAAACCTGCTCCATTTAGATGCTGTCTCTTTCCCTCTCTCTCTCTCTCGAAACGAATCTTTGTTGAATCTACATTTATTTGAGATATTGGATAATTTCTAATTTGCTTTTGTTTAAAATGAGCTTATGTTTTTCTCAATTCCCATGAGGGTATTTCGCGAGAAAGGCTGAAATATTAAACAACAGGCAAGAATGTTGTAGTCGGGTGTAACCGACTGCAGAATATTCGTGTATCTTAAGTAATACCAGCTGATAACAGGTAGCAAATAACAGGAGAAGGAGTAGTAAGAAAAACCGTTAATATTTGACTTCAAATTGTGCTAAATATTGGTTTCTCTAAATTTTTGGAGGACGACCTAAAAAATGGTTACAAGAGTTTCCTGGTAAACTTCCTGCCCCGTTTGGTAGCATTTAGATTATGGCAGATATGAATTTTCGACGATCTTATTAAGCTACTACTGGGAGATTTGTGGCTTTATCGTTGTGCAATGATTGATTTTTATCGATACCTTCGTTATTCAGGATATAAAAGTAAAAGTTGAGATGCCTCAACAAATATGCAATTATAAATTGAATAAATGAACTTGACCAAATTTTATTTTTTTTTTCGGCTTGCTTATGCGAGACTGCTCGACTAGATGATACCCTATGACAGTGTTTTAATAGATTAAATTAAGATCTAGTTAACAAAATCAATATTCTCGAAACTGACAGTTATCGATATAATTAAATTGACTTGGTGAATTAGGTTATACGAGAGTTATATTCTAACTAAGAAGTCTCCATCTCTAATAATATCTGAGATCGGATTGGACAGACGGATGGGACTCCAGTCGACTCGGTTGTTGATTTTAAATGTGATAATATATTATTGATGGGATGGAAGATCTCACACGCACTCTATTAGACCCTCCTTTCCCCATTTCGAATTGGTATTGTTTGTAAAGTAGTCAAGTGGTATAAAATAGACGTAACCTATTAAAACAAACAACTAAGCTATGGAAATGGACTTGGAGGGGATCTTCAGAGAGTGAATCGGTGGTCTGAGTTCGGTTGGCTGTTATGAATGTTTGCTGCAGTACAGGGTATCTGCGACGGGGTAGCAAGCTGAGCCAATCGATTCGTGGCTGCTGCAGCATGAAACGAAAGAAAGTGGCAAGTCAAGTAAAGCCAAGAAACCTATGCAGCTCAAGCAGCGACGCTGAAGTCGACATTGGCAGCGACAGCGGCAGCAGCGTCGCGAAATTGCGTATTTGATTTGCTTTTATTTCGTAATATTGGCGCAGCTGTTAGCTAACAGCGCGCCTTAACAGAGGCCGAGCGTGTCCTGTTGTCGCGTCGTGCCGTGTCGTGTCGTGGTTTTTCATATAGCAGGAGCAGAAACTTCAGCACGTGGCTGCCGCAGCTCGCTTCGGCTCTGTTCTGCTCTGCTCTGCTCTGTTTTGCTCTGCTCTGCTCTGCTATATTATGTTCCGTTATGTTGTGTTTACTGTGCTTTGTGTGTTCTGTTCAGATTAGTTTCGACATTGAGTTTCAGTTGAAGCAGTGCAGCCAGCAGCGAGTCACGTCACCGTCTCCAACATTGTCCGTGGTCGTGGTTGCTGTTGTCGTTGCCGTTGCCGTTGCTGTTGCCGTTAGTTGTCACGTTGCGACGTGTGTGCTCGTGAGTCGCCGCTCAGTCGAGGTCGTGGTCTCGCATGAAGCGGTCGACAAGTCGCAACAGTCTTTGCCAGTCAAGTCAAGCCAAGCCAAGCCAGGCAAGGTAAAGTGAGCAAGTCAGCGTTGCCCAGCGCCACGTGCGATTTCTGTTTGTACCAAAGACAGCTGCAAGTTGCAATCGGATCTGGAATCGAAATTGAAGTCGCGCCTTGTCCTTACGCCCAGAGACGCGTAAACACAAATTTTGTGGCCAAAAAGATCAGGCCAATAACAATTATTTTTTTTGTTGTGCTCTCCTTAAGTTTGTTTGCATTTTTTTTGGTGAACTGTTGTTGTACCGAGAACTGCAGCAAGTGGAGCCGCTACTGGAAAACGCCTGGTGAGATTTTTGAAGTTAATTTGCTAACAATTATCCCGTATTTTTAAAATGCTCTTTGTTGTATTTGGGTTTTTAGTTATTATTATTTTTTTTTTGTGATTGTGTTAATTTTCTTCTTGTTTTTTTTTTTACTTTACTGTCAGCACTTTGAGAAGAGTGCTTCAAAGACATTTACATTGATGGAACGAATTAGTTGAAACGAGATTGAAGTGTGTTGGGTTCAGTCCCAATCGCAATACCAGTCCCAGTCCCCTTTCCACGCATTAGGCTAATTACTTGTGAAAGTATTTAAAATGGTATCCCGAATCATCGAAATTTCGCTTAATTTCTTCTTTTTTCCCAAAACTTTGTGTGCTCCAAAAACCAAGCTACAAAAAAGCCAATTCGAATTTAACTGGTAAAAAATACTACAACTGCAAATAAAAATTACAGCAAGACACTTCTAAAAGTTTAAATTGGCCCAAACCAGCAGTTGGAATTGTGTTTGAGTGGTGAGTATTGAGATTCAGCTCAAGCTCTTAAAATTGTCATTTGATAAATTAATGGTGAGAAATTCAAATTAGTTTGTTGTGTTTGGCAACGAGAAAAAACATCAAAGTGTATTTTATTGTATCTTTTTGTGTTTACAAATCTATTGTGAAATGTTATTTGTTTTGCGCTTTTACAGAAACGATTGTTTATCTCATCATTAAGTAATTGTCATAAATATTGAATTACCAAATTCGCATCAAATGAATATGAACGCTTTTTGATTGCTTCCATCGCAGACCTAATGGGGCAGCAGAGCACAGTGTCTATCTGGGAATGGGTGGCATAGGTGAGGATGAACAGGAGATTTCATGTAAAGACATTTTCATAAATACTTCTATTTCGTATGATACAATATTAATGGGCAATAATTGTTGTTGCAACAAATCTGTCTGCCACACGGACGAGACTGTCTGTCTGTTATTACACTCATCAGCATGTAAGCGATTAGAAATTTTAATTACTGCACTGGGGAACTGGGAGAATAAATCCGCGTGTAGTTTCAACAGCTGAAACTTGCATTGTAATTTGCAACATATATATATACATATACATATATATATATATATATATATATATATATTATATTTATATTATATGCATAACTGTGTATAAAAGCTTTTGTTCGGGTCAAGAGCTCCAGGTTTTGCTATTATCGAAATAAAAACAGTTCTAATTTATTCAAATATTTCCTACACAAATATATAATAATATTCAATTATTAAACTTAGCCTAAAACGGTAGCTAATTAATTTTCCGTAACTTATTTGCAATTTATATGCAATAATAACTGTAATAGCACTGTTTTTAAGTGATGTCCGACATCATTTTAATTAGCTCATATTTATGGTTCCAAAAAAAATATTATATATGGACTAATTAGGTCGAGTCTGGGAATGTGGAAAGTGACTAACTTTAATTAATAATTAATAATAGATTAATAATTAATCGACTA